>LDAU01000120.1:0-344277 GCA_001447515.1 Pseudocohnilembus persalinus | reverse complement strand
AGTTTTTTATAATGTTTGGTATGAAAGGAGGATATTCAGACCTTTGGAAGGCAATTATAAGGCCTCCAAGGGACGAATACACAATCGAAGATTTAGGTCCAAAAGAATTTAAAGTACAAGGAAGAAGAGTAAAGAGAACAGATATTGAATTATAAAATGATAGAAAATTAAAAATTTAATGTTCTCATTTTGAACCGGTAAGAAGACCATGTAAAGAACTCCCTTGTGTCATTTACATGCATGGAAATTGTTCTTCTAGAGTTGAAAGTTTAAATTGTTTAGACGTTCTTATTCCTTAAAATATTACGCTATTTGCCTTGGATTTTAGTGGTAAAAAATTAATGTTAGAAAAAAAAAATTATTAAAAGAAATATTTATCTAAATAAAATTATTTTTGAATTTATTATAATTCAAAAAATTAAATAAATTTTTTAAATAAAAGGATGTGGATAATCAGAGGGGGAGTATATTTCGTTGGGATTTTATGAAAGGGAAGACATAGCTAAGATTGTTGAGTATTTAAGATAAACAGGAAGAACTTCAACAATCGGACTTTGGGGAAGGTAAAAATCGATATAAAATAAAAATTTGAAAAATTATTAAATAATTAATTAATTATAAAATTAAAAATTATCAAAAACCTTATTTAAATAGATCGATGGGTGCTGTTACTGCATTAATGCATGCTGATAGAGACCCTTCAATAGCAGGTTTGGTTTTAGACTCCCCTTTTTCTAGTTTAAGATCATTAGCAGAAGATTTATGCAAAAAACACAGTTCTATTCCTAAATTTGTAATGAGCGCAGCTATGATGTTTATTAAATCTACAATAAAAGATAAAGCAAAATTCGATTTAGATAAGTTAAATCCTTTAGAAAATCATGTTAAAAAAGCATTTATACCCGCTCTATTTTTAGCTGCAAAAGATGATAGTTTTATTGAACCTAAACATACAAAAAAACTTCATGATAGTTACGCAGGTGATAAAAATTTAATTATGGTAGAAGGAGACCATAATACATAAAGGCCATAATTTGCACTTGATAGTATAGGAATTTTTTTTTATAATACTCTTTAAGTTTAGTACTTAGTTCCTGAAAATGGTGTTTATGAAGATGAAAAAGGAATAAGTTCCAAAAAATCTGAAAATTTAAAAGATTTAAACGAAATTAAAAGACATGATGGGAAAATAGGAAATGAAGATCTAGTTTAACATGCATTGGGTGGAAATTTAATAGTTGACGACGAAGATGAAGAGTTTAATCGAGCCATAGAAGAGAGCTTAAAGGCAGCAAATTAAAGTGTGCAAAAACAATAACAATAATAAGGCAAATCTAAAAAAATTACGATACAATAAACTTCTTCAGTATAGCCTATGGGAGATGAAGAGACAAATCTTAGTAGAGAAGAGTAAAAATTATAAGATTTTTATGATGAAGATGACGATGACAATTAAATTGTAGACAATTAATAATAATAGTAATAAAATAATTTTGCATAGAAATAAAAGGAATAATAGCAATAAAATTTTAAATAATAATAATAATCAAATCAGTATTACGGATCTGATGCTTACAAATAAAAATAAAATAGTATTTAAAATAAAATGTAATATTAATAAAATAATGTTTAAGAGGTAAATCTTATTGATTTTGATGATATTTAAGACTCCCCTGATTAAAATCAGCAAAATAAAAAAAATTAAAACGAACAATAATAAATTTGTGACGATTTAATTTGAATTAGATTATTTTATTTCTCAAATTTATAAGTTTATATATTATGTAAATCTTTTATTTATAAAATTATTAATTTTTAAAAAGATAAAAAATAAAAACAAAAAATTAAGAAAAAACGTAAAATACTAAAAATGATTTGATATTAAACTATAAAAATTATAAAAAAATTAAAATTTGATCGAATTTTTTTTATTTAGCCTTCAAATCGGAGAACACTTTATATTAAGAATTTAAAAAATTATATATATTCATCAAATTAAAAAAAAAAAATGTTTATTTATATACTTTACTTTTATATCAATAAATAACTTAAAAAAACACTGAAAAATAAGTAAACTTTGGATTTTGTTATTATTTTAACTTTAAAAAATTAAGATTTAGGATGTTTTTTTAAATGAATTTTAGAGAATAAGAATATCAATTTTTTATCAAAATTAATTTTATATTATTTAATTTATATAATTTCATTATTTTTTCTTAGAAAACGAACGTAAAATTAAAAATAAAAGATATAAAAGACATTTAAAATAAAATGTTTAGGTATGGACATAATAATTATGTATAGCTAATAAACAATTATATAACTACTCCATTTATATTTTTATTTAAATTAATACTATTTTAAACAACAAACATTAATATTAAAATAGAAAAATTAATCTAAAGATGTTTAAAAATATTGAATATTTTTTTTAAAATTATTATTATTAGTTGTTGAATATTTTTTTTTTAAATTATTAATTTTATACTGGAAAATTATATAAATAAGCATGATAAAATCAAGTAAAAATAATTGTTTAATATTTAACAATCTTATAATCAGGATAGATATATTTTACTCAATGCTTACGGCATAGTTCTGAAACTTAAAATTACCATCATAATAATTTTAAAAAAAAACGAAAATTTATCTAAATAAGAATTATATAATTTTCAAAATTATGGGTTTACAAGATATTATATAATAAACAAATTAATTTTAATCAAATTATTTAGAATTAAATATAAATTTATGAAAACTTGTATATATTTTTATAATTTATTATTTATAAACAGTTTTCTAAGTATGTTTGTATTCACTCTGTTTCAATTGCAATTTCTATGTTTTCTTCTTTTTTTTTGTTCATCAATTCTGCTTATTTATTTATTTAATCGTATATATTTTATTCTGCCTATTATTTGTCCAATTTTTTCTAGTTTTTAATTTTTTTATTTACTCTAACATCAACAATATCTTCCAAATTTTTAATTTTAAAAGTTTCAGGATTTTTAGAGAATTTACTCAAGAAATTTTACGCTTTTCCCTTGACCTGGTAGCAAGAGTCTTATTCAACGGCAATATCCATTAAATTTTTCCACTTTTAATGATGTCTTAATTGATTTAAGTCTCCAATAACTATTAAGCAAGCCTTAGCTCTACTCAAACTGACATTCATTCTTCTAGCATCATTTAAAAACCCAATTTTTTTCCTATTATTTTTAACAATTTTATCTTCTTACCCAGTTTGTTCCAAAGCAATTTAAGAAGCTCTGACAGTGGAAAAAATAATCATGTTTTTTTCTCTTCCTTAATATCCATCTACAGAATTAACTTCAAGTGGACACTTCTCTAGATTTTCTATAACTTTAATTTTTCTTCTTATTTCTTTTACTTGTCTTGAATATGGGGTAATTATTCCGCAATAATCGTGTACATTAACTTCTTTTCCTATACTTTTTTATAATTCTTTGTATAAATAAGCGATGAAAGTTGCCTCTTCTTCGTTTTAAAAAGAACTTTTCACAAATTTTTCAGCCCCAGAAATATGGAAAAACATAAGAGGCTTAAACCCTTAAACTTCGTAAATTTTAGGCTTTCCAATCAAATCTACTATTTTTTCATAGTCTTGCAAATTATTATGATAAAAAGTGGACGATATGAAGTGAGAAATATTTGGGTGCATTCTGTACTAAACTTTTAACATGTGAATTGGGTATCCTATTTTTTCCAACCTTTCAAACAGTGACTGAGAATAATTAAATTTTTCACAAACTTTAGAAAAAATAGTAGCAGGCAATTATTTTTAATCTCCAATCAAAATTAGTCTTTTACATTTATATTACAAAGGAACTAGAATAGAAGGTTCGACAGCTTAAGCTGCCTCATCGATAATTACAGTGTCAATATCCAAATTTAATTGTTATAATATATAAGATCCTGCAGCAGATAAAGTTCCGCAAATCAATTTGGCTCTTTTTAAAATTATTTTCTTCGCCTCTAATTTGTCTTCTTCTTTCATATTTTTTTCTTACATTAATTAGCTGGCTTAGTACTCCAAAGAAAAATGCTAAAGAATAGGGTCATAATTTTCTCCAATTCTTACCAAAACGTTACTGGGATCGTATAATGTCCCATCACTGTCTAATAATTTTTTTTCAAGCATTTTTCTAATTATTTCATCAATTGACGCGTTAGAAGGACCGCAAAGCAAAATTTTTTCGGGAGGTTTATGATCTTCAGTATTAATTTTATTAACCAATTTCCCAGCTTCTTTATGAAATTCTTTGGGTTTGACAAATTTTAATTATATTTCCTCTCCTTGAACTAAATCAGCTATACCTAAAGAATCCTCGAAAACTGAATCTCTCCAGTCAGTATACCCGCTTTACATCCAGGGCATAACTAATTTTTGGTTAATTTATCCATTTTTTACTTAAATACCGCTTTTTACACTTTAAAATTATTCTTAAACATTACTTTTATTCAATGAATTCATTAAAACTGAAACAGTTCCAATAACAGTCGTTGTTTTCCCCGTTCCTGGAGGACCCTAAATCAAAGTTATACCCTTCTTTTTTAAAGTTTACTTTATCGCACTAATTTAAGATTCATTATAATTTTAGTATAATTTGGTTTCTAATTTTTCTGGAATGTAAAAATACTCGAGTTTTTTTTATTTTTCCAATAACTGCTAAGGGTTAATTAAAAAATCTTTCATAGAAGACTCCTCAAAACTTACAAGAGCTTCATACTCTCTTTCGATAGTAACTATTCTGCACAATTTTTATAAATACCAAGATTATTTAATTCTGTGATTTTATTCCTGCTCAGAATAAATAACCTTTAAAATAATTTGTTCTCCTTCTGATTTTTCCAAAATGCCCAAAATATGTTCTCCCACATCTTTGCCAGTAGGGTCATTTTAAGATAAAATACAAAAATCGTGCTGGGCATATATATTGGTATTATTTTGACTCTAAATTCTATTTACCCTAAATTTCCAAAAAGTTTGTCCCAAAGGGTAAACAGGAGACCCTTTAATTTTTTCAACGCCTATTAATTTTACTTTTTCAGGAGGATTACTATCTGTAACTATGGCTTTTATAATCTAAGATTTAGCTTCGTTCAATATGTGCCCTTCAAAAGTCTAAAAATAATCTTCACTGTCATTAAAAATCAGCGGAATAGTCGCTAATTATTTCTACGCTTTGGAAGGTTAAATTTAATTTTCGTTGTTTTGTTCTCCCTTTAAAATTTTTTAAATAATGCCTTACATTTACATATCTCCTATACTCTCTTTATTTAATTCCGCCATATCTAACTATTTTTCGTCTGCATTTTCTTTAGTTTCTTCTCCATTTTTCTATACATCTTCTTCTATATTAACATTAACTGACTCAACATCTTCTTAAAAATGCGTATTAAAATCCCTTGTACATAAAAAATAATGCAGTCCTTACAACTTTCTTTCTTATAAATCTTGGTATTCTTAATTTTATTCTTTTTACATATTTATTTTTGTATAAAATTTAAAAAAAAATCTTTTATTTATGTGGTATTTCTGCGCTTTGAATTTTTTGTTTTTATCTTATTATAATTATTAATTTTATATATTATAATTATATTCTACTTAATTACAACTTAAGGTTATAATAGCATTTTAAGCATCTAAAAAAGAAAATAAGTAGTGGTAAAAAACAATCAATTTTATAAAAGAAATTATTATATTAGAATTCAGAAATGATTTAAATTAGTAATTAAAACAATAATAAATTCTGTTTTTGTTACTAAATGCATAATTATGATTCTTATAGATATTTATTTCTATAAATTTTATTTTTTTTGTTTAAACTTATAACATTAATTATTTAACACATAGATTTAAATTTTAGTAAATGGTATTATTTTTTATAAATATTTAAGGGAATTTGTATAATAATTTAATTTATATTATATTTATTATATTTTATAAAAGTGAATATGTTTAAAATAATTTTTAAATAAATTTTATGTTTATCCCACATACATTTTCATTTTATAATAATGATTAAAATATAATTATAATCAATTAAAGCTAACTATTTATAAATTCAATAATTTTTCTTAGTCTAAAATACTAAATTCAAAATAAAAAATAAAAATTTCCAAAATAACTCTAACAACTACAAGCCTTATATAATTTTTATCTCAAATTTTGTTTAATATTTATAACATGAAGCTTTAATAAAAGTAATAAAAAGATACAGTTGAATCAATTGCAAGTTCTAAAAAAAAGAATTTTGTCCCTAAAAGATAGTCATAATCAACTTAATTTAAAGCCTCTAAATTTTTAAGAAAATACAACTTTCCAATAGGAAGTAATATTTTAATTACCTATGTTTTTATTATTATTTGTCTAAATAATAGTTATTATAATAATTTTTTTTAAATTTAAAATTTTAGTTAAAGAGCCGTCACAAAGTGATCAAAAACTTGTAATAAATAACATTAGAATTTTCTATATTTCTAATATTTACATAAATATCCTATTTAACTTTTAATTAAAAAAAATTTAAAATTAAAAAAGATTAGTAATCAAAGAGTTACTAATTATTTATGGATACTTGTTAAAGTGATTCGATTTACGTAGTCAATTAAATTTACCTCAGAAACATACAGACTTTCAAAACTAACACATACCCATTTATCTTATATTAATGATTTTTCGTATTCCTATAATAAAAAAAATGGACTTATCCCATAAAAAAATTAAAAGCAAAGATATCTAGTTAAAATCATTAAAATTATAGTCAAATTTTTTTATAGTATAAAAGTTTTTTCTCCAAATTCATTCATGGTACAATATTTAAATATATAAATAGATAAATATTTTTTAAAATTTAATATAATATGGCTTAAGTTAACAAATAATATAATATTTTTTTTATAATAAAAAGATGGATTTATGGATAGGAATATATTTAATCGTCAATTTAATTTGTATAATAAGTAATAAATTATTTTTATATATTATATTCCTCAATTTGACAATATAATAATGATAAAATAAATATAGGAGTTCCATATGACATTTCGTTATATTTAAATGAATAACGGTTTACCGTTTAAGATTACAATGTTATTTTTCCTTTTTTGTTTTTATTTTTTGCTATTGACATGTTTATTCATTTTAACACGGCTTTTCATAAAAATGTAAACTTATAATAAATAATTTAAAAATTATTAAAATTATCATTGTTTTATAAATAAAGGGTTAGCTAGTTTAGGATAGGATTTCTATTATTAAAGAATATTTTAAATAAATTTTTTGGCTTGAATTAATCACTTTATTTTCTGTAGAAATTGGGTCATTTTTCCAGTATGCGCCTATCTATTTAATATTTGTATTAAGAATAGTGATAATTGATAGGCTTTTTTAAAACTTTAATGAATAATATTAATTATAGTCAAAATATCCAACAATGTTTATTTTAGTTAAATTAGTGTTCATTTTATTTATGGTATCGCACATACTAGCTTGTATTTTTCATTATGTAGGAAAATAATAATTACAAGATAAAAATGAAGGCTGGTTAATAGTATAAATTTAAATATTTAATCTTATTAATTTTATTTTAAATTATTATCATATATTTGCTTTTATTAAAACATAGTTTTATGGTTTTTAATAATACTCTGAATATGAAAGATATGTCTATTCTTTCTATTTTATTATAATTACTATGATAAGTGTCGGTTATGGAGATATTACGCCATAAACCTTTGATGAGATTAAAATTGTTACATTTATAACATTATTGTCTTCGGTATATATTAACGATAATTTTAATATTAAATGTGTTATAATAAATTATTTTATAGGTATGTTTTGGATTTATAATAAATATGGTAGGTTAAATATTTTAAGAAAAATACTAAAAAAATGCATATATAAAGTAATGAATTAATTTAAAAAATAATAAGAAAAAATATTTAAAGATTTGAATTTTTAAATAGGTAATAGTAATATATTATAACTAACTATATGAAAAATAGAGGTATTTCCAAACAGGTTTAAGTTGAAGTAAGAAAAAATTTAGATTATAATTACATTTAGCAAATGGATAGCCCGTAATTGGGTTAAGAAATTTTATAAAAAGTGTCATAAGTAAAAAAAATTGCTAAAAATTTAAGAAAAATAATAGTTTAATTCTAATTTTTATATTATTTTTGTCTATAGAAATTGAAAGAATAGATATCTCTTGAATTTTATGGGAAAATTATAGGTAAAATGAAAATATTTGGACCATATTTTTCTAAAGAGTTATAAAGATAGCTTTCTATGGTTATGAAAGAAGTCAGAGTAAAAATATATCAAATTATAAAAAATTTACATAACTTAAAAATTTTTAAATATTTATTATAAGTATGCTCCTGGGGAAATTATATTTAATTCAAATGATAAATTAAATAGACTATATTATGTTTAAAAAGGGTAAATAGAAGTATATATAAAAAGCAAAGGTTAAAATTAAAATAGACCATAAAAATATACTTAAAACATTAACAAAGTAAATAACTAACATAAATAAATAAATAATTTTTATTATATAAATTTAGAATTATATTAATTAATATGATTAAATACTTTTATAGCCCGGAGATGTCATAGGTATAGATGCTTTTTTCGGGAACTAATACAATGATAGTTGCGCTGTAAGTTTGGGAGTTTCGCATTTAATTTATTTTGAACTAGACGATTTTTTATACATATTAAAACAATTTCCTATAGATTTTTAAATATTTTCCCAAATCAAGGACGAAATTAAATTCAACAACAAAAACTTTTACAAATCCTGTTAAGCAGACGGAATGAATGATCATACGATTTAAAATTGTAAAATCGTATTTTATAAGCCAAATAGCCAAATTTTATATATGAAATATAGTAATTCCGAGTAAATTTATGAAAGAAAAAAGAAAGAGAGAAAAATGATAAGTAAAAATGCTTATAAATCAAAAGATGAAGTAAGAAGGAGCTTAATTGAAATTAGAAGAGATCTTGTTTAAGATCTTCAAACTGATTCTTCTTATTCTAATGAAAGTGATGACACTGAAAAATGTTTGCAATATGAAGACAAAAAGTTTTTCTATTTTACACCAAAAATCAAGTAAATTTACAGAATTTTTTTTGTTATTATTATTTGTTCGAATATTTATATTATAATTTTAAATATTTGATTAAACTAATTATTTAAAATTAGAAAATTAATTTTTTAATTTTGACATTTGAAAAATTATATAAGGTTTGTAAATGACTAACCTTACTTGAGTGATAATTATTCTGGCGAAGATTCGGAGGAATTTTAATATGAAGAAAATTTATATGATTCCATGAGCTTCAATAAAAATTAATTAGAAGAAATTTTAGAAAATGAATATATGGAATCAGATTCATATTCATCTAAAATTGAAAATAGCGGAAAAAGAAGATCTTTATTTAAAAAAAATTAAAGTTTGAAAATTAAATTTGAAAACCAATAAGTTGATAGTCCGATTATACATTATAAGGGTGATTAAAGTAAAAATAAATAGGAACATTTAAAATCATTAAAAGATTAGCATCATAAAACAACAAAAATTATTGAAATGTTAGCGAGCTAGTAAAATCAAATGCTTTAATCTTTTTAACCCAATACTTAAATTTAAAGAAGTGTAAAAAGAAGAAATAACACTATTATAAAACACGCTTAATAATAAGAAATGAAAAATAATAAAAATGGCTTTAGTGGTGGAAACTTCAGTGATATTAATGATCTTACAAATAAAATTAATGACGTTAAAAAAAATTAGAAAATACTATAAAAATTTTTAGAAATTCCGGCGGATGATAAAAATAATTAAGGCTTTTTAAGTCCCTAGATATTATCACCAAGGCCTATAAAAAAAAAATCCAGAATAATTGAAAGGAAAGAAAAAAGAAATAGTTCTAAAATAATTAATTAATAATAAATACCAAAAAAATAAGAATATTAACTTGAAAAAACAGAATCTGCATAAAAAATCTAGAATAATGATCATAATAACAAGAATTCAAAATTCACTTATCCAGCTATTTAAAAGGGCGACTAGTAAGAAGAGTAATAAAGCAGATACAAATATTCTAGTAAGTTAGGAACTTAAAAAAGTAACTCCTAAGATACAGATATATATAGCAAACAAGGCCATGAATAAACAAATTAAGAAGGAGAAAAATAATATAGTGGGCAAAAATAAAATCCCAATAGTGAAAATTAAAATATATAGGCGACATCATACAGTCATTTTAGAATAAAAATAGAAGAAGAAGAAAAAAGCGATACCAAACATTAAGTGTAAAATAACAAATCATATTCATCTATACAGTTTACTTCTCCTAAACATATGCCTATTCAATCAACCTTAGTTAATATTCCTTATAAATTAAATAGTGAGGAATAAATATTGAGAAATATTTCCACATCAACAGACAAAGAATAAAACCCCCATTAAAATCAATAAAATATTTCATAATATCACTAAATAAACTAATAAAACGATTAAAATAGTCAAAAATCTCTAATAATTAACAAATAATAATGCCACTAAAACAGCCAATAAAAAGATTAAAATAGCCAAAAATCTCTTTAAAATAACAAATAACAGTAACAATAATTGAATAGCCAGTAATCTCTTTAATATAACTAATAAGATTAATAAAATATATAATAAGGATAATAAAATATATAATAAGAATAATAAAATAACTAATAATCTTTACAAATACCTGTAAAAATTAATAACAAAAACAGTCCCTCTTTATTTTTAAACGTAATTACAGATACTTAAGAAGACCAAGAGACACCTAAGAAAAGTCCTTCTATAAATAGAATCAGATAAAACAATAGAAAAGAGTCAAATAACTATTTAAAAAATGCGAAAATGAATGCTTCTAGAAATCCTTTGATGAATTTGTCTAGAAATCCTATGGGTTAGTCGGGGAATACTCCTCTTTAGCGGGCGGCCAGATTTTCGAAAAAAAAACACTAAAATTCTTTTATAGAAGTAGGCTAAAATAATAGAATAAGCGGAATAAGTAATATTTTAAAACAAATCGTGTAGTAAAATCAGGAAATACATTCTTAATTACTTTAAAAATAAATGTCAAGTTCGGATTAAATTGGGAATGATTCTTAACCGAAACTAAAAAAATTTGACTCGGTAAATCATTTTTTAATGAATGATATGCATTTTTAAGAATAAAATAAACCCTGGATAAGAGATAATTAGCTTTTTAGATACGATTTCGAAAGAATTAAAGTTTATTAAAAATATTATCGTTACGGAAATTATTAATAAGTGATAATGAACTATAAATAAAAGTCTGAAAGAAAAAACAAAAATTCTATTAAAAGAAAAATATTTAATAACTCTGATTCTTTAGAATCGTCTGCAAAGTATTTATTAATTTTTTATTTAATAATATATGTTTAACTTATTTTTTAAATTAGTTAAAAAAATAAAAGTAGTTTGAATTCTATCTTTTTAAAAATTAACAAGATGCCAAATTAAATATTAAAATTAAAAAATACATCTTTAAGTGAAAGAGTTATAGGAGCTCCTCATACTTAAAATTTCAAAAACACTTTAAATTCTATAAATTTTTCTACAAAAGCTAAAAAAACAAGTAATAATTTAAAAATTTAAAATTTAAGCCTGTTAAAGCGAAACAATAGCCGAGATATCATTGGGGGCTCAACACAAAATAATACACCAACTGATAAAAAATAATAATAATAGTAATAATAATAAAATAATATATAAAATAAAGTTGTACCTACTTTGGGACAAAGTCTTTAATATTTAAATTAAGGGGAAACACAGTCCACTACTAACAAAAAATTAATGCTTAAAAAATTTTGCTCTTAAAATAAATAAAATAAGCCTAGTTATAATCTTGAATATGAAGTTGATAATAATTCAATCAAATAAAATTAAAGTTAATATTAATTTAATCAGGATTAAAGTTATATAGGCTATTTACAATAAGAATAAAGTCCATCCAATTATTAAAATAAACTAGAAAATGTATAGCCTATGGATTAAGATATATCACTTATTTCAAGTTCGAGAAGAGATTTAGGAAATGTTTCGTAAAGAAAATTTTTAGATAAAAGCGAAATATCATACTCCAATAAATGATTTGAAATCAAATATAATTGATAAATTATAAATTAAAAATTTCTAAACAAAAGATATTAATTTAAATTTCAGTTCATAATTTTTATTAAAAACCTAATATAAATATCCTAAATTTAATATATTTATATAATGGCTTTTTTAAAGATACTATCAATATATAATATAAGCTTAATTTGACTTTTTTTAAAAAAACATTGGAAATAAACTCCTGTAATTATTAATTTTAAATATATTATTTTATATATTATTTTACATATTATATATAATATAATTTATTTTTTTTAATTAACTAACCTCATAAAAATATATTTCTTAAATATCATTTTTTCCCCACAACAGTAAACCCATCAGACTCCAGAAATTCTCTTTTTTATTTCTCTTCTTCAGTTTCCTATTTTTTAGCCTTAGATTTTTTTTTATTCCCCCCTCCGACAACAGTAAATCCGTCAGATTCCAATTATTCTCTTTTTTTTCTTTCTTCTTCAGTTTCTTTACTTTCTTCTTCATCTTCTTCATCTTCTATATCTTCATATTCTTCTCCATCATCTTCATATTCCTCTCCATCATCATCGTTTTCTTCATCTTCATCTTCATTTAAAGCTTGCAAATTTTTATTTCCATCTAGTCCTTTTGCATCTATTTTGGCCCCTTTTATTTTCTCGCAATTTTCTTTAATTTCTTACAATACTTTTGTATTGCCCTTTTCCAAATCATCGATCAATTTAATTAAGTAATTTGCTATCTTTTAATTAAAAAAATTTAATATTTAATATTTAAGCTTTATAATTCTAGTTTTACTATTTTTTCTGATTAATCTTCGAAAGAGGTAAAGAATTTTTTTTCCATATAATCAAGTAAAAAATCCTAAACGTCTAAATCTTCCACTTTAAACTCTAATATAATTAAAAACATATTAATATTATAGAAACTAATTTCTAACATATGAAATTAAAAAAAAATATTCTATTCGATATAAATATTTAAACTATATATATATTTATATATAAATATATACCATATGCAAATTTATACAAATCTTCTACAAAATCTATTAATTATTATTGTCCGGTTCTAGAGCTAATATTTTATGAACTTTCGTTTGAATTAGCCCAACCTTGGTCAATGGCCATTCTCAAAATAGGCCATGTGCTTAACATATAGTAAATTCCTTCTTTTAATCCTTATTCAAAATTGCCAGAGTCCATTTTTGCCTGTAATATTTTCTATTTTATTTATCTTAAAATTTTAAATTATTTTTATTTTTCTTATATTTCTAATTTTATATTTTTGTAAAATCAAATAATAAATTTGTTGGTTTCTGAGTAAAAAGATGAAAAAAAAAAACCATTAAATTTATATAAAGCTACTAATTCATTCTTAAAATTTATCAAATAATTTTACACTATTTTATGAGAACAAAGCATGTTTTTAAAATAAAATACAAATTATGAATTTTTAAAAATTTTTCCGATGATATATCATTTATACTTGTAAAATAATATATCGAAAATTTTTTAAAAAAAAAAAATAATCAAAATTTATTTTAGATATTTTGTATTAATTATTTAGAATTTAATAAAAGTTGTTTATTTTATGTTTACTTATATATTATAATTATTATATTATTATAATAGTAATTGATAGACTATTAAATCAAAAAAATAATAAAACAAACATAAATATGTAAAGTACTAAAAACAATAATTTTTTGACACCGAAAAAAAAACAATCTAATCAATATGTATAATATATATAAATATCATCTTACCTACATAAACTGTAAATTTATATTTATAAATTTGCTAAATAAATTTATTACTAGGAATTTTTGAAGGCTAGCTCAGACAATCTAAAAAATCCTTATTAATTAACTTCTAGAATTATTCCTAAAATAAATAACTTAAAAGTAGAAAAAAATTTATATACATTTAATTATTAAATGATTCATTTATATTTGAAATCAATTTAAAAATAGAAAAAAGAAAATGATCATACATTAATATAAGAAAAAAGGTAAATTTATTAGTTAAATAAAGAAGACTAATAAGAATTTTAGAAAACAATGTAGAATTCAAACTCATTATCCAAAAGTAATTAATTTAAAAGAAATAGAGATATTTAATTAAAAAAATATGATTTTGAAAATGAAAATATTTAACCCATTTAAAAAACTGCTCCTGATGAATATAATTAAGTGGATTAAGATTAAACAGAAATTTAAAAGAAAAAAAGTTAAATAATTTTATCTAGAAATCAATCATTTTTAAATTAAAAATTAGATTTTGTAATGTTAAGTGGTAAAGGATTATAAAATAAAGTAAACAAATATTTTTATTAAATCATATTAATTTTAAATTTAAATTATCGCAGGTCAAAAATTAAAATATCGTACAAAATAAAGATGCCAAAAATAAATATACAATAAGTGTTAAAAAATTGAATAATTTAATACACATTTAAAAATAAGTAGAAAAAATGAAAAAGAAAAAGCAGTTACTTTCTAGGTTAGAAAAGTAAAATAAATTAAAAGAACAAAATTCAGTATCAAGTTCACGCAGCCATTCGTTTAATAATTATAAAATATAAGCTTCGTAAATAATTTCCGACTCTGATAGTAATTCAGGTTCTTAAAATTCTTAAGAATTAAAAGACCAAATTGATAATAATATTAATAATTCAATAATTATGAAAAAACTAAAGTTAACTTCTAGAGAGTCTACAAATTTAGAGAGGAAATTTTCAAACAATTAAAACGTAATTCATACAATTCCTTAAAGTAAAAGTTATACCAATTTATAAATTTAAACTTAAAAAAGTAAGAAAAATAGCAGCAAAGAAAAAATCGAGCTAAAAACACCCTTAGAATAAAGTTAATTAGATAAAAAAATGAGTTTTATTTAATAAAATAAAATTTTAGTTAAAGAGTCATTTGAGCAATTTAAATTAGAACAGTCTAAATTAAATTAGAGAGGTCAAAATAATGGCGATTTAAACTGTTAATTGAAAAACCAGATAAGATCGTAATCCAAAAAAAAAACCCAAAAAATAAAAATAGTTTCCGAATTATAATAAAGAAAATAGTAAATTTTAAACTTAGAAAACCAAAATACCGAAAAAATTGAAGACCAAATTCTTTCCACATTTTACCCTAACTATCAGGTAAAACGAGAAATTTAAGACGAAAAACAAATTTAGTGGCTTTTGGCTTAAGCAGACCAAAATATGGACGAAATTTGTGAAGAATTTAAAAATCTGGAATTAAGGTAAAAAACTTTTGGCAGGTTTGGCTTTAGAACTGTAGAAAAAGAAGATAATTTTTTTTTAAGACCTGTGGTAAAAGAGTTTACTGGAAATGACATTAAAGGAAGCATGAATATAATTGATTTGTGGACTGAGTAAAACATAAAAAAAATCATGTAGTAAGTAGAACTTCAAAAGTAAATACGCAATTTATTTTAAATAAAAATATTAAATTTTTATTTCAATATTATATAATAATTTTTTATCATGTTTACAAATTAAGAGATAAAGAATTGCTAAAAAAAATAGCTCATATGAAAATGACTTAAAAGAGCTTTTAAAAGAGTGAAGACAAAAAAAACATTTATTTAAACAGAAAAGAAGAAAAAAATCTTATGTATAAATTAGCAGCATAATAAAATAAAGAAATATGGTAACAAAAAACATAATAAGCCCTTATAGGTCCTTCATTAGTTAAGTTCCATGAATAAAATACATCTAAGTAATATTAATAAGAATTTTATGTTTATAAAACGTAAACAATCGAAAGAAAAAAAGAACTTGTGTACCATCTTGCTAACAAATTACGGTAATAAAGAAATCCAAAAGAAAAAAATAAATCTTCTGAATAAAATAATGAACAATTATTGTATAGTGATTAGTAACTTTACAAAATACTTTAGTCATTAATTTGGGAAATAGAAAAAGAAGAAAGAGAAGCCAACCAATTATAAATAAACATATAAAATTATAAAAAATTTGATTTCAACTCTACCTTTCCAGAAAAAATAAATTGGAGTAATACTAATATAAGATCAAAATTAATTTTTTGTTTAAAATTTTAAATAAATTTTTAAAAAATACTAAATTATATAAATATAGGTAAAAGTGAGTCAAATAAATAGAAACAAAAATTAAATAACAATATAAAAGAGTCACATAAAAGAGATATTTTCAAAGATAATAAAGAAATTAATCAAATACTATACTAGATTGACGAACTCGAATAAGAAAATAAAAATGATTACACTAAAATAAATAATAAAATGAATAAATTAAGAAAGCAAATACTTTAAAATAAGTTATACATATAAGACATAATAAAAAATCACTGAATTTGATATAAAAATGTAAAAAGTATATATTCCATTTATATTGCAGAATAAATTAACTTTATTTTGTATAAAAAATAATCATTAATTTAGATTTGTATATATAATTATAATTATAGTATAAAGTTTCTGTTTACTATTATAAAATATTGTTAGTTAACGATTATTTTTCAATATTCTTTCAACCTTATGAATTTTTTTTTAATTAATGATTTTAGAACAATCTTGCTTTTAATACCTCAAATTATTCGTAATTCGATTTTTATAAAATATTTCAGATTAATAATAAAATTACTAAAAAAAATAAAAAAATAATACATGGGAACTTGTTGCATAAAAGACGCAAAAGCTGGAAAAAAATCGAGTAATTAATGAAATTAATTTAATTATATATAAATTTTTTAATTTAATCATACCATAAAAAGTATTCAAGCTGTTTTAATTTTATTTCAAAAAACATTTTTATTATTAATTATTAAGCAATATTTAAAAATGATATAATTTTTAGGAAATAATCATAAATCTTATTATTAAAATATGGATGATAATAGCCAAAATTATGCAGACGCTTAATCAAATCGAAGTAATTTCAATAAATAGTGTTATAACATAAACTTTAGTGACGGAAAAAACAAAAACAATAACCCCAATTAATCTTTCAGAAAATATAAAAAAAGAAATGAATTTGACTCAGATTCTGACGACGATTTCGGAAATAATAAAGAAAATAAAAATAAATAAAACCAGACAAAAGTGTCTAAAAAAAATAAAAATATAAAAGCTTTTTCAGGAAAAGGGCTGAGTTTGGGCGGCGATTCTAATACTTAAGAAGTCAACTATAAAGATTCTATGGTATAAGCTGCAGAAAATAGAAGAAATAAATTCGAAAATAGAGGAATAAGCGACCCTGATTCCTAATTTGAATACTAATTTAAAAAATAAAAATAACTTTAATTTGAAAAATACCCATAGGAAAATATTTATTCAAATAGTAAAGCTATGGTAAAAAAAAAATAAAAAAATTTAATTTATTACAAATTTTAAAATAATTTTATTAAACATATTTATTTTTATTAGTGGAACTGATGCTAATTAAAAAATAATAAAATGTATGTATAACCTTTAAGTTTATTATTTATATCTTTAAATGAATTTTTATTACTTACTATAAAATTTTTAATACAATTTAAGTTGTTCTATATATAAAATATAATTTAAATGTAGTAGAGTTTTTATAAATTTGAAGATATAATTCTCAAAAAAGGATCATATTTTCAAAAACATCATTATTTTTTTTTCCTTTTGATTTTTTTGAGACAGTGCTCATACCAGACGCATTTGTATTTCCATGAATTGAGCTAATCTACGATTTAACTTAAGTTATTTAATTCATTTTTTATTGTTGTTGTTTAATTTATTTTTTAGCCTACTTATTCATCTATAAATTTTATTCATGAAAAATTATGTAAATAGTATATTAAAATACAATTTTAAATACAATATAATATTTTAATTCATATTTTTACATTAAAATAAGGGTCTTATTTCGGCTTTGGCTTGTATAACCTTTATACTAAAGCATCTATATCCTCTTTTTCGAGTTATTTCTATTTATTTTCAACTGGGTAAAGCATTTCTATTCCATCTAATCCTTTTTTTTCAGTCAACCCTAAATTCTTTAAATTTGTATTAAAAAATTCGTATTCTTCTTCCTTAATCCACTTAAATAATTTAATTGAATTGTTATAAATAAGATAAGTTAAAAATTATAAACTTGCAGTTAATTTTATTTTTAATTAAATTTATATTAATTTAAAATAATAGAATTTTACTTCGCCTGTTTTATCTTATTATATAACTTGTTAACTATCCTAATTAGTTTTTTCACCTTCTATTAAATATTTCATCTATTACTTTTAACCCTTGGGCGATCTAGGTAAATCCTTTTCTTTTTTATGATTTCTACCAATGATTTAATCTACTATTAATTCTAACTCTTATAAAGTGGGCTGCATTTAATCCTCATCTTCTTCATTATTTTTATAAATTTCTTACATAAGCTTTAAAAAAAATTATTCATTTAAACTTTAAACATTTATTTTTCACTAAATTATTATTATACTTTTTTCTCTAAATATGTTATTTCTTTGTCTATCCCTGATTATTTTCTTTTTGAAGATTAACTCAATTATGACTTTTAACTGCTGATCATTTTAATAAGAAATATTTAATATTATTTATTAATTATTTGTTTTATTTTTTTTAATTTATTTTGTAATTAATCAACCTTGTAATAGTATTTTTATAACTTAAGAAATTTCTGAAATTTAAAAAATATAAAAATATATTAATTTACTATATATTCCATTCTTAGGTAAATATATAAGTAAAATATAAAATTTTTTATTCAATCCTAAGTTTACACATTATAAATTTTGTTATTTTAAATATCCCAATCTTCAATACTAATTTTTATGGTGTATTCATATAAATCTATATATTAGGAATTTACATTTAATTCTTCGGGGATATTATAAATACTTAAGACATTGAATTTTAAATTTGAAACAATATCTTAGCTTGTATTAGAATTTTTTAATACAATTTAGACTTAATAATTACTTGTAATGCCTACAATAATTTCTAATATACAGCTACTAGAGTTTTACAAACATTTTTCCACTACTTCATTTTCATTTGAATAGTTTTACAAATTTAAAAGGTAACCAACTGAATAATATTGAAAATCATACCTATATTAAAAAATATACAATTTTCTATAAAAGTTAATTATACTTTAATTTTTACTATTATAAGTATTTGTCTCCCTTTGTAAGTGATGCAATTAGGTCAAACTTGTTATTCATTTTTTTTGTAGTTAAAGCTAAATCTGACTAAAATGGAATTAATTTTCCTTCTCTTATATATAAAGGTGCCACGTCAGTTGAATAATTATAAACTATGTTTGTTCCATTTTTAAGTTTAAACCCACTTATTAATTCGTTCCACTATCCTGGAAAATATGGAGAAATTTTTACTATATTTTAATACAAAATAGGAGTCACCATTAACTCTTCTCCTATCATATATTGTTCATTCATAATTTTATCATTTAAAGTTTCTTAATCTTAGGGAAATTCGAAGAATAAAGGCTTCATTATTGTACCAGTTCCATTATTTATTATAAACCTGGTATAATAGTATTTAAGTAAAGAATATCTCATTTTTAAGTTTTTTCTGGCTGTTTCCATTACACCCTATCCCAGTTTATAAAATTCCTAATCAGATGCTAAAATATTTTAATTTATTTATTGTAAAATTTTTATGTAATTAAATTTAATTAAAGTATAAAATTACCCATATCATTATTGTGATTTCTAAAAAAGGGCTACAAAATGGCTGCCTATTTATAAAAAAATATAAGTTTTATTAATAATATTTTTTATTTTAACATATGATTTTATTTACATAATATTATAAATAAAAAATTAATTATGGAAACTTATATTAAATTTTCTTATTTTAAATATATATTAAATGATGGTTTTGATACCTGTATCCACCTCTAGCACAATTCTAGTGAAGTATTTCCCATAAATCCACAAACATCATTACCCGTCATTGGAATTCCATAAATATTAAATTAAATTATATGGGGTATAGAAACTCTTAAAAATTCCCAATTAGAACGATTATCACCTCCCCAATGTTGCCCATATTTACCAGTACCGGGAAAACTAGACCTTGTTAAAATAAAAGGTAACTATATTCCTAATTTATTCTTCATAACCATATAAGTGTGATATGTATCTAAATGGCCATATAAGTTATGCACATCTTTATGATAATATCCACCATAATGAATTAAATTAGATGCTTAAAATATTTATTATTTTTAATCATAAATAAACACAGCAAAAAATAAATTATTATTAAATACGTAAAGTTTTATGATCCAAATTTTTATAATTTCTGCCACCGCCAATATTATAAGGAAAATCAAAGGGTTAAGATAGATATTCACTTTTAGGAATTTCTTCAAATTATATTTAATTATTAAACTTTATATTAATTTATTTAATTTAAGTATCTGAATAATAAGAATTTAAAAAATAATAATATAAAAAGATTACAAGAAACCGTATTTTAATCATTATACTAGCATTCTCCATTACAAAAATTAGCAGGTTCATTCTAAATTTTTATAATAATATTTATATATTTACTTCTTATTATATAAATACAATAATATTAAAATTTTTTTTGGTCTAAAATATAATTTTTTAATCACCATATCTAGCCACATACCTGAAAATAAAGTTTTTTAGTGCAAAGATTCTGTCATAGGGCCCCACAATTCTTGGATTTTAGGGTGAAAAAAGTCAGGAAAATAAGAGTTTCCAGGCCAAACACTACCTTTAAACCATTTTCCACTATTAGGAGAGTAGCAAAAAAGATCATTTTATTTTCCAATTATCAAAGCTGGGTCATTTAAGTGTTTTTTATTTCCTATAGCTACATCTACTAATGGCACATAGTGTAATCCTTTTTTGAATTAATTAATTTTTTAATGATTTTTCTCAAATACTATTAATAAAATTACCTAATTATTCTTTAAGAAAAATATATTTGTTTAATGGGAACAATTTTTAATTTACACTAAATGTCTATTTATCAATCATAAAGTCAAGGTCAGACCACATTGCTAAAGTTTTAATTAAAATTTATACTTAAAATTTAATTTTAAATTATGTTAAATTACTATCTAAAGGTATTTTATTGCTATGATACTTATCCGCAATATTTATCAAAATTTGCATGTTTTTATACCCCCACCTACTTTAATGGAAACCCAATGACCAGAAGGGTGGTGTAGAATATCCTCCTCCCAAATATTAATGATACAATTTAACAGCAGTTTCAGGATTTTAATCTCCAAAAAATATCTTAAAATCAAATACCCCACCGACCTTAATTTATAATTAAAATATATAATAAATATATATATATAATTTATATGCATATATTAAATATTACAATATATATTAATAAACAATTTTAATTACTGATTTGAAAGTTAAGGTTTGTTCTGTATTAATTACGTCAATTGCCCCAGAATATTTATAAAATATAATATCATAGTTTCCAGATTTTTCTTTTACCAGGTATACTGGATGAGAACTATAAACATTATTTCCTAGTTTATTATTTTCCAGCACAGAGGGATCATCTCTTCCATAAAGTGTATATTCACCTTTTTATAATCTTAGATTTTTCGAATTCCTTGATTAAAATTTATTAATATAATCAAAAATGAATTTATAAAAATATATTATCACCTAATAATAGTAAAAAAAATTTTATTTAAAATATATGTATGATATAAATTAAAAATTAAACTATATTATTTATTACCTTTCGCCAAGCCCTATAATTAAATTTGTAGGTAAAATGGTTGTTATTTCTAAATATCTTTAATAAAATAATAAAATTTTATAACATTAATTTAAATTTTTTAATTTTTATTTACAAATCTGAAAATATCATGTCAAATCCACAATTTGAAAATACATCCTCATTTGTTTCTTTTCTAAAAATTCTAATACAAAACGGATTTTATTAAACTTCAATATCATAAATTTCTTAATTATTCAATTTTTATGGGTTTTCTATATCTCTATATATGTCTTCTAAACCTTATACTGTTTTTGGAATTTCAAACCTTTAAGAAAAAAAATAGTTTTAAAATATTTATAATATTTATATTGTATAAAAAAAATATAATTAATTTATTATTTAGAATTATTTATTTTTATAGTTCCCAGTATTTAAATAAAACCATACTAATATTTTAAAACATTTGAAGTAATTACCTTTTATTATCTTTATCAATTATTTTAAAGCCTAATTAGTTTTTTAATTCTTTACTTATTATTAATTTTGCATTTTTTACATATGGGCTTGATTTTTTTTTATAATAATCTTGTGAACTTTTAAATAATAAATCATATTCATATATTTATTATTCAGCATTTAGATAACTCTTATCTGATGCAATCCAGCTGCCAGCCGAATCACAGCAAATTATTCCAAATAATATTAATAGAAAAAATAAAGCTATATTGCTTGTGTACATTATTTTGCGAAAAATGTATACCTAATTATTTTTGTATTATAAAAATGTGAAAATATTATTTTATTTAATTATTTTATATAATTAATATAAAAAAATGTGTTGAAATAATGACATATTCTACTCCACTTTATAATTTTTTTAAAAAAATTTAAACAAAATTTATCAGTATTCGAATATATCATAAAATAATCATACTTTTTAGAATGTAAGTATATAATTATTTTTATAAAATTTAACCGTTTATAAAAAGTTTGTAACTAATTTTTTGTGATGAATAATATTATTATAAATACTAGTATAATTAATTAAATTTCAGTAAAAATACTAATTTAATATAATCAATTTGATCTATAAATAATAAGTAAAATGAATAAAAATATAAAAAAATATTTTTTTTTATATATTTGGCTTAAATTATATACATAAGTTATATAAATTATTAAAATAAAATTATTTATCCTATTGATCAGTGAAAATAGCACTAAAGTTTAACTGGGATTTTAAGGTATAATTTAAGAAATATTAATTTATTTCAAATTTAAAAATTTTATAATTTTAAATCAATATATTTGAAAATTTTTATAAAAAAATTATAAATTATTTTACTTTACTATTTAAAAATTGTAACAGTCAATTTAAATTTTATACATTTTTAATATCAAATATAGAGCATGGAGTGCGATATAAATTAATTAAAAATTGATTATATAGTAAATCTGAAAATTAATTATATTAATAACATATATATTGGGGAAGTAACAAAAATTGTAAGCAATAACTCTATGTTTTAAGGTTTTTTCAGTATTTATAATATAACTGTATTACAAATAAAATATCAATATATATGATAGTAATAATTATTTTGATATTTTTAGAATTAAAAATAAAAAATGAATAAGATGTATAGATTATTAATAGACATTAAAGTTCTAAGATTATTAGTAAAAGGCTTGGTAAAAGAAATTCATCAAATTTAATAAATATATACATTCTTAGGAAACTAAATTTAGGACCGAATTGTCAAAATTTAGGAGTTACAGATGGACATAAATGTAAAAAAACTAAATTTTAAGATATAGTTAAATGAGTAAGATATTTATTAAAATTTTGAATTTTCTCAATCAAAAATCTTAAACACTAAAATTATTTCAATATAATGAAATATATTTAAGTTTAAAGTTAATCAAATCTATTCAATTAGAAAACACAAATAAAGCATTTAATTATAAATTGATTGTTTTTTTATTGATAATATTTTTAAAATTAGAACAAATTAATAAATTTAAATAATGAATAAAAAACTAATCTAATTTTTTAAATTTGAGAAAATTCAGATATTATAAATATTTTGAAAAAAGAAATGGGATTAATACGTTTTCATAAATGTTTTTAATTTAACACTTATATGGTAATTTATTTATTAATAAAGATATCTCATATTACATAACCTATTCAAATTCTAATTATTTCTAATATTTTTATAATTTTATATGTAATAGAAAATTTTTTTAATTAATCCTATTTTCTTATGTTTAAAAAACTAAATATAATTAAATGGTATGAAAATTGTAAAGATTCTAAATTTTTTTATTATTTTAAATAAAATAATAAACTATATCAAAATATTGAGTAAGTAATTGTGCAAATCATAATTAAAAATATAAATTAATAAAAAAATTAAGTAATTTAAATTTTATAAGATTATAAACACAATTTTAATGGAAATTAGAAAAAAATTAGATTTAAATACATCTGGAAAAAATGGTAGAAGCGGTGCTTGGGGATAAAATGGGATATATGGAATGTAAATTAAGTTCTATAATTTTATTATGTAAATTTAAAAACTAATAATAATGTTTTTTTTTAATTATTTTTTAGGCATGGCGGTGGTAAATAAATAATACTAAAATATCAATTTTAATAATAAAAGTTTTAAATATTTAATCTTATTTTTATTAAAAAATTATTTTTATTTACTTATCTACATAAAAGGACATGGAGGATCAGGTATAAATCAACTATTTTTTTATTCAAATAAAATTCTAATTCTTTATTCTAACATATTAATTTTTAAAATTTATTTTTCCAACTCTATATTTATTTATTTTATAGGTTTTTCGGGATTAATCGGTGAAAATGGATAAAATGCTTAAAATATAAATTTAACTCTTGTTTCACAAGAAGGAGAAAAAAAAATTTTAATGAAGGGGTTTCCTGAAATTGAAAATGCTTTTGCCAGACTAGGAAATAGAGATTTTAGTCTTAGATTACTTTCAGTTGGAGGAATGGGAGGAACTGGTGGAGATGGAGGAAGAGGAGGGGATGGAGGATAAGGAAGAAGGTAACATTTAATATAAAAAAATTAAAAAAAATATACTTATATTTTATTATTTTATTTAAATTTTTTAAGAGGAATGGATGCTACAAGATACTCTTATGGAACAAATGGAGGACCTGTAATTAAAAATTAATAAAAATAAAATATTAATATATATATATAAATTTTTATATTTTATTTTATAAAAAAAAAGGGTGGTAATGGTGGAAATGGAGGAAGAGGAGGTAAAATAAATAAATAATTAATTATTTAATTAATAAAATAAAGCCATAATTAAATAAAATTTAAAAAGGTGATGGAGGAAGAGGTGGTGATGGTGGATAAATAGTTATAAATGCAAGTTAATATGATTCAGATTTATTAATGCTTATAGATGAATACCAAATAAATGGGGGAAAAGGAGGCGTAGGTAATATATATATATACTTTTTTTTAAAAAAATTTAAATTTAAATATTAAATAAAATAAAATTCTAGGCGGTAATGGAGGAATGGGGGGAAGAGGAGGCCCAGGCGGTGCCGGAGGATCAAGTTATTCTTGGACTACAACATCTAGAGATTCTCAAGGAAATACACGTACTCATTTCCACAGCAATCCCGGAGGCTGTAGAGGTCCTAATGGTAGCAGTGGGTGTAATGGTTCGAATGGAAATAGAGGTTACAACGGAAATGATGGAAAATTTTAAATTTTTATAACAGATGAGAACTAAATGTATTAATAAAGGTACGAATTAAAAGTGCATAAAGCTGGAAGAGTTTAATCTGATGAGTATTTAATTTAATATATAAAATTTTTATTAAATAAAAGAATTTTATTTTATTTAAAATTATGTTTATTTTAGTGGAATTATAGAACCTGGAGAAATATTATATGTTCCGTATATTGAATTTTAAAATGTTGGATAGATGAAAACTCCAATGTATTAGAGATTAGATTTTTCTTTATAATCTAATTCAAGAGTATTTTTCAACGACTAAAAAGATACTATTCCATATGAAAAACAAATTGATCCACAAGGATTTGCTTAAATTAAAAACTTAAGTAAAAATATTAATATTATAGACTAAACTTATTAAATTATTGGGATTTTAAAATCTAAATTTTATAATTTAAGAATTCCATATAACCCCTTAATTACTTGCCTCGGTAGATAAACCCTTCGAAGATACGGCTATAGTGGACTATAGATCCACTGTCACTAGAGTAAATAAATAATTTAAGTTGGTAACAAAGCATACTGACAAGTATTAAGTAAGATATCCTGTCCAAATTTCTAGAGTTATTATAGCACCTTCAGTTAAATAAGGAGGTAAAATAATTATATAATTATATTTATATTTAAGCATTTAACATAATATAAAATTAATATGATTTTTCAATATTAAAAATTTAGAGGAAGCCCCAATAGTTATCGGACTAAAGAATATTTCAAATAAATAAATTGGTTTAAATTCAAATTTTAAATCAAGATTATTAAGAGTGTTTTTGAAGGTATTAAAATTTAAACATTAAATAAAAACTAAAAGCTTATTTTAACTAACAAATAATTTTATTTTCTTAGTATGAAAGTGGAGTAAAAGATGTTAAATTTAAGTTCAAAGATTAACAACATAATAAATTTGAAGATGATATGGAAAAATTTGACTTTGATAAATTTATTGATGTTGATTTACCTGTTTCCGTTATTGAGCCATAATAGGAAATATACTTTAGTGGTACTTTATAGTTTAGTAACCCTGATACTGCGCCTTATTCAAAAATAAACTTAAAATTTGATTTAGATTTAGGTCATATAGATAGGTAAAAAAATAAATTCTAAAATATTTTAAATTATATAGGAATCTTTCTCAAAACATACTTAGATTCATAATTTTTTATATCATATATAAGGATATATCACCAACCAATATATATTTTTAAATAACTACCTTTTAATATAATTACAAAATATTTTGTAATATATAGGATTTTTAGTATAGAAATTTAATTTATAAAACTTTTTTAGTATGGATAAGGAATTCTAAACTATATAAACTAATACCTGTTCTCTCCAGTTGACAGAAACCTATTAATACAATCCAAATGCTTTATTTTTATTGGTAATTAACTCTGAAACCAATAAAGAATGTATAGATAATTGGAAAAAATTTGCAGGGGTATTCTAAAAATTATATTAAAATTATTTTATTTTTAA
This sequence comes from Pseudocohnilembus persalinus, assembly GCA_001447515.1. Lineage (NCBI taxonomy): Eukaryota > Ciliophora > Oligohymenophorea > Philasterida > Pseudocohnilembidae > Pseudocohnilembus > Pseudocohnilembus persalinus. Next base: position 317,059 of record LDAU01000120.1, on the reverse strand, counting down.
AATTTTAAATATTTTAATGTATTAATTACTCAAATACCTTAATAAATAGTAAATTGGAACCACGGCATCAGTATGGAACGTTGCTAATTATGGAGGTTTTTTATTCAGTCACCCCTCTTAATAATATGATACGTTATTTTACAATTTACTTAAAGATAAAATTGTCATTTTTTTTAACAATAATTTTAAAGATATTGATTAAACTAGTAAAAATGCAATTAAACTAATAGGTGAAAAAGAAATATATAAAGCGGCTAAAATTTACGGAATTGGATCTTACATAATTTCAAGTTAAAACGAATGCAATTTTTTTAATCAAATAACTCCGCTTGATAATGTTTATGACGATTAAGATGCTTAAAATTTTTAAGCCGCCATTGATTAATAAAAGAAATTATCAGTTATAAACAGATAGAAAAGACTTTTGTTCAATTAAGAAAAAGAAGAATTTTAAGATTTTTCTTAATAATAAGATTAATAATAAATATAAAATAAAAACGGTTAGTATATACCTTAAAATAGTAATATATAAATTCACTAACCTTTATTAGAATAAGATATATTGACAAATCAGTAATTAACTCAAATAAATTAGAATCAAAATTTTAATTACCCTTATGAAAAAAATAACACATAGCAAAATAACCATGAATACCCACCAGAAATATAACAAATGATTAATGGCCCTAATATAGCATAATAAGGAGAATTTTGGAATAATTAATAATAATAACCAATTTAAAATACATAAGAGTATGAAATTAACATATAAATGGATGATAAAATGGTTTAAAGTAAAGTTGGAGGTAAAAATAATAATGAGGATTTGTAAAACCATAATTAAAATATAGTAACTGAATAAACATAAGATTTTGAAGAAAACTAAGCTTTAATATAGTAAAAAGTAGGCGAATAAAAATAATCTAGCAAAAAAGAGGCTCTTGGTAATTTTTACTTTAAAATTTTATAGCACATAATTTAAATTTTATTAATTAAATTAAAAAAATATTATATATAGATACTTTGAAAAAATATAGAAAATAATTCGCAGACACTTATATACCATCTGATAAAGAAATTGAAATTAGTTAAGAAGAAAAACATGTGTATATTAATATTAATCATGTCATGCATAAATATGGTTGCTGTTCAAAACCATCCGTTGAATAAGATATAATAGATAAAGCTGCCTAGCTACTACAACAGATGCAAGAAAAAATTGCAATTTCATCTTTTTATGCAATAGTTAACTATACTCCTTAATTATTAGAGGCAAATTGTTGCAAAAAAGTAATAAATATAATTTTAAAAATATAATATAGTATTTAATTTAAACAAATTTTAAAATTAAATACTATAAATAATTAGATTTATGATCTTGGTTCCATTTAAATAAGAGAGGGTTTACCCTTACCGTGCGCTTATATAGCCCAAAAAGATACAAAAGATCATAATAATTTTAATAAAGAAGATTAGTATGTTATATTTAAATTATTAGGGTTTTATAAAAAATTAGAACTTTTAAAATACGTAATTAATGACTTTATGTTTTTAATTATTTATTTAAAAATAAATTATTTATGAAAAATTAATCTTTATAATAGTCAATGAATAATGATACATTAGATTAACTAATCCTGTCGATTTTAACCGATTTAATAGACGAATTTAAGGCTTTTGAGTTTTACAAAAGTGAAAAAAAATTCAGAAAAATGGCTAGCTGGAATACCTTTAAATAGTTTGATTGTAAAATATTTGATTATATTAAAATAATAATAATTTTATAATAAATAATTTTTAATAGTCTGCTAATATAGTGAATAAAAAGGATATGATAAATTTTATTAATAAATGAAAGTAAAATTTATGGATTTATAAGTGTACTTGTCTTTATCAGTAAATTCTTTTTGCTGTGCTAACCCGCATGAAAAATTATCTAAGTTTTTATTAAAAATTGTTTAAAATGTTTTAAAAAATGAATTTGAATATTCTATAAAAGATTAGTAAAAAGAACTCAAATAGTTATTAAAAAATATGAAAGGTTAAGATAAAAATTAAATAAAGGAATTTATTTAAAAACCTGAATTTAAATTTTAACATAAAATATTTTTTAATCATACTTTCCCAACAAACAGAATTTTTAATTAAAAATCTTTTCCTTTGCCCGCTGATAAATAATCTAGTATACAGGAATTTTAATACAAATTCATGAATAGTAAACTTGGATTTATGGATGAATAAATGAGAACAAAAAAAATTGAAGAATTTGAAAAAATGATCAAATTTTGATGAAATTAAGTGAACATAATTAATTTTATATTTTTACATGTATAATATATTTCGGCCAAATATTATATTTCTAATAACTTTCATAATTATTATATATTATTAAAATAATAAAAATTTGCTTATATTTCAATATTATATGTGATTATTTCCATAAATCTTATAACCCATAGTTTCTAATATCATAAAAGCATATGGTGCAACAGTTAGTATGAATCCTAGAGATCTTAAAGTACTAATTCCTGTTTTATGTGCAATATAGTACATAATTATAAAAACAATTCTACCAAATATAAATAACAATACAGAGCTATATACAAACAATACATTCTATATTTTACATACTACCAAAAAATAATATCCTAAAACTAAAATAAATATTAAACTTTATTCAATTGTGTTTGCAATACTTCTGTTCATATATTCTAATTTAAAATAATTAGTGTTTAGTATAATATAATAAATTTTCAAAATTACAATAAAAATATTTATGAAAATATATACTAAATTTTACCTATTATAAAAAAGTCTTTTTTTAGTAAAGGAGTAGATTAGCCAGATAATACTCTCATTATCATAGTTATTTAAGTTAATAAAAATACGTAAATCCCTATAAAGAAGCAAAATTTCCCAAAAAGCTTAATTTTTTACTCATAATATTATAATTCTCCTTTTACTTCTAAATTTTATAAATTTTTTATGTTATCTAAACTAATTTAAATTATATCATTTTATCTATCGTCGTTTTTAACATTATAAATTTATGTGGATTCAAAATCCTCAATTTTTTAAATCAAACTTAGAGAAAATGGGAAAAATGTTTTTAATATCATGGGTACAGCCAAAATAATTAATAAAACTGCAAGCATTTTCACTATTTTAGAAACTTCTATTTTGTTTTAATTTGTATTGTATTATCCAGAATTAGCCATATTTTTCTATTCTAATTATATTTTATAAAAATTAAATACATTTATATAATAATTATCGTACTATAATATTTTATGATAATTAAAAAAAATATCAAATAACAACAATACTTGTATGATTTAAATATCAAGCAATATTTTTATTAATTTAATAAAATTAATAAAATAATTTAAAAAAATAATTGAATTGATCATAATTTTATTATATATTTTATAAGCTTGAATTAAATATAATAATTTTAATATGGGAAAACCATTATATAATAAATGTTGCATATATTTTAAAGAAATTTACTTTATAAATTTTTATAAAAATTAAATTTCTAATATAAACTTCTTTTTAATGTTTTTAAATAAAATTATTTATTATAATGCTAGGAATTTATAGAAAAAAAGAAAAATAAATTTAAAACAAAATAGAAAATTACCATAAAAAAATATTTTTAAATATATTTTATTCCTATAGCTATACTCTAAAACTATATTAATGAGTTAGTATTTTAACAATAATAGTAGATTATCGAGAGAATTTCATGATATAAGAAGCCTAGAGAGAATTAATATATTTTCGCCTAGATAATTTCGATATCAAACAGAACTGTAGAACTCAAATAATATGAGTCATTCAGATTAAGGTAAATATTATACAACGTTTATATTTATCTAATGAATAAAATATTATATAAAAAATTATAGTAGACTATGGAGACGTGCATTTATTACGACAAAAACAAGATGAAAAAAAATAAAATGAATAAAACAAAAGCTCAAATAATATTAGTAATCAACCAAATATGAATTTTAGTCATAAATTAAATTAAAATGATCTTTAAAATATAGAAGGATCTTAATCTGGAAATTCTTTACCTAAGGAATAGTCTTATAAATTTACCAAATATCTAAATTAAACACCGAATTGTACTAATTAGTAGAAAAAAGCTAGTAAAAATAAAAATTTAAAGTCAGAAAACATACCTAATTAAAAAATTGAAAAAAATTTAATAGATAAATAACTTAAAAATAATGTAGAGGAAATTGATATAAAAACTAGCAATTCTAACAGTATTGTGTTAAATTAAAATCAAGATGAAAAAAATAAATTATTAGTATCTCCTTCTTCAAAAATATTTTAAAACCAAAAAATAATAAAAAAAAATCATTCATATCAAAAATAGTATAATAAAAATTTAAATTTAAATTAGTAATAAAATTCTAGCATTACTTATGAAAATGAATAGCTATTTTATTACAAAGAATATCCTATAGAGTAACCAAAATCTTAAAGGAATAAAAAAAATTTGCTTCCACTTTTAGTACCTTATAAAATTAATACCGAACAAGAATATTTAACTGATATGGAACTTGATCCTAGTAAATTAAAAGAAAATTTTAGAAAAACCAGTTATTTACAAGTTAAATACAATATTTTGCGAGAAAAGTCAAAAGTTCTAAAATCTCCTAATTATTATAGTAATTTACTTAATTCTTCAATGAAAATGTGTAATCAATATTTAATATTATTGTATGAATAATTAAATTCAAATATAAAACTATTAATTTTATCAAACTAATTTTTTATTTTATTCAAGCATTGAAAAACACAGAAAACTCTACAATGACATAATCCAGTTTGTAAACCAGTTAACACTTAAATAAACATAATAATAATTAAAGTAATTAAAATAAGGTTTTTTCTATAAAGGATTCATATTAATTAGACAATTAAAATTATAATAAAACTAAAGATTTGTATATATTAAAAGAAAATATTGAAAGTTAATTATTTGGAAATACTGTTAAAAAAGATTTTAATTTATTTGAAAAGGAAAAATAGAAAATGAATAATACTTATTATATAGAAAATTAAAAAATTCATAAAAAAAACTTGTCGGAAAAAAACTTTAAATGCAATTTTTAATCAAAATAAAACCCAGAAAATAAAAAAATAAAAAATGTAATATCAAATTCTGATTATAATTTATTCTAATAAATTCCTGAATCTAGATTATAAACATGGGATTATTTATTAAAAAATCAATAAATATATGATTACTAAAATATAGGACATAAAAGCCTCAATTATATAAAACATTTTAAAAAAAAGGAGAAAAAAAAATATTGATTTTTTTTAGTTATTTTCTTTTTTTTATTTTATTTATATTTTTATTTATAAATTGTATTTTATCATAATTATAGTTTATTTATTAAATTAATTCATTATCTTATTTGTATGTTAATAGTCAGTATAAATATAAATATAGTTAAAATAAAATTATTGTTTATATTTTTGTTAGTGAATAAAGCAAATAACAAAATAGTCCATATAAAATTAATCAAATAAATAAATAAAAATAATATTAAATTAATAGGTTATTAATATATAATTTATATTATAATAATTTATCATAACATTTTGAATAATAATAGTATTTCAATTTTTATATTCTAATATTTAAAGTTTATATAATTATGTTATCTTTTTTATAATTAATTATTATATTAATACTAGTTAAATATGTTATAGTCATTTTATATATAGGCAATTTATATTATTTTATATTAGGCAATTTATAATCTTTTTAAAAAGGCAATTTTATAAAAAATAATAAGTCTTATTTTAAGACAATAATAATGCTTTTAAGCATTTCAATAATCAAACTAAATTACTAACTTAATACTAATACTTATTTAAAAATATGGCAATATTTTATAAGGGATTATATTTAATTTATTTAATAAGGAAAAAGAAAGTTTTTATTGGTGATTGAATTGTCCTTGGAAGAAATCTGAATAAAAATTTGGTGGTTTTTTTATTCAATATATAATTTCAACTTTGGAAAATAAAATCTTTTGGGAGAAATTTTAAAAAAATATTTATAACCCGCCGAAAATCCGTCTTTTTTTTATCCACGCATTGAAAAAACTAAGTGGAATAAATATTTTTTATCTTATCTATATAATTACTATATTATATAGATATAAAATATTTATATCGTTTTTTTCTTCTCTTTCTCATTCTACTTTTCTCTTCTCCGATATGGTTTATAATTTAAAACCATATATAACTTCTATCATTTTTTTTACAACAACTCATCACTCCAAAATATATTTAAGCCATTATTAGATTTTTCAAGGAATATTATGCGAAATCTTGGAATACGTACTTATTTCGGGTTTGTCGTTTTGGCCTGTTAGTAAAAACTGTCCTTTTAAAATCTAATACTTCTTAAAAATATATGAACCCTGAGAGCTGTTTAATAAAATAAGTAAATATAAAATAATAACATAAAAAAATAATTTTTAAATAGTTGTACATCTTGATGAATTTACATACATTTATTAATTTTATGGCTGAGCTTTCTTCTTATTTTTAATCTTTAATCTTTTTTATAAAAATATAAATAAGTTTTTTTAATAAAATTTAATAAAATTGTACTTGCAATTTATATATTCATACTTTAATAGATATATCTTTGTTAATATAAACAAGTCTTTTTACCTATAATAAATAAAAATAAATATTTTCAATTAATTATTAAATATTTATAAACTTGCTACAAATTATAAAATTTCTGGACATACAACAACTAAAACACTACTTTCATCTATCTTTTATTTATCTTTTTATAAATATAATCATTAATTTTATATTTATATTTATAAAAATTTAAATAAAATGATTTGGAAACTTTGAAGGAGATCTTAGATTTAGTGTAGAAATTATTTAATAAAAATAAATAGCTAACATAAAATATTCAGCCGAGTGGATTCGGTCTTCAAATGGATGATTTAAAAAATAATAATAGAGAAAAAACTAAATTGCGCCAAATATTTTATCTATTGCTATTTAAGCCATAGTATCTAGTTATAGTAATCTTAAAGTTAATCTTTATTATTTAAAATAATATTAAATGTGATATAATTAATATTAAATAAATTTATTAAATTGCCGATTTTTACCTTTGAATTAATTTTTTTTGCATTTTTTTGCTTTTTCCTAAAAAAAAAAAGAAAATTAATCATATTAGAAAAGATTCACAAATGCAAATGTATTCTAAAATATAAAATTTTCTTTATTCCGGGTCTTTCACTATGGTCTAACTATTTTGGGCCGTTGTTTTAAAACCGTTATCCTGGGAAACACTAATTTTGAATAAAACTATTTTATATTTTAGAGAGATTCATTTTTATTTGTTGCACTTATCCTTTACAATTATTTTTATTTATTTTATTGTATGAAATATATTAATAAAATTTAATAATAATATCGTTAATTTATATTAAAAATATTGTTAATTTCTATTAATAAAATTATAAAGAAAATATTCCTCAAATAATATTCATATTGCAAATAATAAAATGGAAATTAAATTTTATATAATATATATATAAATGTAGCAATCAATATAATTCAATTAATATAAAATAATTTATTTTAATTTTAAAAAATATATATATTTTAAAAAGTTTTCAAACAACTATAATATTATTTAATTTTTTATTTTATTTCGATACACTTTTTGGTTTTATATTACAAATTAAAAACCCTGTCTAATTCATTCATCAATAAATAATTAATTTACTAATATTTTTTAAATAGTTTTATTTTAATCATAATTAATTACCTCTATTTTCTATTTCAAAAATTAAATTAAATACTCATTAGTATTACAAAATTTTTAAATTTTTAAATAAAAAAAAAAAAAAGTAAAATATAAAATAAAAAAATAAATAACATGTATAACAACAAAGTTTCTCAATTTTTGATACATATTTTTAAATTTTGAGAAACAAGAAATCAACAAAAAAAACAGTCAGTTATCACTTGTAACTCAAGCCATTTAGTTTTTAAACAGAGAAATTGTTGTCTGTTAATATATTTATTAATGGATATTCAAATATCTCTTCATACATAACACAAAAGTTGAATATCAATAGAAATATTTTTTTTATCTACCCCTCTGCATAGTTTTTAAAATAAAATATTAAAATTCATAAAAATAATAGTTTCCAGGGATGTTAACTATTCTATGAATTAATATTTAGTTTTTAATAAATCCAGATAATATTAATATTTATTAATAATATCTAATTACGCTTGTGTATTTAAATTAAATTTAACATAATTTTAAACTTTAATTTATACATTCGTTCAATGCAGAAAGAATTTAAAAATCATAAGTTCTATTGATATTTACAGATAAAAAGAAATGAATTTTCTTTCGCATATTTGTAGTTACTTGATATGAGCACCTCATAGCACTAAATTTATACCCTTTTTGTTGATTTCAAGTCCAAAAAAGACTATAAACTTCAAAAATTTTTTTCCTTTACACATATTTATAATATACTAATTTAAAATTTAAAACTTAAAACTTATTATTGAAATGAATTTAATTTGCTAAAATATAAAATAAATATTGCTAAAGTCAGATTATAAAATAAATAATATACAATAAAAACAAAATTGATAATAAATTATAGAAAATAAATCCAAACAATTTAATTAAGATATTATCTTTATAAAAGTTAAATTTAATTTAAAAAGTGATATATAATATTAAATTAATGATATAAATTATTTAATTATATTCATGTTATACAAATAAATTATAGGTTTTTTCAATATTAAATAAAATTATTAGATTATTATCTTATTTATATTTTTTTTTTTATATTTTCTATATCAACATAAATATAATTTATATATAAAAATAATGTTGTTTTGCTAATTAATGTAAAATGAATATTTTAATTAACAAATAAATTAAAAAACAAAATAAATTAATTTATATATATTTATCCAATTTCAATTTCAATTATATTATCAATTTTTTTGTTCATTTTCATTCTATTGGCTTGTTGGATACTATAGAGTGGCAGCAAATAAGCTATCCATTCCATTTTTATCTACTGGTAATGTTTAGAAGTGTTTTCCATCTTCTATTTCTAATCCTTTATCTTCACAAAATTTTTACACTTAAAACAAATTTTCCTTTATAAAAATAATAATTAATATTTAATTTTTATATAATAATATAAATAAGTATATATTAAAAAATTCTTACCTATGGAAGCAAACTGCAAGTAATGTAAACCAATTTTCCACCATCTTTTTTAACATATTTTAAACTCTCTTCTAATATACTTCTTTACAAGTCAGTGTAATACTATAGATTCTCCAATTTAAATTTATTCTTTTTTTATAATTTTTTTTATTAAAAAGATTAAATAATCGAGTATAATTTAAAATAATAATTGTTAAAATATTACTTTTAAATCTGGATTTCTTCTTAAAGTACCTGTTCCTGAGCAAGGTGCGTCTACCACAACCCAGTCACACCTGCCTTTTAATTTTTTCATTTCGCTTTTATCTTTTAAAAATTCTACATTAATTACCCCAGCTCTTTTTAATCTTTTTTTAGCTTCAATAAATATTTTTTCCCTTACATCGTGTAAATATATTTTTCCAGTTCCCTTGGTATAAGGCGCAAAAGCCAAGGATTTTCCAGCTGCTCCACAACAAAAATCTAATATTTTTTACCCAGGCTAACACTTTACAGTTAAGGCACTAAATTTTATTAATAATTTAATATATATATTAAATAAATTTGATTAAAGTTCAAAAAATCAGTAGTAGTTATTTTTACGCTAACTAACTTGCTTCATCTTGAATTTCAAAATATCCTCTTTTAAATTCTGGAAGATCAAACAAATTTTACTTTTTAAAAATAAAAATTTATAAATACGTAAATCTTATCAAATATTAATTTTTTATTAATCATTAAACTTATATTTCTATATTATTTTTTTTACGCTGATTGATGAAGTAAAAACTATTCCGTATGGGGAATATGATGTTTTTTTACAGGGCAATTTATCGATTTTATTCCATTTTTCTAGCAAATCATCCCTTGATATTTTATATGGATTTACTCTTACTGTTAATGGTGCTCTATTATTTATATTTTATAAATATGTCAAAGCATCTTATTCACCATATGCCTTAGACATCAAATCGAATAATCTTATTTATTTAAAAATTATATTTTATTATAAAAAATTAAATAATTAAATTAATATTTATAAACTTTACTCTTTGGGAGCACTAGCTCTTACATACCTAAATTAAATAGTTATAAAATTTATTGATATATCAATTTTTTAATTCTAAAATATTTACTTTAGATTGATAATAATATATTTTAAAAATTATTTACGGTAATAAACTTTTATTTGCCTTCATAGTATGAAATCTTTAAGATAACATTGTTTCTATTTTACCATCCCAACTAAGTGGTTTTGGAGAAATTGTATCTAAATAAATTTAATTTCTAACCAATTAATATACATTTTCAGAAATTAATTTTCTATCTTTAGAACCTATTGATTTATGCTATTTAAAAAAGGTTCTCAAATGCAAGTCCAGGGGGTATTATTAATTTCTATTAACTAGTTCTCTATCAAATTCATTTAAAACCTTTGAAATTTAATTTTTAAGAAAATGTTTTAGCATTTAAATTTTTGTATAATATTTTAAAAACTTAGATTATTGATAGATTATTTTTTATTTGTTTTATTTTTAGAATTTTAAAAAAAGGTGAAATTAGAAATTTATGTTAAATTTTAATTTAGGGTATATAAATATACTATAATAACATTGCTTTAAAAATTAATTATAATTAATGTTATATTAATAAAATATTTAATATTAGCATATATATTGATAATTTTTAAATACCTCTTTATTAAAACATATATATTTTTATAAATATATTTTAATAGAATTTAGATAAAATAATTTAAAAAGAGAAATTTACAAAAAATAATGAACGTAAAACATATGATGTAATATAAAAAATTATATATTTTATATTTATAATAGTGTATTAAATATAAAATCATCAAATAAATACTCGATCATTATCAATAGTTTATAAAAAAAAATCACTTGATTTTTAAAAAATATTAGATCTTAATAAAGAAATATTTGTTTACCCTTAAAACAAAAACAATATTATAATTTTTAAAAAAATAAAAATAAAAAATATCAATAAAAAATAAATAAATAAAAAAGAATAATATATTTAAAATAAAAAAATTTAAACAATGTTAGATTCTGTATTTTCATTCTTAATGGGAATTTTAGTCACCGTTGGTGTATATTTAGCTTTATTAGGAATACCTTTGTTATTCAGCTTAAGAATTTTAATTAAAAAATAAGAATCTGAATACTCCAGATGGTTATTACATTGGTTATTAGTATTAGTTATCTTGACTTTCGTCTGGCCCGTATTCAATTTCTTAGAAGGATATATTGGATCTTTTATTATCACTATTTTCAGAATGGTAGTTGCTTTTGGTATTTTGTTTAAAGAAAAATTCCTTGGAAACAAATTAGAATAATAAGCCTCTTAATTCACTGCTTTAGCCTAAAAATATTTAGATTAAGGAAGAGTTCAAGTTTAATAATTAATCAAAAAATTATCCGCTTTACCTCCAAGATAAAAAAATGAATGATCATTAACATGAAAAAATGAAATTATAATAAAAAAAAATTAAATTTTATATTAACTTATATTTCATTTTAAATTTTAATTATTATTAAAAAACTTTGATAAATTAGGATTCAAAGTTGAATAATGTACCAAATACAACTCTATAAAATATAATTCATAAAATATTGTATAATTTTTAAATTTATATTATAAAAAGTCTTAAAAACACTAAATAGCCTAATTTTTTTAAGTTTCTAAAAATATTTGTTCATTTATAGTTTCCATCATTTTCTTTTCAATAAAAGGTTTTTTATTCTTTATATCTAGGGAATTTATAAATTATTTATAAAATATCAACAAATTTTCTCATTATATAGTTTCTGATATCTCAAATATTTAAAATCAATAATCTAGTAAGTAAAATATCATATAATGCCAGTATTTTATAAAAATTATTAGACCAAAGGATAATATTATAATAGGATAAATATTAATAATAATTATTTTTTAATTTTAAAAATAGGAATTTAAACTACTAAATAAATACATAATAAATAAATATATATAAATAAATAAATTAAAAATATTATCATTTTTTTTAATTTGCTAAATTTTACAAATTTTATTTATTTAAATTAGGATTATCAATAGCTTTGCTTTGATGCTTAAATGAGTGATTAATATCAGATTAATTGGCAACGGATACGTTACTAGATTAATTATTTTATATAATAGTTTATGCTATTTTATCTCCATCTCCTCCTACCTTCGTATTTTACTTATCTTATTAATTACTTGTTCTTTTAATCAGCTTTTTCTTTCTATCACCTTTATATAAATAAAATTAAAAATAGTATTAATATTTTAGGGATATAATAAAATATAAAACAAAAATTATATAATTATCTTTACCAGGTTATATTTTTGGAATGTTAGGAATTTATTTTCCTTCAATTAATTCTGGAAATTCTTACATAAATTATTCAATTCCTCCTGTTAACTAATATATATTATCAAAACCTTTATCAAATAATAATTTTCCATATTAAACACTTTGTCTTTCATCAGTCATATAATAAATTATCATTTTATTATCTTTATTTTTCTTTTATAAAATAAAGAGTTAAATTTATATAAACTTGTAGTAAATGTGATTAAATTCTTACATATCTATATATCTCGGCTGGAAATTTATCTCTACTAATATTGGGTCCAGGGAAATTCAATGCTTTTTATTTTATAGATAATTTAATATAAATAATTATAAAATGTAATTATTTTATTTATAAATATTATATATACCTTCTCTTATATGGAATTTTTAAAAATCATCTGGATCTCTTAGATCTAAAAGGATATAAGCAGTATCATTCTTAAAATAATTCAATTAATTGGGTGATTTATGTATATATATATATTTATATAATTCATAACTTAATTAATACATTAATTCCTAAGTTTTAAGTAGCTTCGGTTATTTAAGAAATTTGGGTCACTTAAGTGTTAGCGGTAACAAAACTATAAACACTTTCAGAATCTTTATTTGGACTTTACATATATGGATTCTTATATTAAAAAATATAATTATTTAAATTTATAAATAGGTAATATATGCTAAGAATAAAATATTATATTTTACAAAGTTTGACTTTTCTTCTTCTTAATCTTTTAATTCATAAATACTTTCATGATTATTCTCAACCTAATATTATAATATTTATAAAAAAAAAAAAAATTATATAAATTTTAAGTTCTAAGATACACAAAGTAATTAAGCCAACATAGGACTTTTTATCCTTGAAAAAAGTTCTCCTTTTCTTTTCGCTACTTATTAATCACCTAAAATTTTTTTAAAATATATTATTATCTAATTATTTTATTTCTATATATTTCCAATTTTAGAAAATATTTTTTTACTATATATTTAATTTATTCAATCTATATAAAAAAATATTTGTAAAAAATTATTTAACTTACTCATTAACTATACATCTTTAACAGTGGTTCCTGTTTTTCCTTATAACTTAGATTATACATTAGCATATTTTTTATTTGGGGGAGGTTTTTTATCCAATGGCTTAAAATAACAAAATTTATATAAATTTAATTTTTAATTAGATAAATTATACTATAAATTTTTTTAATAAATTTAAGTGGTTTATTTTATCATATTTTTTTTACATTTCCTTTTCCTTTAATATATCCTAATGGTCTTTTATCCATATTTACAAATTTAATTATTTATTTTGTTTAATTATTATTTTATTTTAATACTAATTTATTTTAAGAATTCAATTTTTTAATTTTTCAAACAAAAATTAGAAAAAGTTTGTTATTTCATTTCATTAAAAATTATATTACATTAAGGAAAAATATTATAACAAGTTTTAAAATAAATCGATAACATATATAATTAATAAAATATAAATAAATATTTTTTTACTCCATCAAATTATTATAATTAATCATAATTAATTGTATTTATCAATTAAAGTAAGGTAAAATATAAAATTAATCAAGCATTAGCCAGAGGTATTTCAAAACTATCTTAATAATCTTCCTCATCTTCACCATCACCATTATTGTTATTTTTATAATATATCTCTGAATCAAAAGAAAGTTCTCCTAATTCTTCTTCCATTTCTATAGATAAATTACTTTTAGAATTTATATTTTATTGTCTATTTTATTTCTTTTTTTTAGTTTTCTGTTCTTCTTCTTATTCAATCCAATTAAACATGCTTTTTAGCGTACCATCTCCATCATAATTAAACAATAATTCCTCACCTATTTCTATATCTTTTTGAGCATATATTCCTATAAATAAGTAATATTTTAGCTTAATATCATCAATGGTAATTTCTGGCAATTTTTAAAAATAATTTATTATTATGTTACCTAAATGCCAATCTCCCTAAGAATAAACAACTTTGGTAATGCAATTAGGGTTTTAACTCTAATGATTAATAAATCTAGATTTATTTCCGAAATACTTACCATCAATTAATTTATCTTAATTTGTCAGCTAAAAGGAATAAAAATTATTATTTCCGTCAAATTTTTCTCGAAGTTAATTTTCAGCAGTTTCTATTATTTCTCCTAAATATTCTTTAATTGAATTAAGTTATTCATATTTCATATGTTTGGAATTTTAAATATTTACCTTAAACTAATGCATTTTTTTCTATAGGAAAAATGGCAAACAAACCCAAACCCTAACACACCTTAGAGTCTGATATGATACATTTCTTAATTTTTAAAAAATAATAATTTGCTTACTTATCTATGGTACATAAACTAAATTTTTATAATTTTTACACTGTCTTTTCCTAATAATATTTCATTATTTTAGCAAAGATTTTTTTTTTATTCTATTTCTTAATTAAAACAGCCCTTACATAACTAATATTATTTATTTTATGATAATATTTTGATTTTATTATAACAAATCATAGTAATTTATATTTAATTACATCCGGATCACATTCAAATCCACCTGCATAACAATCACATTTTTTATTTTTACAATTAGATGTGCATGAACATCCTTTTCTTCTAATAGTACATTTCTAAGGGTCGCACATACAATATTTGTCGCAAAATTTTCTTTTGGCACAGATGCATTATTTACATTTTTATTCTTCCTCAGGTACCTGTATCAAATAAATTTAAATATTTAATTAAAAAAAATAAGTTCAAACTTTTAATACCAATTTCCCATCGTGGGAATAGTGCATACAGGGTTAATATGTATATCCTAATACTGGGTCTATTGCTCCATATTTATTACCGATCCCATAAAGAGACTTTTTCTATACTTTTTTTTTAAAGTGCTCTTTTCCGTGCTATTAAATTTTAGCTTCATAAAGTTGTATTTAATCTAAATAGATCTATAAAATATATTTAAATCATTAATATAAATTTATCTATTATTAAAAATTTTTAAAGAAATATGTTTACTCCTTTGTTGATTTCCAATTCTTCAAATAAATATAAAAATACTGATTGACAAGTTAAATTTTAATAATTATTAAGCCAGATTCTACAAGGGTCATATGAAAAATTTTGTATTCCTAATTGTATCATGGATTTATCAAAGTCTGAAAATTTTTACTGACTTTGAATATAAGACGTTTATAACTTAATAATAAATTAAATAAAATTTATTATATATGCAAAATAAAAATTTATATTGTTTACTTATTTATAAGTTTCTGCATTTAATTATTTATAGCAAAATTTTGAACATAATTCTTTCTCCATATTGTTACTGTTATTGATGCTTTATTTAGACTTATGAATATTAAGTACTTCGTTTTGATAGGTGGGCATAAGATTATTAATATAAAAATTATTCAAAAAATACAGGTTTTCACTATTTTTTTATTTAGATGAAGTTTGAGGATGATAATAATTTTTCTATTTCATATAAAATTTAATTCAACGAAAAATTAAAATTTTATATAAATCTTTTTTAATGAATTAATAAAGAAAAATATTTAATTTATTTACAGTACTAACGTCGTTTAGTCCATGTATCTGGCAATCGTATACTTGACATACAATACAAAAAAATTCTTTATAAAGCCTTGTCAATGAAAATTCATTAATAGCTTAAGTTTCATCTGAAGTAAATGGTAAGTTTCTAAAAGTTGAAAATTTAAATCAAATTTCGTATTTTAACATTATATAGTTTTAAATATTAAAAATATTTTAAATACTTTAATTTTAATCCATTTCCTAATATTTTATCTACTTAATTCATTCTAGATATTAAAATAAAATTTAAAGTATTTATTTTAATAATTAAAAAAAAATATAATGATACTAATCTGTGATTGCTAATTTTAGAATCTCTTTAATTTTAAATTTTTCTTTAAGATATTTTTCTGTGATAGGAGATATTCTCTTTAATTTTAGAAATAAGTAAATAGTTATCTAGTCAACTTAAAATTATTTAAAGGTTTATTATTTTATTATATATTAAATTATATTTTTTACTCATTATTTTTAAAATTAAATATAATTAATAATAAAAATTTAGTTAATGTCGATAATAATTTACCTACATCTAATAGCATACATAATTAACTTAAAACTCTTTCCCAGCTATCAACTTACCAATTATTTTCTTGATCATTTTCCCATTTATATTCGGAAATTTCATCATACTTAGTGTATTTAGAATCTGTATCTTACAACGCAAAACTAGGAAATATTCTACTTAAAATATCAATAACCTGTTAAAATTGGTATTAAGTTATATTTTATTAATTTACCAAAATATTATATAAACTCTAGATAATTAATAAATTAATCATTTATAAAAATATCTTTATTTTTTATAAAATAATATAAAAATATTACTTATATATTTTACTACACAGGAAAATATATGGCATATTAATGTAAACTTATAGCTTTTTTATAGTCTAGATATAAATTAAATTCAAGCTATTCTTCTGATTTTTTTTTTTGATTATTTATAAATGATTTAAGCACATTTCTCTTTTTGTTATTTATTTACTATTTTTATTCCTCTACTTGCGTAAATTGCTAAATGCTATTGTATTAATTTTGAGAAAATACCTAAAAAAAATATATTTATTATTTATTTTATTTACTTTTATGCCATTATTATCAATTTATATGACCCAATAATTATATAAAATTTTAATTATATTATAGTTAAAATAGTTTACTTCATCTTTAAGTTCATAAGAAAATTATTCTATGATATCTCTCATTTTGTATAATAAGTTATCATAACTCTTATAATTTGGTATATCTTGCATAATTTACTAATAGGTTTACTAACTGTATAATAAATTTATATCCCTCATTTATTTTTTTTAATTTTTTTTATTTGTTGATCCCAATTTATTTTATAAATTTTAAAGCTAAAACATTGTGGTTTTGTTTTTATTTCTTGATTTACTTAATTTTTTATTTTAAATTAATAAATTTTAGGAGTTAATAATAGTATAATTATTTTGATAATAAGCTTAAAATTAAATACTCTATTATTTATGTCTTATGTAAATTATAATTAGGAACATCAATTCAGAATTTTAATAAAATTAAATATCAATTTATCATTTTAATTGTGTTATTAAAAACAGAGATATTTTTTTAAAAAATTTTAATAAAAAATAAAATAAAATCTATTGACTTTACACTTTAAAAAAATAAATAAAAATTATAGAGTTTACAATCTAAAAATAAATATTAAATAAATAAAAAATGTTTGGAAAAATCATAGATACTATCTACATCAAATACCAATAATCTTATCTTTAAGTTGCCAAAAATATTATTTTTAATAAGTAAATAATCAACCCTCATTTACTAGTTGATAGAATAGATTAAATTAACTATAAAGAACTAGAAAGACTAGGTATAAGATGCATAGTCTTTGATAAAGACAATACTCTTACAAAGCATTTAAAAAATGGTTATTTTGATCAGTAAATTTAAAATAAAATTGTGAACTTACAAAAATAAAACTCGTTTAATGGTCATATCTACCTATTTTCAAATGGTCTATATAAACTAAAAGAAGAAAATGTTGATTAATTATCAAAAGAACTGTAAAACATAAAAATATTATTTAAGGATTTAAATGGGAATAAAATAAATAAAAAACCCTTTAATTTCAGATAAATATATGAATATGTCAATTATTTAAATCAAAATAACTCTTTTAACCTACAAAATACCCCTTCAAATATTAATGATTCCAAATCCTAAAAATAATAAAATGATAATAAAGATTCCTAATATGATATAATATAACCTCATTAAATAGCTTTTATAGGTGATAGAATGTTTACAGATGTGTTTGTTTCAAATATGAATGGATGTTTTTCAATTTTAACTAAGCCATTTAGTAATGAAAATGAAAGTCTTGGTATTAGGTTTTGTAGATTATTAGAAAACTTTTATTTAGATAAAATTTTTCAAGAAAATAGAATTACTCATAATAAATACAAAAACGCAAATATTTAAAATTTAATAATAAATAAAGAATGAAAATTTTAATTGCATTTAATTGTGAATTTTATTTAATTAATTATTATTTTATTAATATATAATATTTGAATAATTAGAATAATTTAATGATTTATAATATTCTGAAATTATATTTTATTAATCAAAAAATAAATATAAAAATATTTTATTATATTTATTTAATTAAAAATGGGTAGATCATTTCATAAAGACAACATTGAATTAGTAAATTTTTATATTATTATATAAAAATGTATATCCTCAACTTAATTATACAAACTATTAATAATTTATATAAAATATTAAGAAAAATTAAGTGAATTATAGTGAAAATGATGATGAATTATTTGATATAAATGAAACATAAATACAAGAATTATAGTTAAATAATGAAAAATAATAGAAATATTAATAAGCATTATCTTTAGATGACCATTTTTCTAAATATGAAGATCTAGAAAATAAATAAAATAAAACTGTATTAACTTACATTGGTATTTGCCTACTTTTTTCTATTGCCATATCAATATTAGTCTCGGTTTTATTATTTTTAATGTAACCTGTACCAGTAATATTACATAATTATAATTATGTATACAATTACACCAACTTTAATTATTTTAAATAATCTAAATAAATAATATTAAAAAACAAAGATAAACTTTCTTTTTATTGGAGATGCTAGTATCGAAGGACATCAAGACATAGTATAATATGATGAAGTTAAATATAAAAGCAATAAAAACAAATATAAATAATAAGAAGTTTTATAATAAAAGTTGGGAAATGGTTTTATTTTATCAGCTTATTAACAAATTTAGTAATAAAATAGCGATTTATAATTTGATTTTTAAAATTAAGGATTTGAGACTTTTTCTATCTAAAACTTATTAGAAGAAATTAATAATTTAAACGAAATTTATAATCCATCATGTGTTACAATTCAAATTGGTTATTAATAATAATTTTTTGTTTATTTATATTAATACTCTCTTTTTTAATATATATTATAATATAAATTTTATATTTAGGTTCTTACGACTGTCTCAAATATCTTGATTCTTTAAAAAAAGATTTAAATAATGAATTTTTAAGTAAAAATTTATCAGAAAAAGAGAAGTTTTAACTTAAAATTTAAAACATGTATTC
This sequence comes from Pseudocohnilembus persalinus, assembly GCA_001447515.1. Lineage (NCBI taxonomy): Eukaryota > Ciliophora > Oligohymenophorea > Philasterida > Pseudocohnilembidae > Pseudocohnilembus > Pseudocohnilembus persalinus. Next base: position 297,186 of record LDAU01000120.1, on the reverse strand, counting down.
CCCAAATTAGTTTGAAAAAAATTTTAAACTATTGATTTAAAATATTTATAAAAAATGGCCGAAAACTAAAATTATAATCGGAGAACCTTTTGCATTTGAAGGGAAACTAACAAAATAACATGAAGATTATTTTTCGACTTTATAGGAATATTAATCGATAACAAAAAATATAGCAGCATTGCATAAAAAAAATGATAATTTATCATATATACCATATTAATAACTTTTTAATACTTAACTTACACGATTAAATAATATGGTAGATTTTTTTTCGTAGGATGGATTATTACCAAGTTTTTATTTATAGTATATAATGGCAGAAGAATGGTTTAAATAAGTTAAATACCTTTTAAAAGGGAAATTTTGAAAATTATTGATTATTATAAACTATATTTTTAAGTTTTTTAATAATTAATTGTGTTTTAATAAAATTTCAATTTAATAAACTATTTTTATTTTTAGAGTATATGAGTATTTATTTCCTTAATTAAATTATTAATAAAATTCTAAGAGCCTTCTAAAGCTCACTGTTATACTAAAATTAATTATTTTAATTTAAAAATAAAAAAAATTTATCAATAATAGAATCTGGAAATAATTTATACATGATAAGCTTAAAAGAAAACAATGATAAATCATTAGGAATATATTTTCACCCATTGCTAAACGAAATATTTAAAAAATTTGCGAAAACCTTTTAATCTGGTATAAATGATTTATCATTATATTATTTTTTATTATTTTAATTATAATAAATAATAAATAAAAGGGACATTCGATTAAGATTTTAAGTTAGATTTTATAGGATTTATTGAATTTAATTTAAAATTCTAAAAATGCACAGAAAAATCATTCAACATTAAAAATGAAATAACTATTGCCCTTAATCACTGGAATCATATTATTTTGGAAAGCTTCAATAATAAAAATTACATTTCAAAATCCTAAGTAAATACAATATATTAGAAAAAATATAAAAATAAATAAATAAAATATTTAAGGTTTTTGAAATAATATTATTTATGAAATATATACTTACAATTTTTTTTATAATTAAGTAAATTTATATGCTTGAAAATGGTCTAGAAAAGTAGGGCAAAACCCTATCTCTACCAAAAGAAAAATATTTAAAAATATTTTCTCAACTTTCGCACCACCAAGCTTTTAAGTTAAGTAATTATGAACTAAATTCCGATGTTTTTAGTAAATTTGTGATAGATTAATGTTTATAAAAGTGCAAATATTTGGATGTAGAAATTATTGCCTATTTTTTAATTGGTATTTTATTGTAAATTACAACAGGTCCTTCATTAGATCAGTCGGATTTCGTAAATTTAAATATTATAAGAACTATTTAACTTTAAAAATAATTTTTTAACAAAAATAATTAAGAAATAAATAGACGAAATTACTAGATTACCGAGTTTGTTTTTTGAAATATTTAGCCAATTGAAAAATGAATATTCTCAAAAATAGGAAAAAATCAGACTTTATAGAACTTGGTGTGAACATAATTATACTAGATTATATGATATAGGTGAAAATGTTATTTTAAAATTAAATGACATTTTTAGAGAAGAAAAAGACGAAGTAATAATTAATACCATAAAACTTATAATAAATTTTATATAAAAAAAAAAATTAGTAAATATTAATTTTATTAAAAATGTCTAATAGGAAAGGATTTTAAATCTTATTAAGATTTTTGAAAATACAATTAAAATTATTAATGGAGAAATAGATTAATAATTAGAAAATCCTTTATAAAATTTATTTATAAAAAACATTTAGTAAATATGCAAATAAGGAACTCCGTAAACATAATCTAGGTTAAGTTCTAAAATAGTAAATGGATAAGAGATAAATTCAGCGTAAAAAAATTAAGAAAAAATTAGTCTATATAAAAGACCAGAATCCTACTAGAATAGCATAACAAATTTGAGATAATAAAATGAAGGTGATTGCAAAAAAATAAAAATCCCTATTTTTGGTAAAAAGCTATCTGTTTAGTACACAGACAACGAATAATTTTAAAATCTTAGAAAATAATATTTTACACAAAAAGAAATAGAAAATCAAAAATTTAAGCAAATTTTGCATCCTGTGTAAATATCAGAGAACCCCAAAAAAATAGCAATAATCAAAAGAAATTAGAATTTTCAAAACGTTAAGTTAAGAAGTTTCAGCCACTAATAGGCACATTCCTACGAAAAATATAAATAAAGTTTATCAAATGATTAAATTTTAAAAGAAAATTACAGCCAATCTTTGGACTAAGATTATGAAAAGGAAAAATAATAATTTTTATAAAGTGAAGAAACAATCACCACAGAAAGATATTCCAGACTTACGAATTTAAAAAAAACTGTTCATAGCAATAATATTAATGATGATGATAGTAATGATTAAACATTTGAAAAATACGAAGACAAAAAAATATCCTATGAAAAAAGAATTTTGCAAAATTAAAAAAATAATTCTTAAATAACCTAATCATTAAATTAAACAATTTTAAATATTAGCGAAAACCAAAATACAAGTTAAAATTTAAGCTAAGATTGCAAAAAAAACATCTCCTTTTCAGAATAATCTAATATAAATGATGAGTCAATAAATAATAATATAAATAATAGGAAATATGAAAGTAAAACTTATTTATAGTAAAAGAGAAATATAAATAAACTATATAATTATTAATAAGTTTAAGAAAATAATAACATATAAAATACAAGCTTAATATCAAAAAATAAAAAAGATTCCTTTAACTAAGTTTAAACTTAAACGGAATTAAATGATTTTGATTTAGCTCACCTTTTAAATAATCCTAATTAAAAGCAAAATATTTTAGCTTATGACTCATCCAATTAAAATTCGACCTTAATTCCGAATTTTAAAGTGAGTCAATAGTTCATGAGAGATTTTCCTAAATTAGAGCATTTAAATGTTAAAAATATAGAAGCTATGTAGAAATATAATATAAAAAAAGGATAATTAGATCTGAAAGATTTCGAAAAATTGAGTTCAAAAATTGAAATTAAAAAAACAGAAAAATAGTAAAAAACAAATACTCCCGCATCTTCTTCAAAAATTTAGATAATTAATGATTATAAGGTATAAACTACACAAAGGTTAGATAATGCTCTATAAATTATATAAAATAAGCTTAAAAAATTAAATTAGGTAAAAAAATGTTTCATACCTATATAAAAATTTATATCAAATATAATGAGTATAATAGTGTCTAAATTTTTATTTTAATATATATAAAGAACAACAAAAATATGCAAAATAAGTCTATTATATATAATAGTACATTATCATTTGTTCAAAGTACTCATAATAATAATAAAATTAATGAATCCGGTTTGTCAAATTATCAATAAAAAAATAATTTTCGAAATTTTTAATACAAATAATAACAAGAAACTCAAGATGGAATGGTAGACAAAAATGAAATAAATCATAATTAAAAATAAAGACAATAAGAATAAGATGACTTAGAAGAGTACCTTAAAGATTTACTTATTTAATAACCAATAAAATATAATTAATAAGATATAATAGATTCAAATATTAAAAATAAAGATGTTTATAATAGGTATAATTTTGATAAACTGGAGGATGTTATATATGAAGAAAAAGAAAATGAATTTTAAATGGATCAAGAAGAATTGAAACAATTAAAATACATTCTAAAAAATACTTAAGATATATGGGGCGTTTATTTTATGGGTAAGATACTTTAAATTTCAATTTATAACTATTTAATAGCATTGAATATTAATTATTTTTATAATTAAAAGAAAGCCAAATTTATAAAAAAATATAAGACTGGGAGTAACTTAAGGTAATGTTTTAATAATTAAAAAATCTGACAAAGAAGTTGTATGAGCAGTAAAATAGATAAATATTTATCTCTTTCTCTAATAAATAAGATGGTAGTTTATAATTTTAAAAATATTTATTTAAATTTTTAAAGCTTTGAGAAAACTTTTCTTATAATAAAGGTGAAAGAAATAAGTATGATTAAAAATTAGAAAAATAATCTGTATTTAGGGAAAATTCTAGGCCTTTTTAAAAATTAAAAAAATTAAATATAAATACATACAGAATGGAATAATCGAAATAATTAAATGAAAAAATCCACTAACTCTATAATATGGAAAAATAAATTAACGAATAATAAGAAATAATTTCGCCTAAAGATAAACAAAGATTCTTAAATAGAATAGAAAAAATCTTAAAAAAAAATAAAACTGAAGGCATAAAAGTTTAAAACACTAATAATTAAGATTTTAACTGTATTTAAAAGGTAAATTCAGAATTAAACACAAATAAAAAAATAAATAAAAAAAAAAAATGTAAAAACCTAAGATCTATGTCAAGTCCTATTAATTCCGCATTTAAAAGTATTTAAGAAGAAAATGATTTTAAACAATTTTTCTTACCAGTTATAAACTTATAAAATAAAGAATAAACAAATCAGCAAAATTAGCCTGAAAATTTATAAATTTATATATGATTTTTATTTTTATTAAATAATTTTAAATATAATTTTTATAATCAAAAATTATCAGAAAAGAAAAATTATAAGTACTAGTAATTAATGGTATATTATAATTTTATTTATATATCAAAATCATTAACCATTTCTTTAAAAAAATAAAAATAAAAACCAACTTAAAATAAAATAACAATTAATTAAAATTTTTTGAAAATGAATGATTTTCATACACAAATAAGCGTAGAGTTGCTAAGAAAAAGTGAAAATAAAAAAAAAAATGCATTGATACATTTAAAATAGATTTAATTATTTGGAGGAACTTAAATTTTTATTAATTTTATTTCATTAATAATAATATTCCTAATATTTGCAACCAATTTATATCTAATAATCTAAGAAACAATAGATTCAACTAATCAATATCCTTTTGATAAAAACTTTTATTGGCTTTTCATAACTATCATTTTGTTTTATAGCAAATTTATGAACAATCATTTACTAATTATTTTACTCAAGGTAAAGTATTTAAATTAATTTTATTAATTACTAAACAGACAGTACTAAATTAATTTTAAAAATATAAAATTATAAATAAAGGATATTGCTATTGTAAAAACTTAAAATCTTAACCTTTTTAAGCAATATCTATAAAATTGTAATTAAATCCCAGCATTTATAAATCAAATAGGATTTGATTTAATAAAATTGAAAGCAAGAATAGTTAAATCTTTGAATTTGATTTTTATAGGAATAGATATATATTTTCTTTACTATGTTTTAAAATACAAGTCTTATTTAGATACCTTGAATATTTTACAATTAATTTCTGTGTACTATTTACTTTTTATCACAATATTAAAATTTTTTTATTTAGCTTTATTTATCTTTATTTACCTAACCCTTTTAACTGTACCATTTTTCTCTATATTATTTTATTATTTTACTTGTTTTTGGTGCTTTGGAAAGTTTTTAAACAATAATAAAATAGTGGTATTTAAAAATTAATAATAATGTCAATTGGCTAGATTTAAAGAAAATGCCATATTGATATGCTAATAGTAAAATTAAAAATCATATTAAAATTTAGTTTAAGAATTTGAAGACATTCAAAAAAATGAGTTAGCTTAATTTCTTGATTAATTAAATAAATTAAAATTAATATAACCTTTAATATATTTAAAAAATATAATTAAATATAATAATCATCTCTTTTTGAATAATATAAAATTATATATATCTTTTTTATATCTTTTATGAATTAATTAATATATTATATATGTAAATTATAGATATAAACTCAATTTTTTATTTGAAAAATTTGATTTTCTTCTTCGTTTTAATGAACAATATTATTATTTTATTTTTTAAAATCATTATTCTGTATATTTTTTAAATATATATTTTATTAATCTCTTTAGTCTTTTCGTATTTAATTTTGTATTTCTTTCGTTCTATTTTTAAAAATTTATTTTAATTAGCTTTTCTAATAAATTTTAATGTCCGCTGGTTCAGATTAAGGATTAATTTTTTCATTACACTAATCTTAGTTATTAATTTATATATTCTTTTTAAAACTTGTACAATGTTAGCTATAACATTACCTATCCTCAATATTAATTAAGTTATTATATTGATTATTTATTTGGTTCGAGTACTAATCTAGGTTTTAAAAATTTAAACTATCTTCTTTAGAAAACTCAGTATTTAAATTTTTTTTAAGTCCTTCTGAATAATTATCATCAATATGACTTTAATTTTCAATGCATTTAAATGATCTAAAATATTTTTTAAAATGTTGTATACTATAACTTTATTAGTATTATTCATTTAAACCTTCAATCAATTCATAAAAGCCAAATTTTTAATTATTTTATATTTTAGATATAGTACTCATAACCTCTTCATTGCATGGCGTATCTTATTCATTTATTTAATTTTCCTCATATTCTGCTTCTTATTATTGTATCTTATTCTATATTTATAAAAATTAATTGTAAAAATAGAGTTATGAAAAATGAGCTTTATTAAAAATATAAATGGTTTAATATAAAGCAAAGTAAACAATAACATAAAAAACTATAAATTTACTTTATATTCCAAAATCATATTTTCTAAGTTAACATTTTTATATATATCTTCATCTTAAAACATTTAAACATTTTTTTTATCAAATAATTTGCGATAAGGATTATTTAAATATTTTTTTTTTTCAGTACTAATATTATCAATATTATCAATAGGTGGCTCTTTTTTATTTGAAAATTAAGGGAAGTTATAAACATCTTAATTCAGTTCATTATCATTTACATCTATAATACAATTTTCTTAATATTAATTTTATAATTTTATTTTTTTGGATGTTGTATAATTATCATCATAATCCTATCTATTTAAAATGTTATTTTCATGCAATAATAATAATTTTCTGCAATTTACTAATATATAAAAAGATATACTAATTTTAAATATATAAAGGGTATATAATTAATTTTAATATATAGTAGATTTAGAATTTAATTTTACAATTTTAAAAATTAATAGTATTTTCGTTTATTTGATCCATCTCCAAAATTTTTAAACAAATTATCTATTTTTTTTTTTTTTTATGAAAAAAATTGTTTTTTGCTTTGAAATTTATTAATCAATAATCAATATTATATTTTAATTTTAATTTTGAGGTAAATTTTAATTTAAAAATTAAATTCCGCTAATATTTTCTCTCTAAAATTATTTAGCACTTAAATTGTGATTTATAATAATAAAATATTTTTAATAAAATTTATTAATATTTACGTTAATTAATTTAATTTTTTTAAAAATTTAAAAAATAATTTATGATAAATAGGTGTTTATATAAAAATTATAAAATATTTTTTAATATAAATTGTTTTTCGAGATTAACTTAAGAAAATTTTATAAATATTGAATTTATAATATTATATTAATGCATAAATTTTAAGAAATTTAGATAAATATTAAATTATTTTAAAAAAATAAGCTTTAATTTTTATGTAATATAATTAATAATTTTGTTTACTCAAAAAAATGTGAAATAAACTACAAAACTTAAAATATACTGATTTATTATCACATTAGTGATATACACTAACTAACATAATATACATATACATAGATTTTTCCATTTATTAGAATTTTTTTTTTTTTTACCTTTTTTTAGAATTTTAAATAAATTATTGTTTTTATTTACTATATGTATCATTACAAATTAAACTAGACATTAAATCTTTTTTTAATAAAATTTTATTATAGTATAAAGTGATTTTATTTATAATATTATATAAACTTTTAAAACCACTAAATATTTTTTTAAAAATGTTTAATAAATTTAATAAGAAATATTTATAAAATTTGAATTTGACAGCCTTTAATCAATATGGAAATAAAAGTATGGCTAATAAATCTTTAAAACTTTATACTAAAGCGAATGATTAACAATATGTAGATTTTGGTGATTTTTGTGAAGGAGGAGCAACTGTCATTCAATAATATTTAGTCAAATTATAAATAAAAAATTAATTTATTTTAAATATATAAGGAGGAAAATAGTTTAAATTTTATGCTAATATTATATATCAAAAACTTTTAATTAAAATTTTAAACATCGGTTTTAAAAAAATTATAAAAACCATAGAAACTATAATTATCTTAAATAATTGCTCGAAAATAAAAATATAATATAAATCAATAAAAATAATATCTGACTGTTTTGATTATTTTAACTTTATTAATTATTTTGATTTTGCTCGTTCATTTAATTTTAATTCATAATAAATTATAGATTTATAGTAAAATATATTGCGGGTAATACAATGTGAATAGTATATTTAAGTTCTTTTTCATTTTATTTTTTAATTTATAAGTTTCTTGGTTCTAGAAATTTAAAACTATTTTATATATAGTTTACTATTCTAAAAATTGTTTCATAAATTTTAGTATATGAATTTTTTTATAAATATAAAATTCAATAATAAAATATTGATTTTATAAATAAGGATTCAAAATGATTCTATTTTAATCAATCATTCTAACAAAAAATAAAGAAGTAAAATATTATAAAAAAATAAAAAAAAATAAAAATTAAAAATAATAAAAATTGCAAATAAATTATGTAAACTGGATAAAGAAAAGGAAGAACTGCCCTAGAGGAAGTAGAGAAAGGCGAATTTAACAGGGTTGATTCTGGTTTCAGAAATTGGGTGAAAAAAGGTTCCGAAAAATTTCCTCCTGCAAAAGGAAGATACCACATTTATGCATCATATGCCTGTCCTTGGTAAATAATTATAACACTTTATAAACACAAAAAAAAATACTAAAAAAAATAAAAAAAAAAATATCTAATCAACATAAAATATATTTTCAAACATAATAAGTTTTGAACAATATAATAAAAATATTTATATTCATGATAGGGCCCATAGATGTCTAATTGTTAGAAAATTAAAGGGACTTACCGCAGCCATAGGAGTTTCGATAGTTCACCCTACTTGGTTATAAACTAGACCAGGTGAAGATGAACATAGAGGATGGACTTTTAAAAATGATATTTAGCACAAGAGTGGCTAGGCTACTTTCCATATAGAGGATGTAATTCCTGACCCTATTCAAAATTTTTAATTTATTAGAGACATTTATGAACAAAGCAATGATCAAGTTGGTAATTTTTTTTTTATTCTCATTATTTCTATTATTTTTAAAACCCTTTTGTAATAATTAAAAATTAATCATAAGGTAAATATACGGTTCCTATTTTATATGATAAAGAGACTAAATAAATAGTTAATAATGAATCATCAGAAATCATATTAATGTTGAATTCGGAATTCAATGAATTTGCAGAAAACCCAGATATGGATTTAAGTCATCCAGAAAATATGAAAGAAGAATTACAAAAATTAGACAATGAAATTTATGAAAATATAAATAACGGAGTTTACAGATGTGGTTTTGCAACTACTTAAGCTGCATACGAAAAGGCATTTAATGTAATTCAATATACAGTTTTTTAAACTTAATTCTTGTGTTATAAATAGTGTCAAAATTAAATAAATTATTAATTAAAATTAATTCAAAAACAATAAATCGATAAAGTTTAATAAATTACTTTAAAAGATTTATATTTTAAAAAATTTTTAAATTTTTATTCTAACACCTAAACTTTAAATATTTAAGTGTATATATTATTTTAATAATTATAATGATATTTATTTTTGAATATTAATAAGAATGTTAATATACAAAAAAATTGCATTTTTGATAGAATAATTCTTTATTTTGCAAATAATTATATTAATATATAAACCTTAATAAAAACTATCCATGTCATTATAAATTATCTCATATTTATTTTAAATTATTCTTTTAATATAATATAAATTTTTTTATTAGAGTCTATTCGAATCATTAGATAAAATAGATAAAATTTTGGGTGATAAACAATTTTTGGCTGGGGACAAGTTAACAATTAGTGATATAAGGTTATGGGTCACACTTGTCAGATTTGATGAAGTATATGTAGTCTATTTTAAGTAAATAATTTAATTTTTTAAATTAATTTATATAACAATTTAGTAATATTTTTTCTTCTTTATTTTTTCTTTATATTTAAATTCTTCATTAATTATTTTTAAAATATTTAATCAAATATATTATTATTAGAACAAACAAAAAGAGTATTGCTGATTATCCTAATTTACTTAGATTTTGTAAATAAATTTATTAAACAGATGGAGTATCTGAAACTTTAAACATGACTCATATTAAAACTCACTATTATACTAGCCATCCTGCTTTAAATACATATGGAATTATACCAATTGGACCAGGATTTTTGGAAGTTTTAAAATAAAAACTATGAAATTTTAACGTTTCTGAATACATATATAAATATTAACTTTCTTATTATATTATATACTTAATATATCAGGTATATTTATAAAATGTTTTGATAAAATTAAATTAATTAATATATATATATATTTTTACATTATTAAATTATAATTAATATGTATAATGACAATAAATATTTTGTAATTAAATAATATATATTAATCATCAAATTAATATTAATTTATATTATATTTACATTAGTTTTGATATTTTATCATATAATTAAATAAATACTAAAAATTATCTTAAAAAGAATAATATATTTTATATCTAGGTATGAAATTTATTTTTTCATATAGATTTTTTCATATTAATATTCTTTTTTATGGTTAATTATGAACATCAATAATAATATTTTCTCTCAATTATTAATACTCTTTATTATACTAATCATAATTTCTTTTCTTTTTATTACATATGTTTTGGTTATTATTTCGTTAATTATTTTAATTATTCAAATTTTATTATATATTTTAATTAAATAAAATATTTTTTGTTATTTCATCTTTATTTTTGTCGTATAAAATTTCATAAGAATTATAATTTTTGTATATCTTATTCGAAATTAAATCTAGTAATTACTAATTTTCAATATTTTTATTTAAGAATTTTATATCATTTTTTTGATTTTGAAAACTCCGATAATAATTTTATTTTTTCTTCATACTATAAAGAATATTATATTTTAACCCAATGACTTTTTAATTATTTTTATTAAGCGATAAAGCTTTATTAATATTTTATAAACTTTAACATAAATTTCCAACCTAAAAGTATACCATACTTATATGTATATAAGCAGGTTCAAAGTCTTTATTTAATTAAATACAATGAAATAAATCTTTTAAAGATAACTCAATTTCACCTATCAAAAAATAACAATATCCTCTATTATTATAAGTTACTATATTATTTTAATCGTACTTCAAAGAAAATGAATACAGCTATATAGCCTTACGAATTTCCTTATTTTTAGTAGATTAGTATGCCAAATTATTAATTTTTATGGCTTTTATTTTATATTCCATATGAAATTGTTTATCAATTTATTCTTATATATGTTTTGGTATACCTTCTCCCAAACCTTTATATAGTATTTATCCATATTACTGCAAATTATCATTTTTTATTTATCTTAATTTTAAATCATCAAAGAACTTTTATTATTTATTTTCATTAACATATATAAGATACCTATATTTTAAATTAATATAATTCATTATGTAAATAAATATTGTTTAATATCATAAAATCATTATGTAATAAAATTATTTAATAATCTTTTTAATACAAAGTAAAAAATAAAAAATTATATATTAATAAAATTAGAACAATAATTTATAGTAAAATTTTTTTAAAAATAAAATATTATATTTTTACCATTATTAGGTGCCATTTTAATTTACTTACAATAATTTATGTATAAGTTTGTATTAATTATATTCATTTTTTTCCAAATTAAGTTTCAGTTCTTTAACAATATTTTCTCCAATAAATCCAAACATATCCAGCAAAACTTCTTTTCTAAAATAACCTTTTTTAACTATATTATTAAATAAACTATAAAAAGCTTAACAGTATTTCTTTTTTATATTTTCTATTTCTTTATTAGTGATTCTTTAATATCTGTGCTAAATTTTAATTATTTTCAAATTATCTACTTTTTAATCTGCCTATTATTCATTTATTTACTAATTTACTTATTAATAGTTATCCTGATATGTTTATTATTTATGAGATATATTCATTATACAAACTTACAAATTAACTTTTATATATATAATTTTTTTTATTTTTTTTTATTTTTTTTTTATTTTTTTTTTTTTATTGTAATTTTTTAATTTAAATATTCCTCAAATTTTGATCACAAGACTTCAATAGAAAAATTTAGAGATTACTTAACCACATTTTACAAATAAATAATAGTCAGGAATATATATAACAAATAACAAATCAATATTTAATTTACATGAGTAACTATCCAATATTTTTCAAAAACTTAAAGATAAAAAAAAAAAGAGGTAAAATAATTAACTTCTTTAAAATTTAAATGTTTTTATTTATTTTCCCAGCGATAGAAAAATTTTTTATATTTCCCCACAAAAATTAATTAAAATTCGTAATTATTATATCCTATAATAATAAAAATATTAACGCATATATTGTAAATGGCAAATTTGGGTAGAATTAATAAAGTTGTAAAAAGTTAGATATTTATAAATAAATATTTAGCATTACTAAAAATGTTATAATATCACATTTGAACATTTTTTATATTCCTATTATATAATATATTATTTATTTATATTTATAATTATTTTATACAGTAAATATATAACTCAATGATAAAAAAGTGCAAATTAAATGATTAATTGATAAAATTAGAATATATGAAATATGATTTAAAACAAAAAATCACCATAATTTTTTTTAATTAAATTTAAAATTGTATAATTTTTTATAAATTAAATTCTTTTCATTCTTAATTTTTTCCTTAAATTTTCTGCTCTAAAATTTCAATTTCTTTAATTTACTAAAAAGACAAATTTGCAAATTTATAATTATCTATGTTTTAAATTTCCCATTACTATTTTAATTGGTAATTTTATTAATTACTTTATTATTTCTCTTTCGAAAATTCTAAAAAATGATTTTTATTTTACTATTTACATAAAATTTATTTGTTTTCAAAAGTATTATTACTATCTTTTTACTGTAATTATTTTTGTTAATAATAATTTTCAGCTTCATATGACTATTCTTTTTACTACTATCCTTAATAATCATCCTTTTTTTTTTAATCTTTCTTTTCTTTTTACTACATAGACTATAAATACTTTTAAAACATTTTAGTTTATTTGCCAAATTAATCTTCATTAGTAAAACTTTCATCTATTAAGTCTAATTCTTGATTATTATTTGGATTGTATTTCTATTTAATAGATATTTTATTATTTACTGTTTATATATAATTTTAATTATCAATATAGTCCACCAATTCTTATGATTAAACATAACTTCGTTAAAAATTTATCAAATTTTACTCCATTTTATTTCCTTAATTTAAATAATTATGATGATTTTATTTATTTTAATCTTCAATTTTAAATCTTTATATATTTTAATCATCCCTGTATTCTTTATTAATATTAAAATGATTAAATTCTTCTAATTATTCATTATTATTCTTTTATTTTTCTTTTAATTTTTAACTACTTTTAATTTTTTTTGTTTTAGAATTATCGAAACCATTAAAAACATTTATTTACTCCTAAAATATATCTTCTTCTATTTATTCTTATAAGTTTTAATCTTTTTAATTATAATTTTACTCGTTTAACTTAATTTCTTTCCTCACTTTTAGATTTAGCTAACATTATTTTCTTCCTAAATTTTATTATCTTGTTTTATCATTTTATTTCTTATACATTATTCTTTATATGTATTATTTATTATTAGACTTTGGGTTCTATTTTCCTATCTTATTTTAGATTTATTCTTAGAGTCTATTTAATTATTGTCTATCATCATTATCTGGTCCTAAAGAAAGAGCTTTTTAACAGTAAAGTTATGCCTCTAAATAGTTTTTCTCATCAAAATATATTTTTGATAAATGTTTATAGGGATTGGATAGATTTCTATTTAATTTTATTGATTAAAATAGATCTTTTTTTGCTTTTTCTACATCTTTAATTTACCAGTAACAAAATCCCCTATTGTTAAAGCTAATTTCATCAATATCGCTTAATTCAATGGATTTAGTAAAATATAAAATAGCTTTTTCATAATTGTTATTTTTTAGCTCTTCGTATCCCTATAAAAAATTAAAAATACTTTAAAATTTTGTTATAAAAATATAATTCTATAAATTTAATAAAAAGTTTGAATATTACTAATTTATTATATTCCAAAGACTTTATAACAGCCCTCATGTGAAATTATGAATGTAATTATACTAAGATTTCTTATGGTATAGTTTCTCCATAAGCACAATATAATACTTTTCCATAATCCTCTAAATTAATTATATTATCATTTGTTCTTTAAATCGCAGCCATGTACCTATCCCTTTTATTTTTATCAACTTATAAAATGTACCAAGCCTTTTACCCCTAATCTTCTCCTTTTATCTTGTATATAAATGAAAACTCGTATTTTTCCTAAAAATATTAAATTAAAATTAAATTTTTCCCTTAAATTATAAAAAAAAACAAATTTAAAACCTTTTTCCCATATTCATTTTATAAATTAAATAATTTACTTTTTTTTTTAACATAAACTTCAGCTTTGGAACTAAATTATCCATTAAAAAATGTTATTTTATTTCGTCTATTATTTCTTTCCTCCAATATTATTTTTTCTCTAATTACTTATAAATTGCTTAATAACTTGCCAAATAATTATATTTTAAATATTATGTTTCGTTTTCAATTTTAGAATATCTTGATTAATTTTGATTATTATCTATTTATCCATTATTATTTTAATTTTCTTAGGTGGCCAGCTAATTTTCGTTATTATTAACCAAATTTTACTATTAAATCTATAATCCTTATTCCATTAAATTTATATTAATCTTTATTAAAATATTTGTTTTAATTTATCTTTAAATAAATTCCTATATGAAAGAGAAAAATGATTTTATTTTTGTTTTTTTCTTCCTTTTTTATTTGAATTTCGACTTTATATAAAATTCAAAAGGAAAACTATTAAATAATGTAAAAAAAAACCCTTATTAATTAAAAGAAATTTGATGATAATTAATTTATAATCTAAAAATTATTGTCATGAATTATAAGAAATTAGAAATTTATTTTTTACAATAAGCAAATAAAAATAAAAGTGCTTTTTTTGTTAGGGAAAAAATTTTCAAGGAATTCATTCAAAAAACAATATTAAATGACTTCATTTTATATAAATAATTCATAAATATATTTTATAAATATTTTTATATTTATAAGTGAATTTAAATTATAATTGATATATATTAATTCTATTTGATACATGTATATTATATTATATACAATTAACAAACATAAAAAACCAAATAAAGCTTAAAAATAAATAAGTTTGAAAGTTCAAGCAAATAAATAACAGATAAATATAATGAAAAAAGCAGGAACAGGCATAAAATCGGACAAAATAAACACAGAATTACTTTCTTTAACATATGGCGCTATTGTTTCTTAAATAATTTAAGATTCATCAGATATCAAAGAGGCCAATGATTAATTAGAGTAAATGGGGTATAATATTGGAAGAAGAATAATTGATGAATATTTGGCAAAAGAAAATAAAATTTGCAGAGACTATTAGTAAATGGCAGAAACAATTGCCAAAAATGCTTTTGACATGTTTTTAGGAGTAAAAAAATGCAATTTCTTAATTAAATTAAATTTTAAGCCATATTATATTTACACCTTTATTATGTTTAAATATTCTATATATATATAAATTTATAATAAATATAAAAATAACTTTAAATATTAGGTAAAGGGTTAAGTAGACTAATTTAAAATAGAAGATAACGGGAAAAATATTTCATTTAACATTATATTATAAGATAATCCTTTGGTGGATTTTGTGGAATTGACAGAAAGTAATTTACAATATACCTAAATTCTATGAATATTAAAACAATTTTTGATAAAATTTAATAACTTATAGCAAATTTAAATTATTTTATTAAAAAAAATTAGACAATTAAAATCTTGAATACTGTAATATAATATGTGGAATCTTAAGGGGATCTTTAGCAACACTGATGGTTATTGCAAAAGTATTTTATATAAAAGATGTTTTGAAAGGCGATGATAAAAGCATAATAAGAGTAGAAGGCAAAAGAGAAATAATTAAAGATGAAGACTGACGAATTTTAGTTTTTTTTTTTTAATTTATATATTATTACAATTTTTAATATGTAATTTATTATTATAATTATATAATATATATAAATTTTAAATTTTCTTTCATTATTTCTCATAGAGCTTTACTTTTTATTACTTAGCTAATTATTTTATATATTATTAATCTTGCTTTTTTTTTTAGAGCATTATTAATTTATCTTGCGTAAGTTAATTCCACTTTTATTTGATAATTTCTGATCCTTCTATTTTGTATTAATGTGCAATTTTTTATATCATTTTTTTTGTTTTTTAATATTTTTCAAAAGTAATAAGTTTCTTCGTTTCTTTTTCTTTTAACCTTTCATCCTTTTTTAAATGACACAAATCGGCTGCTTTTAATATACCATTTAATTACCTTTTGTAATCCACATTTGGAAATTTAATTAAGGTTAATACCTGTATTACATCGTACAATAAAGAAGGAAACTAAAATTAATTTCCTCTATACAACTATTTGAACTAGATCATAAAAAATAAAAAATAAAAAGCATATACTTTTATAATTATTTTTATAAAATTTTTTATTTACTGAAGAGAAATTCAAGGAAAATGTTGAAAGTGTATCAATAAAAAATTCTTTTTTTTTTTATCTATTTTTACTATACTCCTGAAAATCTTTCTTATGTTACATAAATAATTATACGTATTTTTCATCATATTGCTCATTTATATCTCTTCTTTATCTTAAATCAAAATTATGTAGAACAGATTATATATTTCTTCTATATACAGTAATTTTTTTATCATTTACATAGGATAAAACTTCTTATTTAGGCCTAGTTTTCAATACTAATTAAGAATAAGTTAATTCATCTTTAAATTGTAAAAGTTCCACAAATAAAGGTTTATCTAAATAGTTAGTAAATATTTTATTTTAATTTTTCATTTCATTCAAAATACGTTCATATAGTTTTATGAAATCTTATTCTAAAATGGATATTTTCTCATTCCAGTAAAGCAAATTTATACAGTCATTTTAACATAATAGGTTATCATTTGTGTGGTCCAATAAGTAAAAAACAAAATAAAGAAGATCATCTTTTTTCATTTTCTATATTTTTCCCACCCAATCGCAATATTAATAAAAATTCATAACCAAAGGACAATCCAAAAAATTTACAATTTTTTTAGCCAATTGTTCGTTATAACTTTGAGAATTAAAATTAAATATAATTAATGTTTAATTTTAAAAATATTTTAACAATAAATAAAATATATAATCACCAAAATTCAAGAAAATCATAAATATTTTCACGAGTAATTTTAGCGAAAATTTTATATCTATCAGTTTCTGTGTCTTAAGTTTAACTAATTTTTAAAAATAACTAAACAAAATTCGGGTCATTTTCAAACTTCGCTTTAAATTTTATTAATTCTTATTTTTCTAGGTTGTATTATTATCTGTCAATCAATTATTTTTCCAAAATTAATTGTTCTTAACTGGCTATATCTAAATTATTCTTAAATTTTTTTATCATAGTATTATTTTAATCAAGGCTTTAATTATACTGTTATTATGTATTATTAATATCTTAAGTTTCATTTTGAGTAATAAAATCATCTTTTTAATTTTTAATATTATTACTAAATAAAAGTTTAAAAATTTTTCTTTTTATAACATAATTTCTTAAAATATCCCACATTTTTTACGCATTTAACTTCTTTTCTTCTATATTCTTTTAAACCTACTATTATAATTATTTCTTATCTTATTTTTTATCTTCTTTACATTTTTTACTTTGAACTTAATGATTATTATTTTTTATTTTTTATTAAAATTTTTATTAATTAGAAGATCTTTTTTAGGACATATACATATTTTTATTTTAAGTTAAATATACACTTTCAGTTTAACCTACTTTTTGAATACTTAATTATTGATGTTTAAATTCATTTTGATTTTTTTAACAATTTTATGAATATTGGGTA
This sequence comes from Pseudocohnilembus persalinus, assembly GCA_001447515.1. Classification (NCBI taxonomy): domain Eukaryota; phylum Ciliophora; class Oligohymenophorea; order Philasterida; family Pseudocohnilembidae; genus Pseudocohnilembus; species Pseudocohnilembus persalinus. The sequence continues at coordinate 278,940 of LDAU01000120.1, read as the reverse complement.
ATAGTCTTACTATTTGTTATTTTTTAAGGATTTAGAATAATACTACTTTATTGGTTAGATTTTAGGGGGCTTAAATGTAATTTATAAAAATTAGGGTTTAAATAATGGTTTTTTAAACTTTGCTTTATATTTAATGTGGGCTAGATTTTCTCTATATATTTATAAGATTTTTTTATATTAGATCCTATTTCGGTATTTAATGTTGTAGATCGCTATTTTTAAGGTTATATTTTAATCAATTTGGAATTATTATTTCCATTTTTTTACATCTCATTTAGTTGAATTTGTTCTGATAACTTTTCAACCTAGTTCAAAATATTTAATTAAGGCATGATATCTTCTTTTTATTTAAATATTTAGTTTTTGAGATTTTAATTATTGAATTAAGAATTACAATTTTCATTTTATATTATATCGTTTTTTAGAAACTATGATTCCTACTCATGGAAACTAAGAGAAATTTTTAACTACTTCTACTAATTTATTAAATTTTACTAAGTTTATTGATTCTATAGTAATTTTTTAAATTCAAAACTAATTTATCCTTTATAATCTTAGTTAAAAGTATTACTACTAATGTCATTATTTTAATTTAACTTCATAAATTAAAATTCCTCTTCTTTATTTTTGCTTTGTTTTTTTTTTAATTTTTTTAAAAATTCATTTTTCTAATTTAAATTTTCATTTTCAGAACCTTTTAATATTTATTATTATTTTTGAAATGGTGAAATATAATTTAATTAATCTAAGAAACTCTTTTCATTTTTTCTATCAAAATTATTTTATTATATTAATGAATTAGCTTTTATTTTCTTTTTCGTATTTTTGCTTCCCAAAACATAAGAAACCTGGTTCATTTTAGGTGTTATTCGATAAAATTGTCTTGAATTTTTATTAATATAATATTGATCTAAAATTAAATTAATTTATGTTTTTTCTTATATTTTTAAGTCGCATTTTGGAGTTTATAAATTGTTTGTTGTATCATTTTACCTATTTAAACTATTATTTCTAATATTTAAAATATTCATTTGCTACTTCGTATTTGATTTACTTTTTTTATAATCAAATTAAGCACTAGGTGTTAGGAAATTATTTGAATTTTAAGAATTTTTTTAGCAACTTATATTTAATTCCAATTATAAATTTTTATCTTAATTGATAGGACTGGCTGATTTACTGTTTAATTTATTAATTATTTTTGGGAACATTATATTGTTTTTAATTTAGTTATTCAATATACTTGTGAGAGAGTGACGATTATTAGAAGGATATTTTAAATTAGGGGACTTATCCTACTATTTAATTTTATCAAATCTCATTATTTATTTTTTTAATATTAGAATTATAATTTAATTTAAAATTAATAAAATAATTAGAATTGCATTCATATATTAATAAATTATAATCGAAATAAAAAAAATATTAATTTTATATTAAAAAAAATTAACATAAGGTATAAAATTTATTGTTGTATTTTTAATATAATATAAATGTATTCATAAAATAAAATGATCATTTTATGATTTTTAAACTTATTTATTATTATAACTAAAGACAGATGGGTTATGATACTAATATTGTAAACTAGATTATTAGTTGTCATATGAATTTAACTTTATAAATTTCTTAAGGTTAGCAGATTAAATGGAAGGTGATGCAGATCTTTATGTATCTTATACTATATAAAAAGATTATTAATTTTTTTATTTTACTTAATTTAACTTTTTATTACCGGAATTATCAGTTTATTAAGTATCTATTCTTTGGGATAAATTTAGATCAATTTGCATTCTTCTCCTTGGGTTTTTATTTTTATTATTATTATTTTTAGTAGTTTCTATATTTTGATGATGAGATAAAACATCAGAATTACTTTCTTTTTAAAATAATATAGTCATATAAGAATTGAATAGAAAATTAAGTTATATAATTATTACAAATTTCATCAACAAACTATTTAATATTTAGCTTTCTAACATCTATATTTGTATTTTATAGTTCATTGTCAATAAAATTAATTTTATTTTACTCCCTTAAACTTTTTAGCTCTTTGTTAAGTTATCCGGGTTAATAAACATTATTATTTCCTATAATTAAAGTTTCTTCTCCACTGTACTTTTTGCTGTTCTATTTTTTTTCATAATTCATCATATTTTTTATATTTTTTTTATTTATATATCTATTATTTTAGATAGAATTTTTATGATTTTTAAAATTTAAATCATTATTTTATTTTTAAGATTAATTTAAATGATTATAACTAATATGCTTCTGTTAACCTTATTAAAAAAAATTATCCTATGTGTATTAGTGACTAGTGAGATCTTATGATTTTCTTGTATTCAAAAATTGGTCTGACTGTTTTTTTAAGTATATCTTATTTGGTTTTTTTTTTGTATTGTTATTAGTAATTAGTTAGTTTTCTGTAATCATAAGATTCTTATTAGTGGGGTTACTTTCGCTTTCGTTCTCATATATTTTGTGATTGGTATTTAAATTTGTAATTTAATTATTTTAATTGATAGATATGCATTCGCTTTCTGTATTTTTGACTTATGCTAGACTATTAAATTTAAAAATAAATTTATATTTAAAAGATGAAATTATTTTTAAATTTTACCTTTAACACTCTTTTTTTTATGTATATATTTAAAAAACTATATTAATTATATTTATTATTTGCAAAAATAAAGCTCCAATAACTATTAGCCAATTTACATTTTTAATATTTTTGTTTTTAATTAGATTCTATCCTAGACAAAACATTAAAATAAGCATTGATTATAATGTAATCTCAGAAATAAATTGAATAATTAGTTAATATTTATTTCTATAAGGTCTCAGTATCAATAAATAGCCATAGTAAAATATATTATAAACTATAATTATTAATAACTAATATTGATTTACTCTGTGAAAGTATATCTAAGTTATAGCTATAATTATTTGTCTAATAAAAATAAATGAAACACAATTTGCCTTAATTTTACTTTATTGATTAAAAAGATACCAATAGTATTAATAATTTTTATAAAAACATTAGTTTGGTTTTGTTATTTATTATCCTTCTAATTTTTATCTTAGTTAAATTTAGACATATTTGTTGGTATTATATATATTCATATATAAAAATATTATACAAATTATTAAAGATAATCCTGCAAATACATAGCTTATTATATGAATAACATCTTATTAGTTTAAATTTTATGTCTATAGAAAAAAAGAATATATAAAAGCAAAATAAAAAACTCCAAATACCTTATTATTTATTTAATTATTAAAAATTTAATTAAAAATAATAACAAATTTTAATTTTACTTAGAGAGAAAAACTTTTATTTATTTTTCCTAAAAAACTTTAAAATCTTTGTGATATATTTTTATATTAGAATTTGTTAGCCATTTTATTCATTAATTTTATATATATTAATGCAAAACATAGCACAATAATAATTGATAGCTACTTTCCAGAATTATGAATAAATAGCGTTGTAAGCTCATCATTGTTTGAATCTTTTTAAGGCAAATACTTTTTATCTTTTTATGAATATTCTTTAATAACTCCAAAATCAAAAAGGTTTATGAAAAAATTTCCTTAATAAAAACCAAATAAAACGAAATTTTCTATTAAGAATTCTTGTATTTAATTTTAAACTTTATCATTCATATCTTTTTATAGATTAAAAAATATGGAATAGTAAACTATTAACATTTAATCAATCAATAACAATAATCCTAGATTATAGTCTTTTATTATTGATAATAACGTTAAAATACTCATAATTGCGAAAATTACCTAAAAAATGTAATATTTATATTTATTTATTTTTATAAAATTTATTTTAATTTTGAGTAAAAATAATTAAAGCAATAAATTTAATATTGACATTTTATCTTTATAATTAATATAAAATAATAAAACTTACTATTAACTTAATGAATTATAAGCTAATTAATAAAGATAGTTATTTTAAAAATTTAATTGAAATAGTACAATGCTATGAAAGTGATTAATTTATATTTAAATATTTTTATTTTTATAAAAATTAAATATTACATAAAACAAAATATTGAATATCTTTATAGCACTTTATTCATTATATGTAACATATAAACGTCTCTTCAGTTCTTTTTTAGTTATAATTTGATATATGTTATATATTATATAGCATATATTAATTAATATTTAATTACATGTTTAGTTTAGATACTGATTTTTTTGTTTAAATTCTAATGTTTAATTATTAATATTTTTATAATAATTATTTTATTATCTATTTAAATCTTCATAATCTTTTTTTTTTTATAAATATTTTGATTCAAGAAAATTATCTGAATGAATATTTATTTTCTCGCATTGAATTTACGCAAAACTAAGTAATAATAGACATAAAATTAAAAAATTTGTTTTCATTAATTTTCTTTTTAATTATTATTTTTTTTTTAATCTTTAATATTTTTATTTATTTATATAATATTCGAATATATTATAATGCTAAGTATTTATAAAATTACAATTAATATATTGATATATATATATTAGAAAGAAAATTCTTGCAAATTAATAAATAAATTAGTTTTAAATATAACTATAAATATTTATCTGATTATAAATCATCATCGTTATTAGTTCATTGCATTGCAGGTAATAAATTTCCATCAAAATTATTTTAATTTGTTCTTTTAGCCTTTAAATAAGCTCTTTAACCATCATCAATATTATATTTACTTTAGTTTTCTTATTAATAAGTTTATTTGTTATAATAATTATTTATATTAATTTCATTTTGTTATTAATCAAAATACTAGCTTTGAGTTTGGCTATATATGTATTGACCATTAGAATGACCACATTATAGGTTATTTTATTGAGTATTCATTTTTATACTTTATTTTAATAATTTTTTGTCAATTATTTAAAATGCTTTAAATTTTTATGAATTTTAACTTAAAAGACATTTAAAATCTTATTTTATTTTATCATTCTTAGCATGAATAATGGATATTTATTTTTATATTTAATTAAATTTGTTATATTTATCCTCACTACATCTTTACCTGTCCATATTTTCTTTAATTTATCCTCCTTAAATCTACAATTCTTCTATATTTATTTTAATCCCTTAAGAACTTTATCTACTATTTTAAATTAAACTTGGTTTAGAATATCTAATATTATTAATATCCCTTATAAATTAAGATTATATTATTTTAATTAGTCTTTTTAAAAAATTTATAATTAAAATAATTTTACATATTTTAAAAAAATAATTTTTATGTAGAAGAGTTATTTTAAGACTATTCGGTATACATTAAAGGCTTTATAGCTAATATTTCTTTTTTTTATTTACCAATATAGTAGTCTGGTTAAAAAATTTCATTTTAATATGTATTATTGGATGAACTAATTCTTGTTTTTATTTATTTATTCTAATTATTATTTATTATATTTTAATTGCTAAATTCTTAGGATCTTTATTAGTTTTTTAATTTGTTTTTATCTTTAAAATATAAATTTAAATATTTATTATGAAGTTATTTTTTATTTTAAAGATTAAAAAGGAAATAATTAATTAATTTTACAATTTTTTTAAGATCTTTCCGTTTAACTACCACTTTTTACTTTAAAATTTAAATAAATCATAATCATAAGTTAAACATAGAAAAATATATATATATATTAAAAAACTATTTATTTTAATACCTTTAAAGTATAGTTTCTATTAAGAGCTAAAGAATTTAGGAAATATATTAACGTTTTAATTATTAGGAGAATTAATGTAGTATTAAGAATTGCAATTACTTGATTATTATGTTTATGGAAATAAATATCCTTCTTCCATATTGGAGTTTTAAAAGCTTTATTTAGCTCTTATATTTTATTAATTTTTTTATTAATTACTAAAGATATTACTTCCACAATTTTAAATAGATTATTATTGAATTCTTTAAGAATTAGCACTGAAACAATTATCAAGCGTATTGATTTATCTATAAATTTATTAAGAAGATATTTATAAAAAATTTAATTTTTGAAAAGTCATTTATTTAATTCCAAATTAAAAAATAAACAAAAATTTAATAAAAAATAATTTTACTAAAGTTTTTTTTTAAATTAGATAATCATTTTTTCCATATTTTTTTTATTTTCTATTTTTTAAAAAGGAGTTTAAGTCTTATTAGAGCTCATTTATTTAGATAACAATCTCATAGTTAAATTATAGTTAGAATTATTAAATTAATGTATTTTATTATGTTATCCACTGGTTTACACAAAATTTGGAATGTTTTTATTTATTTCATTAAAATTATTAGAAACATTTTGTTAAAAGAGGTTTCCATATTTTTATTAATCATTATTAATTTATTTTCTATTATTTTTTTCTTTGTTAAATTAAGTATAATGTGCTTTATTTGGTAAAAATTAAGGAGCCTAATTTTAACTAAATTCAGTTTAGCTTAATTATGGCATTAATTATTAAAATTCGCTTTAACTATAACTTTATGATTATTTATTTTATTAATATTTATACGAACATTAAGGGCTCCTCTTATTTTTATCATTTATAAATTTATTTTCAAAAGTACCATCAGTTTTCAATTTTTCATATTTTGCTAAGTTTCTAGGACTTATACTTTGAAATTTATTTAATTTGGTATCAAAATTTTTTATTTTATCATTTTAATACAATTTTTAAGGATTTTTTATTTATAATTATTAGACTTAAATATTTTAATTTATATCTTTAGAACAAAAATTATCTTAGGTTTAAAATTATTTTTGATCATTTTTCTCACCCACTCCGTCGTTATTATTTTATGATATATTTTGGAACTAAGAATAAATATTATACTCTTCCTATTTATAGTTTTTCTTAGTTTACAATTATTTGTTTTATATTTAATTTTAATGGAGTTCTATTTCTTATTCTTTTTATGTTTTATTTAAGTTTTAATCAGTCTAAATTTTATTTTAGACGAATTAATTTTCATTTTATTATTTTTTAAACTCTTTTTCTAGCTATATTTGCATTAAATATTATTGAAGTTATTCCTATTATTTTTACTCATATTCTTGCTATATTTATTTATTTTTTCTAAAAATTTGTAAATATTTTAAATAAATTTAAATTTTAATAAGAATGTAAATATATTTATAATTACTACTATCTTTTTTGCCTTTCAATCACAATTTATTACTTTTATTTTTCTATCTAATTATTTTTTTCTTAAATTTTTCTTAATTCTTCTTCTTCTTTCTATTTTTATTCTTAAATCTATATTTATCTTAGCCTTTCCTCTTAATCTCTTTTTCTGGCTTTTTCTAATAAAATTAACTCATTTAATTTTTCCTATTCAAGCTCTTTTATTTTTTATTCTTCTATTAATTACTAGTACCTTTTTTCTTCTTGGATTTTTTTCTGTAATTCTGCTTCTTGTTATTTTTTTTTTAATATTAACTATTCTCTAATTTCATCTTATTGTTATTCAATAAAGGTTTTTTTTTTTTTAATAATAGTGTTTTTTCTGCTAAATTCTTAAAATGACTCATTTTCATCATATTTTTATTTTAGATTTTCTAAGAAGCTATTTTCTTTTGTTACTAAACAAAATTTTATAAAAGTTAAATATTTGATAATTTAAATGTTTAAAATCTTCAAAAATTTTATTAAATAAAAAAAATAAATAAGAAATAAACTCATATATTATATGGAATATTGTAATAATTATATATTAATAAGAAAATTAAATATATTCCTACATTAATCTTTTCTTCTATTATTATCCTAATTTTTCTTTGTCTCTAATTAATTATTTAAACTTATTTTATTATCTTCATCATTATTAACAAAATTTTCATTTTCCTAACCAGAAACAGAGGAAATGCTATCTTTTGATTTAATTCTAAACAAATATTGTTTTTATTCATTTGTTACACTATTTTTATTAGATTATTATAATTCTTCTTATTCGATTTAAGACCTATTTTATTCTTATAAAAAAATAAAAGATGAAAATGCTTATAAATTTTTGAAAAATAAAATAAATGATCATAATTTAATTATATTATAATATTTTATTTAATTTGTATTTTAAAATACATAGTTCTTCCTCTTTATTATAATTATTTAACTCAATATAATCTTCAAATTTTGAAAACATTGTTTTCTTTTTAGGTTTATAAAATTTAATTAAATTTTCTTCTAAATTTGAATTCTCTAAATTTTTTTCATTATCATATTCTATAAGTTCCTTTTCTTCATCTTATTTTTCTTCTATCACATGAACATTTTTACTTTAATACACGTAATTTTCGGAACCTACTTAACTATTTGAATTATAATCCTTTTTTATTGCTTTTAAAAAATCCATATTATAAAACATTTTATTAATAATTTTATAAAATAATTTAGTAATCTAATAAAAATATTATGGTTAAAAAAGTGATAAACTTAGTTATTATCATAAAAATAAATTACTATCCTATAAAGGAGAACTAATTTCTTATATATTAAATGAATTAAAAACCTATATGGTAGTAAAATTTCCTTTTTTTCCCTTTCTTTTTGTTGTATTATTTGTATCTGAGCTTAAATGATTTTATATACTAGGTAAATCATTAATACTTTATACCAAAGGATTTTATTAATTTAAAAAGGTTAATTCCGACCCTTACTTACTTAACTTGGTTAAAGTTTTCTGAACAAAATTTTCTAAAATTTATTATTTTTTTTTAACCATACCTTTACTTTAACTGGGCTATTTTTGTAAAAATTTTTTTTAACTACTATTTTTTCTTACCTTATTTCTATTTTTGCTGCTATTATTAAGTTTTTGAGAATAATTACTTTAACATAAATTCGAATTTTATTTATCATTTATTTTTTATAAATAATTCTCTTAGCTATCCTCATTTTCTATATTTAATATATTTTGTAATGATTTAATTTTTTCTTCTAAGCTTTTTCTTTAATTTACTATTTTATCAATTTTAATCTATATTTCCTATTTCTGCTCCTCATTAAAGTTCTCATTTTCTAATTCATCGTTATATTTAGATAGTATATTTTATTATTACTAAATTTCTATTTAGCAAAGATATATATCAAGTTCTAGTTAATCTATAATAAAATAATAAATCAATATTTAATATATTTTATATAAGTTTACCTAATTTATATTATGATAACGAACCTCTTACTTTTTACTATTTTATTTTATCAATTTCTTTTATACTTGGCTTTATATTAAGTTCAATACCATTTTTATTAATTAAAATCTCATTTATTAAAATCCATACACTATATAATTCTATTTTTAATTAAAATTTAGTGTAATTTAATAATAATTTTAATATTGATATAGTGTCATTAAATTATTATACCATTTTTTTTTAATGAGAAATTAATTTTCAATTGGGGTTCACCCTAATCATTCTTTATAATTTAATAATTAAATGCATCGAAAAGACCTTGATTTTCTTGGATTTAAAATAAGTAAACTTTTTCTTCTTTTAAATTTTTCTTTATATCCTATATAAAAGCAAAATAAAAATCAATAAATTTATTTATCTAATAATATAATTAATTCTGTTGGTTTTAATTAATATATACATTATATTTTTAACAAGCATTCTGTTCTAGTTAAAATTTTGTAGGCTTATATTTACTTTATTCTGACTATATAAATACATAAACTCTTAAAGGGTAAAAAATGTTAAATCTTTTATTTTATTATAAGTCTTCTCCAAATATTTCTAGGGAAATAATTTCATAACTTTCAAAAATATTATTTTTCCACTCTTTTATCCAAAATTTACTCTAATTAAAATCAACTCTATTATATAGTTTAAAATAGCAGTTAAAACAAATATCATTGAATTATTAATTTTATAAGTTTTTATTATATTAAAAATGGTCGTTTTTTATTTAATCAAATTCGTATATTAAGCCATTTATAGTTAAGGTTAAAATTTTATTTGCACATATACAAACTTTTATTATCTTATCATTATTTCCAATTGGAAGTGGTTTTAGAGTATTAGATTTAACTATTTTTATGAAGAAATATATAAAATATGTAATTGTTTTAAAAATTATCATATTTATATATAAATAAAATTTTTATGTTAGCTAAACTTTTAAATCATTACTTTTATTAGATAATTTTCCTTTATAATAAAGTTGTCCCTGAACGGACAAAAAAAGAAAAAAATCATCTCCCATAAATATCTATTTAATCTTTAAATTTTATATTTCGTCTTTTAAAAATAATCTAAATTTAACTTCTCTATTTTATTCTTCTTATTTTATTTATTTATTTTGGTAACTTTAAAATTAATTATTTATTTTCTATTATTAAATTAAATCTTCATGAATAATTTAAGTCGAAATTTCTGTAATTTCTATATCTTCACTTTGCTCAAACCCATAACCCCAAACCCTGTACAATTAATCTACTACTAATATATTACCATCTTTTATTTTTAAATCTTATATTTAAAATGATATACCAACTTGATCCTAAAGCTAAAATAATATAGGTTTTCTTCTTTAAATGCCAAATTATATAAAGTTTCTATTATTACCCCATAAAAATATTTCATTTTTGTCATTTGAAATTATATATACTTAATTGTTTTTCTAAATTGAAATTATTGTGCCAACCTTATAAAAAAATAAAAATAATTATCTTTTTATTATGATAAAATTTACTCTTATTAATATAATATACTTAATTTCTAAAATCAAAATTTGAAATCTCAAAATTTGGTTCATCATCATTTCCCCACTCATATATAATACCTTTTTCATCATATGCAGCAGAACACTTTTCAAATGCTGAAATCTTTGTATATAGTTAAATGTTAAAAAATATTTAATTAATTATATTAATATAATATAATTAATTTAATGTATTATTACCCCTCTTACATTTTTACCGCTAAAAAAATCTACAATTACGGGAAATTTAAATATCTTACCGTGTTTATAATTTCCAGTAATCTAACCATTCTAATTATCTCCGAATCCAATAATTTCTAATCCTCCATTGCATTCATACCCTTTACATTTTTCTTTCATATTTATACCTTAATTATACACATTATTACAATTACAGGATTAAACAAGCAAAAGTATATGATTTGAACCTGATACCATTTAATGTACAATTCTAAAATTTTTATTTTTAATGAAAATTTAAAATTATTTATTCTAAAAATTTTGATAAAATATAATGTATACTTATTTTTTAGTTCTGGAAATCCATTCTAATTCTAATTAATTTAATCAATTTTTATTTATTCATTTAATATACTTCCTTCAATAAGTAAATAATTTACTGCAAACTAATAGTTTTATATATACTATTAAGCCTTATTATACAGTTCTTCGATTAAATTAAAATGATTTAAAATCTCATCATAACTTGAAATGTATTTATTTTTTTGCTTCTGCAAAGTATGTTAATTTTTAATCTTAATAAAAACAATGAGTATCATATATTATAAATATATAAGTAAATAAATAAATTACCTATAATTTCAAATCAAATAACTTTGCATACGCTCTTTATATTTATATAAATCCGTTCCATACTTAATTTCTTTATATTTAACACTTTTGTTAAAAAATTTATTTTAAATAAAAAAAATGTAAATTTTCGTTAAAAAATTTATAAATAATATTATATTTAAATATGAATACTTTTTTTATTTTTTATTAAATTTTTATATATTGTTACCCAGCCCGCTAAAATTTGAAATAATATATCATAGCTATTATATTATTAATAATGTAATTTTTTTGAATAAAGATTAGCTAAATCTTGGGCATCTAAATACGCACCCATTTAAATCATATTTTATATTTTTATGAGCTAGTACTTTAGCTTTTCTTCTAGTGAAATATTTTCTTTGTTTAAAAATGAATTAATAAGTGAGGAAACCAATTAATTGTTTTAATTTTTTTCTGCGTTTTATATTTCTTATACTAACTCTTCCTTAGACATAAAGTCTTATCCTTATAGATAAGTTATTGCCTTTTCCTAAAAAATGTATTTATTTATTTGTTACTTAATCTTATATTTAATAAAAAAAAATAATATATGATAATTTTAATTCATTAGTAAACTAGTTAAAATATTTAATGATACAATTTATATTGCTTATTTTGGTTACTTTTTATGTTTTATTATTAGAATTATCCACCATTTCTTAATTAAATTTTTATAAATGAATAATGTTAAATATTTTATTTTTTTATTTTGTTTAATAGTTATAATTATAACTTTTGATTATAATAATTTTTATTCGTACGATTATATTGTAGAAAGTTTTGGAATTAAACATAATATAAATATAGAAAATTTAAATTTTTTATATATTTTTTAAATTTTATTTGCTTAAAATTTGATAAAATAAAAAAGTAATAAAATATCTAATATTTTTATAATAATAAAGAATAATAATAAATATAATGTTTTTTTTATAAATTTATTTTATTTTGTAATATAATATTTAGTAATTTTATAATTAATTTATTTCAATTCTTATTACAACATAGATAAGAATATTTAGATATTCTAAATATAAATAATAATCATAATTTATAATTCAAGCTTTTACCCATATAGTATCCATAAGATTTAGCATAAATGTTCCCTTCTTTATCCACAACATTTGCAGTAGTTTTATATTTAGATTTTCCTTTTTTATTTAATTCTTCTTCAATCTATTCAGCTTATCTTTGGCTAAATGTTTATTCAACAAATAAATCTACTTTAGGAGGTATTTTTAAAAATTCTATTGACTATCTATATACTAGTGGAAAGTATCTTTTACCGTCAAAATATGTCTCAAACACTATTCCTGATATACTTTCAGCTAAGCTGTATATAACCCCTTCATCCTTTATTTTATTAAAAAATCATCATTTTACAATTATATTTATTTTTTTCTAAAATTTTACAATTTAATCGGATTCATTTAATATTTGGTCATTATACTCTAATTTTACTTTACAATATCCTTTTTTTATATCAATAATCTTTACACCATTTCTAGTTAAAAATGGAACTCTATCGCCTTATTAATTAATCATTTTTAATTTAAAACTTATATAAATATAATATTAATTTTTTTATCTTACTTATATATCAATATTTAGTTTTTAAATATACTAATTCTATATTCTTATTATTCTACTATTATTTTTATTCATAAAATATTTTTAAAATATAATTATTCTAAATAACAAAATTAATGTCTATTATTTATGAACTTAAAAAAATTATCCTTACATGGATAAGGAGTGAAAATGTTTAAAAATATATTAAAGTACTTATTTTAGTAGTAAATTGTATTTATCATTATTTCCATACACCATATTTAGCATATAATATAGAAAATCAGTATATCTATCTATATATTATAAAATTAAAATACACATATATGAATCAATGTATTTTAAATTAATTATTTTATAATAATTAAATTAATTTAAATATAATCGTTATATAATGTAAAAGAGAGTGTTTAGCTCAATTGTAACCTCACTCCCTTTAATTTTTATCTCAAAATCCTCATTTTTTTAAAATAATGGTATTTCATAAAATGTAGCTTATTCTTTTTTTTATAATATTAAAAAACCCATTAAAAACCATCAAAAACCCTTCTCAAAACCTATATTAAAAACCTATTTGAAGAAAAAAAGGAAGTCAACCATGGTGTGGTTTGGCAAGTCCCGCTAAAATGACGTAGTCATTTTTAGAGGGAATTTGTCATAGATAAATGATATAATATACATTAATTTTTATTAATTTTTACTATTTTTTAATAAATCACGATAAATCCCAGTTTAATTAAATATTTAATTTTTATGTTTAATTTTGTCATTTTATATAGTGATTGATTTTCTCTTCAATTTTGTTAAAATAAAATTACATAAACCGAAAAATAAATTATTTATAAATATAATTAATAATTTTTTTATAAATATATTTAAAAGGAAACAAGAATACTTTGAGCTGGTTTTTAAATGAGTTTTTAAATATATTTGCAAACAATTAATTTTTAAAAGGAATAAGGATACCTTGAGATGGTTTTGAAAGGGAATGAGATTAGTTTGAGATAGTTTCTCAAATGAGTATAAAATTTGTTTTTGTATGCTTAGGAAGTCAACCTCCCCTAAGTCCCTCTAAAAATGACTATGTCATTTTCGCGGGACTTTATGAACCACTCCATGGATGACTTCCTTTTTTTCTTCAGATAAATTTTTTATATAGGTATTGAGATGATTTTTGAGAAGGGTTTTTGATGGTTTTTAAAGGGTTTTTTAATACTATAAAAAATGGAATAAGGATACATTTTTTGCAATACCATTATTTTTAAAAAATGAGGATTTTGAGATAAAAATTAAAGGGAACGAGGATAAAATTGAGCGTAACACGCTCTTTTACATTGTATATCTTTAAAAAATGTACACTATTATTTAAAATTTAAAATTAATTATAGGGATTATAATGCAGTAAAATATTCTAAATATTAAAATATTAGCTTAATCTTTTTTTTTTTTAGAATTTAAAAAATTAAAGTATTACTCATTTTATTTTTTAAATTTTTAAATTTTTAAATTTTGTTAAAATCTAAGATTGTGATAAAATTAAGCCGAAAAAAATAGGAGATTTTTTAAAGAGAACATAAATTTATATAAAATGAAAAATATAGAATATCAGTATATTATTTAGTTTTGTGTCCATATTAATTTAAATTAATATAAACTTCCAATATATAAATTTAGTAAAATTATTTTTTATATCTTAAATAATAAAATAAAGAATCATAGTTTAGGCATATTTTATTTTTTTTCTATTATATAATGCCCTTTAAATTTTGAAACCACGGTACCATTTTGTTCTTTAATATCAAATTCTAATGTTATATTAGATTTTCCATGCTCATTAACTTCTTATATTATTTTTTACTATTCGTTATTATTTATTTTTATTTCTACATACAGATCCCTTTTTCCAGGAATTAAATATTAAATTTCTGATTTCTTAATTTATACAACTACTTTTTCTTTTTAAAAACTGTAAATTGCAAATTTTCCAGCTTACTATGCCAAAGAATAAATTGACCCAGCATACTTTTATAAAAAAATAAATAAAAGATTATTAACTGGGTTAAAATTTTTGACTAACTATCAATCATCTTAAAAATTTATTTACTATTGCACCAAAATGATTTATATTCAGTTTATGTCCCATTACCATTTATATACTACCACATTTAAGTACCTTATTTATTTTTATATTATTATTTATCATAAAATTAGATTCTTTATTGATATGTTATAGGTTTTGAAGAATTAGTTATGTATCCAAATTGTCCATTTTATTTTATTAAACTATATTTTTTTTTAGAATTTTATTATTTTTTTATTATCTGGTTAAATTCTAATTAAGATTATATTACAAAATTTAAGATTTAAAATATAAATAAATACCTAAAAATTATAAATTTACAAAATTTTTAATCATACTTAAAGTATCATTTTTATGTATTTAAAATAAAGTTTGTTATTAGTTTAAACATTTTAATAATAATATTTGAAAAAAATATATATTTTTGGCTTATTATACTTTTTTAATCTTGTTGGAAAATAAAAAATCAAGACAGAATTATTTAAATTTCTTATTAAATTGAAATTATGTATATATTCATACAATATTTAAATAAATATATTCCAAAAAATAAATCATTATATACTAACTAATTAAATTATTTTATCAAGTCATTTATTTTTTAATTAATTGTTATTTTATTAAACAAAATAAAGCATGAATTAATCAAAATTAATTTAAAATCAATATAACTAACTTAAATTTTTCCAATTTTATGTATTTATAATAAGATTAATTTTTAATTATAATTGGCAAAAAAATTTTTTATAAAATAAATATTGTTTTATTATTTTCCAAATAATAATTTACTTTTAGATATAAATACAGCTAGGGTTAAACATTATATTAATTTATATTTTTCTAAAATGATTCAAATTTGATTAACTGTAAATTAATTTTTAAATAATTTCATGAATTTACAATTAATTTATTTTTTGGCTTAAATTAATTATTAATTGCTTATAAATAAGATGTAATGTTTATACTATACCAAAAATATGTTATGATAATATACCCAAGTACCTAAAAACTTCAGTTAACTAAAAGGATAGAAAAAAAAATATATATTTAGATATACAAAAGCTTATAATATTTTTAATTTTATTTTTAAATTGTCAGAATAAAATAAAAATACTATCATTAAAAAAAATGTATTAAAATTAGAGTACTCTTAAGGTAATTTTTTTTTTAATTTTAATAAAATTTTTACTCGAATAAAATTATTTTAATAATATATAAAAAAACAAAAAAAAAATAAAAATAAATAAATTAGATAAAATAAAATAAAATATGAAAGTTTATCTGATTTAAACTATTTTATTAAGTCTATTATTAACTAGCACTTTTTAAGCCAATAGTTATTCTGTCACTCTGACAGCCCCTGGTGAACTTACAGCTGTGGCCAGTGTAACTACGGACCTTTTAGATGATAGTAAATTTTTATTTATTATTTATAAAATTATTAAAAATAAAATAATTTTTTTAAAATAAAATTATAGATTATGATACAATGATAGCTGTAGGATACGCTGTGGATTCTTATTTAATTTTAAATAAACCTTTTAAAGCTTAAAAAACAAAAGTTTTTTTCAGTGATATAAATGAAGAGGTTAGATAAATTGTTAATATACCTAGTAGCCAATTTGCAGTAATATTTTTCGAAACATAATTTGTGATCATTAATGTTGAATAAGCATTTAATGGGGGAACATATTCATCTCCTTATGATATATCAGGAGATTATTAAATTCAAAAATATGTAAGTTTAAAACCTAAAACAATCCCAACAATTGCAAAAGAATATAAAAATGATTAAGAATGGTAAAAAATAATTAAAGCGTATTAAATATTTTTTTTTTTTTTTTATTTTTGTTAATTAATTTCTTATATTAAGTTAGTTATTAATTTTATAATATTATAATAGGAAATATGCATTAGCTTACATATCTGATAGCAATTAGCTTTATGTAGGTGTTTTTACAATATTTAATGGAAAAATAAAAAATTATACCACTTAAACTATAGCTGGAGCGACATCCGTAACTTAGTCTGCTGCATTTTTATATTACGATTATGGAATAATGATTGGTATTTATTATTAATAAATTAAATTTTATTTTTTAAACCCAAACTTTTATGTTTTGTTTTTTTCAACCAAATGAAACAAGAAAAAGTTTATTAATTTATCCAAAATTTAATTATATTTATAATCCTTTATTTTAAAAAAAAGTGTATTCTAATCCTTCCACAATTTATTTCTACTCTTTAGTTTCTATGGATATAGTAGCCTCAGATTAATCAAATCCTAATTTTACTAATTAATTATCCGCTTTATCTGCTCCCGAAGGCACATATGCAGTTGTCGCTTCAGACGTAGCTGGCTCAGTTAAAGCTATAGGACTACCTAAAAAAGTGTCTGGTTATGATGGTATATTTTAAAATTCGGTCGAACTGAGAGAAACTTTATTTGACTCGGAAAAATTAGGAACAAATTCAGTTTCTAAAATTACTCCAGTTACATATACTTAGTATATATTAATTTCAGGGTCGTCCAATTACCTTTTAATGACAGAAATATTTGTAAAAATAATTAATAAATAAAGTTTATATTTAAAGAAAAAAACTTTTATTAATATTTTTTTATAAAGGATTCAAATAAAAATGATATAATAGATGATCAAAACAGTGTAATATATGTAGGATAAAAAGTAGACTACCTATCTGGTACTGGGTTAATAGTCATGTAAAATTTTGACAATACTGACTCAACCAACAATTTTAATAAATAAGTCATACTATATAAAATATGTGGTGAAGGATAAGCTTTATCTTTATCTAATAATGGTTGTCAAAAATATGATTCTGATGATGATTATGACGACGTAACTGGTGTTCTAAAAGAATGTGGATACACTACTTATTATGACAACGGAAAATGTGTCCCATGTCCAAGTGATTGTAATACTTGTTCTACATACACTTATTAGTAAATAATATTTTTTACAAATTTCTGTATATACATATTTTTCTAATTTAATTTTATTTATACTATACATATTTTTATTGAAAATATTATATCTATATTTATTCCTTTTTTTAAAAAAAATAGCGATTATTCAACTGATTCAAAAGAAGATTGTAAGACTTGTGATGATAATGGAGAATGTATTTGCAGATAAGATGTTAAATGTGAATCAGGTTTGTTCTTTGATTTTGATCAGTGTAAATGTATAAGTTGTTCTTCTAATCAAGAAGATTCAATTTCCTGTTTGAATGGAATGGTTTTCAGCTACGAAACCTGTAGTTGTGTTACAGAAACATGTTCTGATAACGAAAATTGTGCTAAATGTGATTAAAATGACTCTGAATGCTTAGAATGTACTAATGAAGCTATGTCGACTCCTGAATGCGTATGTTATAAGGGATATTATTTTAATTATGATGAAAATTCCTGTAAACCCTGTAAAGACCCAGATTGTGTTTAATGCAGCGGAGAAAATGGAGAAGTTTGTATGAGCTATTCTTAAAGCAGTGAATAATAAAGTAAAAGTGATAATATTGCCTATCCATTTTTTATTGTAGCTGGGGTTGCAGGAAGTTATTTAATAGTTTTTATAGGTGCTAAGATAATGAAAAAATGGGCTAGAAGGAAAAATGTTTCAAAACCAGAATAAATACCATCAAAAAGTGTATATCCTGAATATTCGGTAAATAACTAAATAATTTAAATATATATTAAACTAATTTCTTTTATACTTTTAGAAATAACATTTGACCAATAAACCCGAAAATTTCTAATCTTTATCTATTTTAAATATTCAGCAAAGATAATAAAGTCACGCAGGAGTAGAGATTTCAACGAATGATAATATTTCTAATCCTGCTTCTGATCTCAAATAAGATAATAGAGCCATTAGAAAAAACAGAAAATTAGCACCTATGAATTAAAAAAAATAAGTTAAATTTAATAGTTCTGATTAATCTTGATTAAGTTGGAAGATAACATAATTTAAAAAAAAAATATTAAAACTAAAAATAAACTATTTCTAAATACTTCTAAAAAAATACTATAAAATTAATTTTTTTTGAATGAACTTTATTATAAATTTTATTTAATTCGTCTAATGTTTAATATTTATGTATATATATAATATTTAGAGTAAAATATATAATATAGTAATAAATATAATTATATTTTATATATTTATGCAAAATTATAATTTAGAATTTTTAGTATCGTACTAAATTTAGATTTTGGAATTAAAAATTGATAAAATAAATTATTTATCACACATCTTCTTATTGATAAAATTTAAATTCAGAATTTAAGAATTTCTAATTCTTTAATTATTGTTTCAAATTAATAATATTTGTTAATAATGATAAAAAAAAATTTCAAATAATAATTTCAAAAAACCTAAGGTTTTAATAATTATTAATAAAAAAAATATTTTATTTTTTACTATAATAAAAGAGTAATTATATAATAATAATTTGTCAATACAATAACTAAATATATTAAATCAAAAGTATAAAATGGATCCAAACTAAGCTAAGCAGTCAACATAAAATTAATTGTTTAAATTTAAAGATGATTTAGATTTAATAGTAATTCATAT
Source organism: Pseudocohnilembus persalinus (assembly GCA_001447515.1). Classification (NCBI taxonomy): domain Eukaryota; phylum Ciliophora; class Oligohymenophorea; order Philasterida; family Pseudocohnilembidae; genus Pseudocohnilembus; species Pseudocohnilembus persalinus. Next base: position 259,130 of record LDAU01000120.1, on the reverse strand, counting down.
TTTTAAATTATACAATATAAATACATTAAAATAAAAATTAAAAAAATAAAGAAAAAGCAAAATGGTATAACTGAAAAAATGATGAAAAACGCATAGGATATTGAAAAAATTGAATTGGTATTAGAAGAAATGAAAAGAATGGAACCAATTCTTCATTTCCCGAATATTAAAATTCTTATTTTAACTCATTGTGAAATTTATAAAATAGAAGTAATTTTAAAAAAATTTTTACTGTTTTTAATAAACTTATATAATACTTAAATAATTAAATAAATGAAGCAAAAAAGTTATATAAATAAAAAATAATTTTTGAAAATCTAAAATTTTTAAGGGACTTTAAAAATTGGTTTAATTGAAAGAAATTAATTTAGATGAAAATCTTATTTCCTCATTAGATGGGTTATAAAATTGTGTTAATTTGGAAAAACTTTGTATATAAAATAATAGAATAAAGAAAATTGAACATTTAGAGTCTTTAGAAAAACTCGAAGTTTTATGGTTAAATAATAATAAAATTGATGTAAATATTTTATGATATTCATATGATATTTAATTTTTTGGCAAAACTAAAATTATAAAAAATATTTTTTAATGATATTAAGACTCTTCAAAATTTAAATACTCTAACGGAATTAAAACAATTGTGGATAGCTGGAAATTAAATTGAAGAAATAAGAATTTCATTAGATAAATTATAAAAATTAGAAGATCTAAATTTAAGTGGTAATAAAATTTGTAGTTTTAAGGAGGCTTTGAACTTGAACAGACTACCAAATTTAAATATTTTATCTTTTTATGATCCCCACTTTGGCGAAAATCCTATTTGCAATTTATGCAATTATTAAGTACCAAATAAACATTCACTTTTATTAATTTAAACTAAAAATAATAGTATCAATAACGTAATTTTTATTTTTAATATTAATTTTAAACTTTTATTTATTATTAGACCTATGTACTTTATCATCTAAGAAATATTCAAAAATTAGACACACTATATATTTCCGAAGAAGCTAAATGCTTCGCCGAAGCTACATTTATGAAAAAAAAAATGTATTATAATATGAGAATAAAAACAATATAAAGGTGTTTTTCAACTTTAAAAAAATTAATAAGAAAAGCAAGAAAAATTAAATAGGATTCTTTAAATGAAGACATAGCAAATTTGTAATTGAGATTGGCATAAATTCAAGATGAAAGTAAAAATGAAGATAATATAGAATATTTAATAATGGAAAATGAATCGCTTTACAAAGAAAAACTTGATGAAATTGAACATGTAGAGGAAGTTTATTATAGTTTAAAAATGAAATTACATGAAACAGAAAAAGTTTCTATCCATAAGTTAATTACAGAATTAGAATCAGGAGGAAATGTCAGGTATTTATTATTAATATAATTTAAATATATTTTTTATATTTTTTTCAATAATTAATTTTAACTTAAATAAAGACTAGAGGAAGGAAAATCAAACGAAAAATGGTATTTGTCTTGTATTGACCTTATGAAATCTAGATTTCACTAAGAAGAAATGGCATAGTTCGGAATTTATGACATAGAAATTAAAAGAGTAGTTAGAATCCACAATAGATTTTTGAGAAATAAATTTGAAGAAAAAATGGAAAGTTTAGTAGATGTTTCTAATTCAAACTATAAAAAATCCTTAGAATATTTATTTTACGGGTAAGATCCGGTTTGCCCAAATGAAATACACCACGTTTTAGAAGAGGGATTTAGGTCACAATAAGAAAATAAATAGCTTGGATATTCTCCATATACTTCGTTAGTAAACAGTTTATCTGGCGCCGACAGTTCCAGACTAACTCATTTTTTGAAATCCAAATAAAATGACGAAAAATTTAAAAGAGATTTCATAAAAAAAAGATTCCCCAACAAAGAAATTAAAATTTATCGTAAAAAAAAAAAATTAAAAAAAATAATTAGCTATATAAAAGTATTATTACCCATGATTTTATCTACACATCACTTCAGGTGCCTAAATTAAATAATTAGTAATTTAATTTTTATTTATTTATTTATTTATTTATTTATTTTTTTTATTTTTTTATTTAATAGCTTCCGGTTAAATTTTGATTTGTAAAGTTTTAATGGTAAAAAGTATGTAAGATAGTTAATATCCTTATTTTGACCCGAAAATTTCTCCTTGTGAAATACATTAATAATAACCTATATAGGAAAATCATTACCCCGGTGAATGCACTGTTTATAGAGTAAAAGAAGACGATCCAAAACACAAATTATGGATGGTTATAGATAATAACCTAGTTTTACCAGAATATTTGGTAGAATATGAATATGTTTTATAAAATTCAAATTAAAACAAAGTGGCAGATTTCGGAGAAAAAATAGGTAAATATTTTTTTTTTTTTTATAATAAAAATATTTTTCGAACTTAAAAGATTATTTTCATTTATATAATTAGGAATTTTGGACAATCCTGAAGACGAATTTATTTCTCCTCACAATATAAATACCTATAAAAGCGAACTAACAAATATTTATAATACTTTATGCGAAGAGGTTAACAATTATTAATTTGAAAATATTGAAGATTTAAAGCATTAAAATTTAGAAATCAGAGCCCAAGATTTGGATAGAGCTGAAGTTTCTACAATAAAAGTCACATTGCTAAATTATTTTAAATATTGTTTATCAAGATCAACCTTATATGAATTAAATCCAAATCTTTTAACTGATCAAACCTTAGAAGCCGAAACAAAAGAGCAAGTAAAATTTTATTCTAAATTTAAAACCAAAAAAATTTAAAAAATTTCCCAATCAATATTTTTTATTTTTATTTAAGGATCTTGTGGGAAGCAGAAATTTTTAAGATATTTTATTTTTGAATTTAAGTAATATGAAAATTTCTGAAGTTGTAGTTTATCCATCTTTCAAAAACCTAAAAACTCTTAGCTTATCATATAATAAAATAGAAGACTTATCACCTATTATTAATTATCCAAACTTGGTTCAACTAGATGTAAGTCATAATCAAATAACTAAAGTTAAAGGTAAAAAATATAAAAAAAATAAAAGTGTTTTAATTTTTTTTTTTTTTATATATATAAATATAAATTTTTATTAAAAAATTAGGAGTTGAATAATTAGAAAATCTGGAAATTTTAGACCTATCCCATAATGATTTATCCGATTTTATGGACGTTTCTTGTCTAAAAAGTTTAGACAAATTAACTGATTTAAAAATTATGTTTAATCCTTTTACTGAAGATAAATCTATCTTACCTTTAGTTGTCAAAATGCTAAAAAATTTACAATTTTTAGACAATAAAAAAATTGAGTAAAATTGTATTCTTTTTATTCTAAATTTTTTCTTACATTATATTGTAATTATTTACATTTTTTTTAATAATTATAAATTAATAAGCAAAAACGATTTCTTGCAAATGAAGTAATAAAATTAAGAGGAAATAACAGATGAAATGATTAAATAGTATGGAAAAATTTTTTAATCAAAATAAATAATAGAATAAGATTTTAACTGGAAACATACTATCGAAATTTTAAATATCAGTCACATAAAACTAAAAAGAATTAATAATTTAGAAGAATTAGTAAATTTGAGATAAATTAATTTCAGCCATAATGCGTTAGAAAAAATTTAAGGGCTTAGCAATTGTAAGCTACTTGAGGAAATAAACTTCGAAAAAAACAAAATTTAAAAAATAGAAGGACTGGAATAATTAATTTATTTGAAAAAAATAGAACTGGGGAAAAATAAAATCCAAAAAATATCAGGAATATGTAAATTTATTTAAAATTAATTTTTAATTTAAAAAAAGTTATATTAACTTTTTATTAAAAAAAAAAATTAGCCAATTTGTAAAACTTAATGTAACTTTCCTTAGAAGATAATGAAATTGAGTCTTTAGACCCTTTTCCTGAACTTAAAAATTTAATGGAATTATATATAGGAAATAACAGGTTATCTGAGTCTAAAGAAATAGCCATTTTAAAACCTTTATAAAAATTAATTATTCTAGATATGTAAAATTAAATTGACTCTATTAATTACTTTTTTTAAAATATATTTTTAGAATAAGTAGGTTCATTATCTAGATTTTTCATAATTTATTTTTTAATTATTTGTTAAGTTAAGTTAAGTTATGTTATGTTATGTTATGTTATTTTATTTATTTATTTATTTATTTATTTATTTATTTATATAATTAATTTAAGGTCAGGAAATCCATTTTCGAAGGATCCTAATTATAGAATATACACATTATTTGTAATAAATAAATTAAAAGTTTTAGACGGAATTTCTATAGAAGCGAGTGAATAAAAATTAGCAAAAGAACTTTTTACCGGTAGATTAACGGAAGAAATTTTAGAATCTAGATTGTATGGATAACAGCCCTAAGATGTAACAGAACTAGATCTTTCTAATTGCAAACTAAGAGTAAATTTAATTTATATTACTATTAATGTTTTTCTTCGTTAGAATATTAAAAATTAATTATAAAATTAAATAATTAACAAATTAAAAAAATATAATAAAAAGGACTTTGAAGATATATTTAACCACAATAATTTCCCCAATTTAACAGAATTGAATTTGAGCGCTAATTTATTCTAATCCACCAGAATTTTAGGATTTTTACCTAATTTAAAAATATTGATTCTGAATACTAATAAAATTGAAACATTGTTCTATAATTAAGATATAAACATACAAAGAGGATTAAATGGATGCCAAGTATTTTAAAATTATATTCAATAAAAATTTCATTAACTTTTATTTTTCAATTAATTAAATTTTATTTTTATTATTTCCTTTAAACTTAGAATCTAGAAATTTTAGATATAAGTCATAATTAACTAAAAGATTTTAATGGATTATAGTTTTGTTTACTAAGGGACTTGAAGATTTTAAAAGCTTACAGTAACGAAATAATAAGAATTGATTGTCTTGAATATTTAAGTCAATTAAAAGAATTAGACGTCAATCACAATAAGATAAGATATTTCGATTAGTAATTTTTTTTTTAATTCAATTTTTTTATTTTATTAAAATATTTATATTATATCTTAGAAATTCTTTTATTGCTTCAAACCCTATAAAATGTTTGAAAATTGACGATAATCTTTTGAAAAATTTCAATAATATGCATAAATTATACAACCTAAAACATTTATTCGCTAATTCTAACAGAATAAATGATATTCCTGATATAGATAGGTTATGCGACGTAAAAAATTTAAAAGAATTAGAATTAAGTGGAAATGCTTTAAGTAGAAGACCTGGGTACAGATTGGCTTTACTAAAAAAGTTACCTGGATTATTTTTCTTGGATGGAAGAGTAATTCATAAAATTTACAAATATTTTTATTATCCTCTTATTAATAATGCTTAAATTATAAGTGACTATTATTTAAATATTTTTTTACAAAAATAATTAATGTTTTATCATTTTTTCCCAAATTATAAAGGAAGTAACCTAAGATGAAAGAGAAAGATTGGATTTATTAAATGGAGTTGAATAAAAAAGTTAGCTCCCTAATATAAATATGTAATAATAATTATAAGTCAATAAGGGATATGTGCCCGTAAGATTAAATGCTATTAATTTCGACGGAGTTTTTGGTAAATATATATATATATTATATGTAATTATTTACACCTATAAATTTATAAAATTTAATTTTATAGGAAAGAAATGATATTGGAGGAAAATTAATAATAAAATTATTATATAGTTACTTAAATAAATAATTAAATTAAATTTTTAAATTTTTTACTTTATATATACTTTTATTATTTATAAAAATATATAGTTATATGAAAACACATTATTATAATTCTATATATATATAATAGTATAGATGAGAGTAATATGTATTATTAATTATTTTTATTTTATTTCTTTACTAAATTAAAAATTATTTTATTAATTAGTATAATTAGTTTGCAATAATTTGCAGGATTGAGACTAATTAAATATTTTTTTGAAAATTTATTTAAAGAAAAATTTATAAAATAAAAAAATCGTATATATCTGTTTATATTTGTTATTGAAATTCCATATTTTTATGTCAAATAATAATAAAGAAGATTTTGAAGAAGGGGAGTTATCCGAAGGAGAGCTCCCCGAATCACAAGAGTAATCCTAAGTAATATTCTAAGATATTTATTTTATTTTTATTTTTTATATTTCAGATTTTATTTCAACTGGATTTAAACAATATTAAAAATAATGAATAAACTATTAATTTTTAGTATAATTTAAATTATTTAGTAAAACATGTTTTTTAAAATTAAAATTATAAATATTTTATTTTAAACTCATTTAAATTTTTTGACATTATGAAATTTTTCCATTTTCCTATATAAATCACGCTTTGGTGTTTAATTATTAAAACATTAAAATAAAATAATTAAAAAATTATATAAATATAAATATCTATTAAATGATTAAATAAATGTAATATAATTTATTGTGATTTATAAATTAAATGTAAATATTTTATTTTCTTTAATCTAAGAGATAAAAGATTCTATAATTTTATATTTAGGTAATATAAAATATTTAAAATTTTAAAAAAACATCTTAAAAATAGAAATTACTATAAATAAACTTTTATTTTTATTATCGCTATGCTAAACTTCTGTATAAGTTTTAAATTAACAATTTATTTATTATTTCAACGAGTAGGAACTAGATAGGAATAAAGATGATAAATAAAATGCTAAAATCAAAGGTAATATTCCATCTTTAGAAGTAAATGAAGAGGACGAAATTGAATACGTAAGGTATCATTCCAGATCTAGATCACGAGATAAAGGTCGAAAAAAAAAGAAAGCAAAAAAAAATAATAAAAAAAGCAAGCAAAAAAAAAAATAAAAAAAAGTCAAACGTTCATCTTCTTCTTCTAGATCAAGATCTAAAAGTTCTAGATCTTCCTCAGCTTCAAGCTTCAGTATAAGCAGTAGTGGAAGTACGTCAAAGGGCTCTGCATCTTAATACATAGATGAAAACTACTACAAAAAAGACGACACTTATTTTAGAGATCCAGATGGAAAAGTACCCATATAAATCTTATAAAAAATATATAAACTATAAATTAATTAATATAAAATTTATATAAATTATATATAGAAAATGTGTATTCATTATGTGAAAAATGGAAGATGTCCATTAGATGACAAGTGCGGGTTTTCTCATGTAATTAGAAACTACCCATGTAAAGTATATGTTGCTGGAGAGAACTGTGATGGCAAATGTGGGTAATTTCAAAATAAACAAATATTATTATTTTCAAAATAAAAATTAAATTTTCTAATTTTTTAAGAAAACTTCACAATGTAAAAAAAATGGAAGCGATGCCTACACTTTTGAAGGCTTTTAATGAAGATAATTATGAATATTTTAAATATATTTTAAGTAAAAATCCTAAAAATATGAAATTATTTACTAAGATAAAAAATTATGTGAAAGCTAGATAAGAAAAAGAATAAGAAAAAAAACTAGCTAATATGCCGATATAACCTTTACCAATTGTAACTCCAATTAACCCAAATATAAATTAACAGGTAGATTAAAAGGTAAATATGCTTCCTTTATTAGACCCAAATACGATCAATCAAAACAACATAGATAATAAAAATAAGTCTAACTTAAATATATAAAATTCATAAATAGACAATATTACTTTAACACCTAATCCCCTAAGGGCGGACATATAATTGCCATAATAGTAAAATTAAAATGAAGAAAGTAATGTATTATAAAATAAATAAGAAAATAAGATTTTTAATGCATTAGATCTTCTAGGTCCCAATAACACTCTATTTAAGAATAATAATATATAATAACCTATAATTTTTTAGGAACCAACTAGTATAACTTAAAAATAAACATCTTAAGAAAATGGAAATAAAAAATGTACTCAAGATTAACTAAACAATCTATAATTTAATCCATATATTAAAAGTAATGAAAAAATAGAAAAATAAACTGGAGATTAAGTGTAATAATAAACAGGATACCAATAAAATTTAAATGGTTCATAAAATTTGAATATAAGTACATCAAATTCTATACCTACTGATAAAAATTACAATTCTCAAGAAATTTAAACAAATTATTAAAACTATTAATATTAAGATAAACAAATTATTAATGACTAAATTCCTAAAAACTAATCATCTAACCTTCAATAAACAACATCCAATTAAAATAATTAATAATTACCATAATTTCCTGATTAAAATAAGTAACCTTTATAATAATAAGTTAATAATGTTAATTATTAATAAAATTTGGCTAATTCTTAAAATTTACCAGTATTACAATAATAAATCCCTTAAAACACTTTTAGTAATTAATATAATAATGGTAACTACACAAATAGTTCATATGAAAGTGAATATAATTATTAAAATTATAATTAAATACCGGTGGATAAATCAATTCCTTATTAATAATATGGGTAATATCCTTCAGAAAATTATAATTACTAATAAGGAACTAACTAAAATTAATATGATGGCTATTAAAATTTTAATGGAAATTCTAATTATTAAAATTAAGATTATAGTTATTACAATAACAATGGATACAATAATCAGAATTGGGGTTATGGCTAAAATTAAAATCAAACTTAAAGCTACAATAACAATTATTAAAATTATCCTTATAATAACAATACGGCCTAAACTCAATATAATTAATAGTATTATTATAATTAAGAACCTAATCATACGAATTAAGGTATTAATTATCCTTCAAACAATTACAATTAATATGATAATTATTAAAAAACTCAATATTAAGACAATAACAGCAAATATGATTAGTAATATTAAAACTATAATTAAAATAGTAGCTAAGGCAATGAAAAATCGATAAATAATAATTAAAAATAAAATAATTCTAAAATAAATTTTAAAGGAAACGACAATATGTACTCTAATAAAGAGGATTCATGGAAAAGTAATTCAGAGCAAAAATCATAAAATTCTTTAAAATAAAAAGAATAAAATGAAGTAGAGAGTAAAGATCCAAGGATTTAAGCAAAAAGATAGAATTTAAACTAATAAAAATAATCTGTTAGTAAAGAAAAAAGTCTTTCTAATTCATAATAAATAACTGATAAAATAAATAATATAAGTGAAACTAATAATAATAAGAGAGAAATCGAGCAAAATAAAGAAAAAACATAATACTTATAACCTAATTTAAGTTAAAATGAAGGAAATAATAGTGAATAATATGACAAAAATGGTGAATTTAAAATATAAAAAAAAGTGAAACCCTAAACTAAAACATAATAAATTGATTATTAAATAAATAACTAAAATAGCTCTTTAGTAGAATAATAAGCAAAAAAGATAGAAAATGATATAAAAATTACAAATAATTAAAAATAATTAGAATAAACAGACCAAAAATAACCTCTGTAACAAAAAAGTTAGGATAAAATATAAAACTAAATTAAAATACCATAGCAATAATAATATCAATAATAGCAATAATAATAATAGTAGTAATAAAATCCCTAGTCCTCTACTTCTGCTTCTACGAACAAAGGACTTAGTATGAAAGAAATAATAGAAAAGGAGTTAAAAAATTTCCCTTAAATAAAAGAGGATCTTTTAAAACACTTAAAATAATCAATCAAGGACAAAGAACAGGGAACTGTAACTTAAATTAACTTACAATTTAAAATTTACTTGATAATTTTTAACTTTAATATTTTTCATAATTTTTAATTTTATTAATTTTAATAATTTTTAATTTTATTATTTTACTTAATTTTAAATTTTATTATTTTTACATATTTTTTATATTTTTAGGATATAATAAGCAAAATGATGTTAAATTTTACGGAAAGTCAAATGTAGTCTCTTAAAATCATATTTTTAACTCTTCATAATTAGAAGGTTCTAGATTTGCTTTATAAGAAATATGAACAAATAAAATAACCTAAATGAATATATATATTATATATAAAACACAATAAATAATAGTTTTAAATTTTTATCCTATAAATAAATTTTATGTAAAAGTCTCATTCTATTTAACCAAATTTGTAAATTTTTTAATTATAAATATAAAGATATGTGTAAAAAATAATAATTTTATATATCCCTTTTAACTTATTATATAAAATAAAAATTACAGTTATATTTTATTTTATATATCATTATATGGTAATAAAAATTATACACTAAATAATTATATAAAATATAAATTGAGTAAAATGTATTTATTTTATTTTTGAATTGCTTAATTTATATCATCATTAATTTTTATACACATCATAACCTTAGCATAGTTTTATATTTTTATATCAAATAATTTTTTAATTATACCATTACCAAAGGCGAATCCACAGTTAAGGCATCCATGGGACAGTCTAATGCAGCTAAATATTATTCTAAACTTTCTTTTTTTACGGCATCAGAATGTATTAATCTGCTCCACCAACAATTTATTTTCATATTTGGGTTGATTTTTTTAACTTGGTATAATACCTCTCTGTCAAGTTAGGAACCATTGAGACTTAAAGAATTTACTCCTTAAGAAATCTATAAATATTTATAAAACATAATTATAAAAATAAAAAAGCTTTTTTAAAATATTACAAAGAATTCAGCATCATTTTTACTTTAATTAAAATTTGAATACACAAGGGTTAAAGGATAATCTTTTATATTATTTTTTTCTAAAAATAATTTGCAAGGATTTAATAATAATTCTTAAAATGATATTATTTCGCTTTTTTTTAACATGTCAGTTTCAATTAATATTTCCAAAACTCTAACACCAGTCAAATCAGATTCTTTAGCTTTTTCATAAATAAAATTATTTTTTGAGCTAATTGTAATAAAAAAAAATAACATAAGAAATTTTTGTAGTTTACTAAAATTTCCTTTTAACTCAATCAATGGGAAAATATCATTCTCTTTACAAAAATTTATAAATTCACGGAATGTTGGTATAGGTATATCTCCTGGTTAATGTTTTATATTTTTCATTTATTCGTTGGTAAAGTTTTGAATCTATTTAATTAATAATAATTAAGTTAATTTACTTTTATTGTATTTATGAAAAATCGAAATATGAAATTTCTTTTATTAAAAATAAAATAAAGCTCTGAAAATATTCTATATATTTATGCTACTATTTAAAATCAAAAATTAATATGTATTTTTACCCAATCTTCTGAGTTTTTAGTGAATTGCTCTAACTATCCCATATGACCTGCATGAATAACATATACTTCATTTTCCTTATTAAGATAGACATCTAACTCTACAAATTTAATTTTATGATGAGCAGCTAACTGAAAAGATACCATAGTATTATCTGGCTTGAAGCCTCCTCTATGTCCTAAATTATATATAAATTAATTATTTATAATTAAATAATTTAATATTTAAATCTATATTATTATAAAATAATTTCTAATTTTTACTATAATTATTATATTATAAAAAAAAATTTTACCTACAATTCTTAAATTTTCTAATCTTTACAAAAGTTCTTGAGGTTCAGTTTTAAATATGTATCTATCTACTAAATCTTGGTCATATTTAATGATGTTCTCGTCCGATAAATCTTCAAGTTATATTTTTTTAATTAACTCTGGGTCAAATTTAAGCATTTTTATTTTGCTACTTTTTTTTTTTATTTTTTTATTTTTTTTTTTATTATTTTCTAGCTTAAGTCAAAATAATTAGTTTTATTGCTTCAAAAACATTTTACAAAAATCAACAAATTAGGTTTTTAATTATTATAAAAAAATATATTGTTCTAATAAAATAAAAATTGCACATATTAATAATTAATAGAAATATCAAGAAATAATTAATTAGTCTTTATTCTTAATAAGTTAATATGGAATCATATTTTTGAATACAAGTTTTTAAAAATTTTTATAATAAAATTTTTAACAATTTTATAAAATCTATTAAGTTATTATATGTTTTCTATATTTATTTTTATATTTATAAAATTAAGCTTGATAGCGTATGAATGATTAAAAAAAATGCTTTATATTTACAATTTATTATAATTACACTTTATTAATGGTTTGTATAAATATATGATGTATATATATATAAACTAATTATATGCTTTATAATATATCAAAATTAAATCAATTTATTAAATGGAAATGATATATATAAAAATATTCGTGGCTAAAATTTGTAAATAATTAAATCAAAATAAAAAAAAATAATTTAAATAAAATTAAAAAAATCGTGGAAAAGGCGCCGATCTAATAAAATTAATTAAAACAAGAAAATAAGTAAGAATAACATAATAAAATAAAATATAAAAAAACAAACTAAAAAAAAACAAAATATAATCAAAAAAATTTTTATTTATTAAATAAATAAATCATAACACTAAATTAAAATATAGAATTAACTTCATTTAAATATTAAAATCACTGTAAGCAAAATTTAATTTTACAAATATATAAGAAAATGTCTGAAAATCAACAATTACACTAAGATGATATAGAATTATAGTTATAAGTATTCGATAAATTCAAAAATGTTATAAGAACTGGAAACGCTTAAAAGGTAAAATTTAAAAGCGATAAATAACAAATTTTATAAATAATTCTTGATATAATTCTTTATTTTTTTTATTTAATAATTTTTATAAAAATCTTAAAAAAAAACATTTTTACAGTTTAATAATTTCATTGGAAGATATTATTCTTTATATATTTTTAAATTCAAATTTAAATAATTTACAGGTTAAAGAAATGTTAGAAGAATATCCTCAAATGGACTTGGCTAATAAAATAGATTTCGAATAAAAGTAAAATTCTTTGTTTTTAGCTAATTAGTACCCCATTGAAGATAAATGTTACGATTTATTTGAAGTTTTACTTAAAGATGGAAAAGCTAACCCCAACCACAGGTGATTTTTTTACTGAATTTAAAAATTTAGTTTAATTCCATTTATTAATTTCAATCATTATATCTTTACTATTTTTAGACAATAAAAATTATTAATTTTAAATTAAAAACCCTAATTTTAATTTTAGAGATATGTATTCTTAAACTGTGTTATTTTACGTCTGCAAAGAGGGAAAAACTAAGATATTATAATTATTAGTAGACTAATATAACTGTAATATAAATGAAGTAGATATTAATGGATAAACACCTCTTTTTTTCGCCTGTAGAGATAATAGATTAGAATTAATAAAAAAAATGATAGAAAGAGGAGTAGATTGTTACCATGTAGATATTTTGCATTCTTAAACTCCACTATTTTATGCCGCTAGAGAAGGCCATACAGAAGTTTGTAGAGCTTTAATTGAAGGAGGTAAATATAAAACAGACAGTCAATTTTATAAAAGTATTATAAAATGAGGTTTATATAATTTTCAATTAAAATTTAGGATGCAAAGTATCCCATCAAGATAATTAAAGAAAAACTGCAATCGTATACGCCAAAAAATTTAACAGAAAAGAGTGTGCTGATATGCTTTAATTGTACTTGTAAAAAGAAAAAGAATTAGCTAAATCTTAAAATAAAGATGGAGACCAATCTCTTTTAAAAAAAAGAAAAAGAGAAAAAGAATAAAACAAAACTTTATATAAATTGGTTTTTACAAATCAAAAAGGATAGTCTCAAGAAGTAAGTGAAAAAGATTTCGAAGAATTAAAATAAAAATTCCCCGCTATTGCTAAAATTCTTACTAACCCCGATAATTTGATAAATGAAGATCTTATTTTTAATAAAGATAAGGTATATATAAAATAAAAAAATAAAAAATTAAAAAAAATTATAGTAAATTATATTAAATTTTATCAAATTTAGGAAAGATGGGAGAAAATTGCAAAAAAGATAATGTAATAGATAGCTAAAGTAAAAGGAGCTTATTTGTTTTCTGCTCCTGTAGATACCAAAAAATATCAAGGAATCGATGATTATTATGATATAATTAAAAATCCTATGGATTTTGGAACAATAAAAACCAAATTAAATAATAATGTATATGCTAATGTATAAGAATATGATGCAGATATGGAATTAGTATTTGCAAATTGTATTGAATATAATAGAGAACAAAGTGAGGTTGGATAAACTGCAGTTTTTGTAAGAAAAGAGTATAAAAATTTATGTGATTTATACGAATTGACTCCCTATTTGAACGGAACCATTCAGCAACCAGATCAAAACTCATTAGCTGAAAATATTCTAGAATAAAGATAAAAATAACTAGAGTAAACTAGTATAAATTACCAATAGTCAGAATAAAATTCTTAAGATTAAAGTTAAGTCTAATAATAGCAGTAGTAATAATAATAGTAGTAGTAGCTATAATAAGGTTAAACTTAAGAAGAAAACAAACAAAAACAAATATAAAATTAAATATAGAGCAATAATAACTCGACTTAATAATAACCTTAGGAGTAAGAAAAAATTCAAGAGGAAAAATCATAATAAGATATATAAATATAAAATAAGAGTTAAGAGTAATAATAAAATAAAATTGAAGAAGAACAAAAAGAAAAAGAAGAATAAACTTAAAAATAAGAATAAAATACTGAACCTTAGGAATAAGCAGCTGAGTAATAAAGTGAAAATTAGCAATAATAACCATAAAATTAGGAAGTTTAAAATCAACAACCAGAAACTTAAACATAAGAGTAGGCAGATAAAAATTAAGAAAATTAATAACAAAATAGTGACAATGGAAAATAATAAGAAGAAAACCAGACAAATCAGCAATAAAATTAGGAAACAACTTAAATTGAAGAAGAAAAATAAGAATATGAAAAAGAAAAGTAGCTTTAATAAGAATAATAATAAGAATAGCCCAAAATTTAAGAATAAGCTGTTTCTGAATAAACCGTCTAAACTTAGTAAGAAAAAACACCTGAATAACTAAAATAAGATGAAAATTAAGAGTAATAATAATAAATACAAGAGTAAGGACAAGGATAAGAAACTAATAATGATAATAAATAAGAAAACCAAAATATAGATTAATAATAATAAGAGCCACAAGCTTAAGTTGAAAAGGCTTAAGAAGATTTATAAAAAGAAAATAAAGAATAAGAATAATAATAGTAATAATAATAAGAATGATTAATATATATAGATAGATATAAATATATGCGATGTTATTATAATCTTTTTATTTAATGAAATAATATTTAAAATAATTTTTATTATAAAATTTAATTAGAAAGTGGAAAAACTAAAAATTTTATATTTTGTTAAATTCAAGTAAAAATATTTAATTTACTGTTCCGATTTTGTATATTAAAAATGTCTATTTAAATTTTTTTAAAAATAATTATACTATTATGTTGTTTTCTTTAAGTATCAATTATAAGTTAAAAAATAGAATAATTTACTGATTTTATATTATTTTAAAATAAAATTTTTTACACATAAAATTATGAATGAAAAGTTTAATAACCGGTTGAGTCTTGTTATTAAGCAAACCAATTTTAATAAACTGCTAGAAGAAAATAAAGTTTAAGACAATATTTTATCTTCCTAGATAACAAAATAAAGAGCAAGACTAAAATCAATGGAAATTAGTCCCTAACAAAATAAAAGTTTTTAGAAAAATCTAAGATGTATTTTTAAAAAAAAATTAAAATATATTTAAATTAATCAATAATTTAATATAATTGCAATTATTTATTTTTTCCATTTTTAATCTTATTTAACCTGAAGCGAGTCTAATATAAATTCCAGAGCTTGACCATCAAAACGAAAATGAAGAAAATTAAATAGGATTTTAGAAAAAAAATATTTTTCTAAACTAAATTAGTGAGGAAAAAAATTTTATTAAAACATTTAATTAATTATAAATAGAGAATTTGATAAACAGCAAAAAAACAGTAGAGGAAATTATCTCATAAATTTCGAAAAATTAAATTGTAAATGCTTTGAATTATCTAATTAAAAAGAAATTTAAAACCCATAAAAATGTAGAAATTCTAGTAAAGTTACTCAATGAATTTTAGTTTTTTTAGGATTTTAATAAAATAAGTAAATTCAAAAAATTTAAATTTGTCGAAGAAATAAGTAAAAAACTTAAATTCGAATATTTTCCTAAAGGAAAAATAATATTTCGAGAAAATGAAGACGCATCTAAAGTTTATGTTTTACTTTAAGGCGGGGCGCAGTTATTGATGTATTAAAATAATATTTAAATATCTATTTAACATAAAATTAATAAAATAAAAATATATTTATATTTAGACCTAAAAATGAAAATGAACTTGAATAAGAAATAGCCGAATAAAGAAAATAATAATTTGAGCTTAGTTTGAGTGAAATAAGTCCTATAAAGATGTAAAAACGATATTCGTCTAAAGTTTTGTTATAATTGGATTAATCTCCTATACAATAATAAAAAACTTAAACTCAATTGAGTGTACAATAATTGTAAACTAACCAACTATTTTTTTATTTTTTTAAAAAATACATATTAATTAATAATAATAAAATTTATTTATCTTATTTAATTTAAATTAATTTAATTTAATTAAGTCGACCTTCATTTTCATAGTCAAAATTGAATTCCAACTAATTAACTTTTAATTCAAGAGGTTCTAAAAACTTGGATTAAAGTTAACTACATATTGATCCTATAGATAAAATGATGAAAGTCATGTTATTTTAAAGAATAGTAATGAAAGTTTTTATTTGTTTGTAATTCTTTTAAGTTTTAAAATCTGGATCAAGTATCACAAAAAATAAAAGTAAAAATAGAATAAGACTTCTATTTATTAAAAGTGAAAAAAATTTATTAAATAGATCGAAAAATGCCTACTAATTAGACTTTACTAAATTTTGGGACATACATGAACGAATGAATACTGAAAAAAATATTGATATTTTATATTTAGTAAAACAAATTTAAATTAAATTTAAAAATATTAACAAACATAAAATTATTATTTTATTAGGAAAATTTACCAAGTTTTTTCTCAAAGGGAATTTTTAAATATAATGAAGGGAAATCAATTGAACCGGGAAATCAAATAAATTATGAATTATTCGAGCAAAATTAAAAAAAATAACAATCAAAGACAACCTAAATTTGTTTAGCAAAAGAAGATTGTTTTTTAGCCACTATTTCATTTATAAATTTATAATAAATATTAGATAGAATAAATTCATAATTAATCGACAGTCACATAAAATACATAATTTAAATATTAGATATTAAAAAAGAGTAAAAAAATAATTTATATTTTTTTTATTTATAATGCCTATAAATAAAAACATATTATTTTAATTATAAAAAGAGGATTAAGTCTTGAAAATTAAATGTATTTGTATAATATAACTTAGAAAATTAAATTAAAATAGGGGGATATATTATATAGAGAAGGGTAAAATGATAAATACTTATACATTATTATAAAGGGAGAAATTTTATTAAAGAAAAATAAGTATAAGTAGGGAAATCAAAAATGTAAACTCTTGATAAAATTTTAATATAATAAAATATTAATTATAATATTAATTAATAATTATAGATATAACATTAAATCTGGACTACTTAGGAAAAGATAATATAATTGGCGAAGAAATTATGTTTAATTTTAACCCTTCATTATATAAAGAATAAGATTAAGACAATAATACAAATAAAAAAACAAATCAGAAAAAATAATAGAAATGCACTTATTTCAATACTTGTTAAATTTCTTCTTCTAAATGTTCATTATTTTAGATTGATACTTTAAAATTAAAACAATACATTGAATAATTTTTTATGATATCTTTAAAAAACAATCTATTTTAAAGATTTTTAAAAAAATAACAATTAAATTTAATTCAGCAAGATAATATTAAAAACTATACTAAAATATAATAAAAGTAGTAAGAATAATTTAAAAAAGTTATCAATGATAAAAATTTAAATAGAAATTCAGTAGACAATAATAAATAGTTAGATATAATAAATAGATAAGAAGTTGAAAATTAAGATAATATATAAATGAAAAATCATTTCCATAAGCCTAAAAAAGCGACATCACTATATGAAAAATAGGCGAATATAAATGATTTATTTAAAAATTTATAAACGAACTAGTTTAAAGTATAATTAAGCTAATAAACATAACAAAAAAAAAAAATGCAAAAATAATATGATGGTTTAAAAATAGTAATGAAAAAATAAGAGAATTAAAGTTAAATGCAATAATTTTATTAAATGACAAAGAATGTTTGTTTTCCAAATTAGAAAAAAAAAAAAAAAAATTTCATATTTAAGAATAACATAGTTTATTTAAATTAATTTGACGAAGTAATGGAAAGTAAAAAATTTGTGTTTAATTATTAAAATAAGCATAATTTATAATAAAAGAATATAAAAGCTTTAAAATAAATATTTTCTAATAAACAAGAATAATTAAAGTAATAATAAAAGGAAACAAATTAATACCCTATATAATAGAATGATGTATAAGAATAATAATATTAAAATGATAATAAATAGTAATAAAATGCTAAAAATTAAAACAAATCATAGACTCATTTATTAAATAAATCAATTTCTCCTTTAAAAAAATCATGCTCTCAGTCAATTTAGTTATAACTTTCTGATTTAAAATAAGGATACAATTCTTTAATTGATAATAGCCCTTTAACCAAATAATAAAATTAAAACAACAAAACTCCATCTAATTATCTATCTTAGATAAATTTATACGATTAAATTAGTAATTAAGATTAATTTTCTTTTACTAAGTTAAGTGATTAGAAAGAAGTAGAAATTTAATAAAATTAAAATGTAAAAAAATTGCATTAAAAATCATTATCGCTACATAAAAATGATAATAATTAAAAACTACAATTTTTGGCTGAATAATATATTCCAAGAGGAAAAACTAAAAGTTTCAACGAAATGAATTATCTTTAAATGAAAAATTCAAATTAGGAATAAATTTCAGATAAAAGTCCAAGAAAAAATACAAATTTTTATTCTACCTTCAATAGTATTTAATAAAAACTTGAAAAAATACAAAATAGGTCTAAGTCCAAAATTAAACCTTTGTTATCTGGAGTTTCAAATAGCGGTTATTAAGATAGCTAAATAAATTCAACATAAAAATTTTAAATATACGAAAATATGTTTGGCAGAAGTTTTTGCTATAAAAATAATGCTGAAAGTACCCCTAAAAATTTAATTTAATCAAATATCAATAGGCCATAAACTTAAGCTTAAAATTAAAATTAATAATACACCTAAACTAATAATAATAGGAGTTGTAGTAATTTTTACTAGCATTTTAAATAGTACAATACTAATTCCAATTCAAATAAAAGCAATAAATTGTAAGAAAATCTATTAAAAAATTTAACCAATTAAAAATAGTAAAATTAAGGATAAAATTTTAGCTAGTTTTAAAATTATTTACAAAATGTAAATTTTGAGGGTTAAAATAAGTTGTAGCAGTAAAAGCCTTACTAAATGGATATAAACAACTTGGATTAATAAAAAATTATCAATAACGAAAATTTAAAGAGTACCAAAAATAATACGAATAACATAGAATAAAAGTAAAAATTAAATAATATTTTTTAAAAAAAAAAATCTTTGGATAATAAATAAAAAAAGAATGTTCTCTGGAAATATTGAAAATTAATACTTTGAAAAATAATTTAAATAGCTTTTAAGCAAAATTAGTATTATAAGTTATATAATATAATTCTTATACAATAATTTTATAAATTTTAATTTTATTATTTATTTTACTAAATAAATTTATCTATTCAATTCGTAATTATAAATTCTGTCAATTAAATTAAATTTAATAATTCTATTCTATTACTTGTTTATAGTAAAAGCTTTTTTTTTAAAATAAATACAGTTTTTAGTTTAATCATGAATTCTTAGAGTAAAAACCTTATATCCTTTAAAAATAAAATAAAAAAAAGCTAGTTTCTCTATTCTATTTTTAATTAATAAATATTATTTTCTTTTAATTATATTCCATAAAATATTTAATAAAATACAAAGTAAAATAAAATTTTTAAATAAAACAAAAAATTCAATAAAATTTTTTATATGGCTTATAACCCCCCTTTAACCAACTAAGGTTTACCTTGCAAAGTCGATGGTGAACTTTTTGTTCTTTAAAGAAAAGACATGGAAATAGAAGTAAAAATAGATGGAAATAAATAATGGGGAAAAAAAACAGGAAGAGGAATAGTAAATATTAATTATATAAAAAAATAGCTAAAAAAGAATTTAATAAGCGAAATACTTTTTAATTTTATTTTATAGTTAGTATATAATTTTTCAATATACTTAATAAAAAAAATTATTTAATAATAAAATTTATAATAGATGTTTCTTACTTCCTGTAGAATTGTTTTTGTAAATGATAAATGGCAAACTTCTGAATTTAAAGCCTTTGATATTCCTTTAGCAAATATGAAAAAAGAATCTTTTGAATAACCAGTATTTGGGTCTAATTATTTAAAGGGTATTTTAAAAAAAAATTAAAATAATTAATAAAAAAATTAAAATATAAACTCTAAATTTTAGGGAATGTACTTCCTCTTTTCAATTTGATACCAGGTGAAGCATAGTTTAAATTGTGGTTTAGAAGCGGTGGATGTGGAACATTCTTAAAAATGTGTGTAAAAAATATTAACAAGCTTAATAATTTAAATTTAAATATCTTTAATCAAGATTACTTTTTTATAATTTAAATATAAAGCTAAATTAATATTTATTATTTATTAAAGGATAGTGTTTTAAGACAAGTTAGGAGAAATAAAAATACAAACAGATAAGGCCCAGATCAAAGATTCATGGCAGATGTTTAAAGCGGAAATTTAAAAAATTAATCAGCTTTATTTGATCCTAATGATCCTACTACAATTTATATAAGTTAACCACCTGTCCCTCAGCAAAACAATGTAAATTTTTAATTTTTAATTTTAAAAATAGAATTACATAATTTTTATATTAAACATTTATATTTATAAAAATTATTTAGTAATAAATGCATAACTTCTATGGAAATTTCTAAGGAAATAATCCTTACTATACGGACAATAACTTATCTAATAACAATCAATTCAATTAAATCTAATAGTAACCATAATAACAACCTCAGTTTAACCAACCTTAAAAACAATAATAACCCTAACCATTTTAATAACAAGATGAATTTTAACAATATAATTAAAATAATTATTAACCATAAAATCACAATTATAATTAAAACTTAAACTAAAACTAATAGTAATAATATAACTAAATTCCCTAAGGATAGCCTGCTAATAATATGCCATAATAATATTAACCTTATTAACAAGGTGATTAATTTTAGCAATATGATCCATCATAGCAATAATATTAAAATAACCCTAATAATCCTTAAAATTATTAATTTAATTAAGATTAATTAAATTAATAATAATAGTTAAATGCTCCCCCTTAGGTTAATTAATAATAGTCAAAGTAATATTTTGGATTTTGGGGGCCCAATTTGTAATAAAATTAATAGCCTTAACAACCTTAATACCCTCCTTAATAATAAAATATTAATAATTAATAAAACAATTAAAATCATAATCCTTCAAATAATTATCCAGAATTTTGAACTTATAAATAAATTAATTCATATAAAAAATTAATTTAAATTTGGAATTATTTTATAAATTTTTAGGGTATAAATATATATAATTAAATAAAAAAAATATTTAATATTGAATAACATTTTTTATTCAATATTAATTCTTTTTTTAATTAACTAAATTTTATAGTCTTGACAAATCAAACATTTTTGCGTTCTATTGTTTATTTTATTATTCAGGATTATTAAATCCATTTAACATTTATCCTGTATTTGCATTAAAACTATATTAATTATCATTTTAATTAAAACTACTAGAAAAGTTATTCTAATCATATTAATTTATAAATTATTTATTGACACTTTTATTGTTATAATTGTTTTGCCAAAAACTCATACTATTTTCTTTATTTAAATCTTCTAATAAATTTATTTATTAATTTGATTTTTCCATCTCTTCTTTTTCTAAATCTTCTACCAAACTGAATAAATTATCATCGTAGAAATCATCTTCTTATAATTACTAAATATCTTCTTAATTCAAATCTTTTTGCACATCTTTATTTTAATTTTATCTATATGATAATTATTATTAATTTTTAAATCCATTTTATTAAATGTTGTTATATCTGTTAATTTTTTAATGTTTATTATTTTAAAATTGGTTAAAATTTGAATTTGAATTTTGATGATTTTAATCATTACCATTTAGGTTCTTATTTTAATGATTGTTCAAAAATTATGTAACTTTTAAAATTTCGCCACTTCCTGATTTTTACATTTAATTTTAAATATATTATGTATTTTATAAACCTTAGCCTTAATTTTAATTAAATAATTCTTTATTTTATTAAGAAGCAACAAATTACTCCTGTTAATAGGGAGAATTTTCGAATTATTTATCTTTTTATGATAATTAGTTTTGTTACTGGTACTATTATTATAAATATTATTAATATTAATCATTTTAACTGTCTTATTTTTCTTATTTCGGTGAAAAATATTTCTTGTTTATATTACTATTCTCATTTTAATTTTAAGCTTGTTGAACTTCATTTAATATGTTATCAAAAGATGAATCATTTATAGATTCTATGCCCTAGTTAAAATTTTAAATTTCGGCTAAATTTTATATATAACTATCATTCTAACCTTATTATGGAGATTTTTTAAATTAAGAACCTTAAGAAATATTTTATTTTATTTTTTTTCCCTCATTTAAATAATTTTACTAATTCTCATTAAAAATTTTTCTATTAATATCATTACTATAATTAATTTGACTTTATCCTAATTTTTTTTCTTTAGATTTACTATAACTTTTTTAAAACTTTTAATTATTATAGGTTGTGTCTAAAGATTTTTTCAAATTTCCTCTAGATCCAGAAAATTAGGTTTATTTATTTCCAGAAAATTATGATTAAGAACTAGTAAAATCAGTATTCATTGAATTTTGAGAAAATTGTTACTATTTATTAATTTTTTGCTATTTTTTTTCTTATAAAAGTCTAATTTTTTCTTCCACCTATTATTTTAAAGATTAAAGTTGCTCTTTTTACCTTTATTTATCTTCTTCGCTTATTATTATTTCTTCTTCTTATTATTATTTTTACTAAAATTATTGTTGTTTTTATAAAAGGCTATTTTAGTCAGTTTACTCCAAATCTTATGAAATTTATTATTATTAACGAAAATATTACATATATTACGAACAGTCCTTTTAAAATTCGTCCTACTTTTAATCAGTATTTAGTAAGTTATTATATATATTAAATTAAATCTATTTTTTATTAGATGTATTGTCTCTTGAAGTTAAGTCAGATGTTTTTAAAGTGTTAGAAATTTTAGTATTACTTAAAATATTATCTTAAGCTTTATTAATATAGATAAATGTTTAATAAAAACTTTATATTATATTTTTAATAAATATATTTAAACTATAATATTTTACTTTAAGTTATATTTAATAGTACTTGTTGTAATTCTTTTTCATTCATTTTCATAATTTAGTTTTTTAGCATTTCTTTTACATTTTTCTCGCTATTTTCTAATGCATTTTAAGATGATAAATATAAATTAGTATTCTATTCGAAATTTTCTAAATTAAAATCTTACTATTCATCTTCCAGTTTTTTTTACTTTTCTCTAATTTCTTTCAATTTATTCATTTTTTCTTATTTATTTATAATATGTTCTCTCAATTATTAATTAGAAAAATGCTAGCTTTACATATTATTGTTTTAAAATTATTTATCCAACTTTCTTTACCCACTATTATGCATATATGAATTAGATCTATTAGATTTTTTTTGGTTTTTTTTTCTTTTATCTTATATTTTTTGCTCAGTTTCTTCGTCGTCCGTAGCAAAAGTGTTTACCTTATTTTTTGAAATCAATGAACTATTATTATTAATGTTTTTTTAATCAGAATTGAAATCAGAAAAATTCATTTCATAAGGAGAAAACATATTTCTGTTGGTTATGGAATTTTTTAAGTTATGAGTAAATTGTGTGGTTCTTGTTCTGTCACTCTCTTATTAGTTAAATCCTTTTCTATAAGATGAATTATTATTAGTAAAAATTAATTGTTTTTAATCAATTTATTATTAAGATTTTTAGTTGTTTCTTTAATCTTAAAAGTCAGTTTTTTCATCAGATAAAAATTTTTAATCTATTTTTTAGTTTTAGCTAGAAAAAACACCTTTATTATATTAAATTTAACTTTTGGTATTACTCAGGTCAAATGTTTTAAAAGGGGTCGAATTTTCGTTGAAACTCATTTCTTTAAATTCTTAAAATAAAAATAAAAAAAATAAAAATATAATTATTAATTGTATTAAGATCCTATATTAAATAATACCTGAAGATTATTATTATTATTGTTATTTTAATTAGCTAAGTTTATGATCTACTAATTTACTTAACTATTGTTAGCTTTATTCATCTAATTATGTTAAATCTATTTTTTCACCTGATTTAAAAATATATTCAATATTTTCATTTTAGTCTTAGGGTTTTTCATTATTAAATTTGGGAGATATTGAATTTTAGTGTCTATTTAAATCTTAAACCATTTTTTTTGTAATAATTTGGCCACTTAATTATTTTCTTGAATTGTTACTATTATCTCTTTAATAGTATTAATTATCATGATTGGATTAAGTTATTTTTTTTTCTTATTTTTTTAAATTCAACCACTTTTGAGCTAGTTTCAAGTCATCTTCACTTTCACTAGTAATAATCATGTTATTTTACACATTTTGGCTTTTTTAATCATTTATATTTATATTTTCTTTTTGCATTTATTTCTACTATTAATTTTTGAAATTTTGCTACCCCCAAACTTAACTTTAATTTGGAGAATTTATTCCAATTTCATCAAAGAAGTTTTTTTAATTTTTTCTCCTTTAAGTACTATCCATGCCATCTGAATATTCAAGTTGCCCTTTACTATTTAATTCTTCTTCGTCATGAATTTTTATAGACTAACTTTTATCCATACTTTTTTTATATAAATTTTACTATTCATTCTTTTATTTGTTTGAATCATGATAAGAAGTTCTAAAAAAGTTAAATTAAAATTTTTAATTTATGGACAAAAAAAATATATATAGAAAATAAAAATAAAGACTTTACTAAAAGACATTAACCGAATTTGAAAATTTATTTTATGAGGACTAAGTTATAGGGGAAATAAACTGCTCCAATTTTTCAACATCTTAAGGCTTATCCTTATAATTATTTTTATTTTCTTATTAAAAAGATTAGTCATATTCTTCTGTGACTTCTTAAAGTGTTTCGAGTTACTATTTTTTTTAAAATTTTTATCCGTAATTTTTTTGAAATTCTTCTAATTTTTAACTTAAATTTTCATTTTATTTTTCACTTTACAATTTTTTTAATTTTTCTTGCTCTTAGCTTAATTTTTTTATTATTTCGATAGATTCCTAATACTTTTTCTAAAAATCCCCCGATTCTTATAACAAAAATTTAGTGTCATTCTAAATTTTCTCAATTTATTTTTAATATTCTTCTTCTTTCATTTATAATTCTTTCTTAATATTTTCCTTTTCCTCCTTTTATATATATATTTAATTAAATTAAAAAACATTTTTTAAAAAAATATTTAATACTTTTTCTTGTGCTAATCTTTTTATGAGTTCCCCTATTTTTTACTTATCTTCAGGACAAAGATCTTACAATTTAATTTAATTTTAATTTGGATTTTTGGGTTACACCACCATATTAATCAATTCTTGTTATTATGTAGATGAATATTGTTAAAATGATTATTCTAAAGATGAATCTGTTTCATAAAGCTGTTATATATTTTTCTTTTAATTAATTTGGTTATTAAAATTATTTTAATTTTGTTATATATTGTTGATTTAAATTTTTTCCTTTTTTTATAAAGAAGTGCTCTTTTTTCTAAATGATGATTTCGGAGGCTTTTTATCTTTAATATTAGCTTTTAAATTTTTTATAGTTGAATTTTTACTCATTTAATTTTAAAATTTGTTAAATTATTCTTGCAAAATATTTTTTTTTTTTTCCTATTCAAATTTATTTTAAAATATTTAATTAGTTTATGTTTTTTGGGCATACATATTTTCATTTCCTTTAATATTATTTCCTTTATTATAATTATAACTATTTTTATATTTTTAATTTAAGTTTGAATTTTACCCCTTTTATATCATGTAATTATTAAAATCATTTTGATATAATAAATAAGAAGATTAATCGTGTGATGACTATTCTTGGTGACTATATTGAGATTAATTTTAGTATGTATCATCATTCATACTTTGGCTATTATCATCATTTAAATTATCTTCTATTATTTAACTACAAAGTTAGTCACTATTATTATCATATTCATCATCTGATTATTATTACATAAATTTATAACATTAGTTGGGATCATTCCAAGCCTTATTACTATTTCTATAAGGACTTTTTGATTTAATTAAATGTTTTTGAGGATTAAGAATAAAGTCCTTTTTCCCTTTAATCATATTTATAATAAAATAGTTAAAATAATAATTTAAGTTTTTTTTTTTTTTATTTCTCTATAATTGTGTTTTTAAAATTCAAAAATTAAAAATTAAGAATAACATTGATTCAATTAATAAACGTAATAATTTCCAATAAATATATTTTCTATTTATCTATAATTATATTATATACAAAAAATCTAACTAAATTAATTTATCTAATATGCTAGTATTAAAAAATATACAAATATAGATCTATAAATTTTAATATCTTAAAATTAGAAATGTATTAAAAATGCTTATATTCATTAAGATTTAAAAATACTTCAAAAATAAATTTTTTTGCATAATTTTATTTAATAGAATATAAAACAACAAAAATATAGTTATTAAATATATTAAAAATATAAATTAATTATAAAATATTTTATAACAAGACTTAAATGATATATATGTTTTAAATAAATTATCTATAAATTTTAATATAATTCTTATAAAAAACTATAGTTATTCAAACTAAAAATATTTTATTTTCTTGTTCTTATTTATAGTAATTGGTGAAAACACATTTAATTAGCAAAACAAAAACTATAATAAATAAAACAAAAAATCAAATAAAGCCAAAAATAAATACATTTTTTTTAGCAATAACAAATAATAAAAAATGTCTTATAATAAAAATTAAATAAATATTTTAGCCTAAAATGAATAAAGTGTATTATAAACCGGACTTTGCGTAGGAATTTTAGGAGGTGTTATCGTTGTTGGAAAATCGATTTACGACATAATTAAATAAATAATAAGAATAAATAGGGCAAACAGACATTAATTGGAAAACTATACCAAAGAAAAATTAATGAATTTAGCATATTTTATATCAATTTTTTCAGTTTCAAAATTTATCTTACCTAAAGGGTTGAATGTTAGCTTGTTTGTGGAAATTTATTTAGGTATATTCGGAGTAATGTATGCAGAAAGATATTAATTAGACCGATAATTTACCAATAATTTTACCAAAATATATGTTAATAGGTTCAAAAGCTCTGGCTTCTGAAAATGACAGAAAATAGAATAATTTATATCGATACTACCATATACTTTATTATATAAAAAATATATTAAATATAATATATATTTTTAAATTTATATATATATAAAATATAAATATCAGTACTTTTAAATTATATATACTATCTATTACCAAATAAATATAAAATATATAAAAAACTATGAAAATTTTGTATTAGTTATATCCTAAATATTTTAAAATGTAATATTACTTTATTAATAATTTTAAAACGTTAAATTAATAAAAATAATAGGCGAAATTATTAATTGTAAAAATAGTTATTTTCAATAAAAATAAATAAAAACAATAATTTTAAGATCCTCTTTCTCTATATGAATATTTAATTTAACTAAAAAGATTTAAAAATATTTTTAAATTTTATTCCTACTATAAGAAAATCTTAGAAAATTTTCTATATTTATTTAAATACATGTATATTATATAACTTATTCTTCAATTTAAATAAAAAAATTACTAATCATTTTTCACTTATAAATTTCATATTTAAAAAAAAAATTTAAAATATTACATATCAATAAATTTTTATCCTTACAGATTTTTATTAATTCTATTACTATAAATCCAAATAAAATTAAACTATGACTTATATTTTATCATTAATCATTTATAATTTTTATATATCATAGTCATTATTAGTCATGTCAAATTTAAATTCGTCAGGTTTAATAATATATTAATATATTTATGTAAACTAATTATTTATATAAATTCTTTCAAAACAACACATTATACTATGCAAAAAACTAATAATAAATTTTTTGAAGAATATTCTTTTATAATAAAATTTTTTCAAATTTAGCAAAAAGTCTATGGGACAATTAGCTTTAAATTAATAAAAGGGGAAATTATTGATTGTTTTTTTACAGAAACATGGTTTAATTAATTTTTTTATATTATATAAAAATGTTATTTTTAATAAATAAAATTTTGTTTAAATTTATAAATTTTTTTGTCAAAAAAGACAATTTTAATATTTTACATATATATACAACTTAATAAATTATTTTTAAAATTATAATTATTCATAATTAAGATAACTCCATTTCAATTTTTAATTATTCCATATATTATTTTCTTTCTTATTAATCAAATGATTCATTTAATTCATCTTTATTTTTATAATATGGGTGTTCAATAATTTCATCTAAAGTGATTCTTTTTTCAGCTTCAGGTTCTAGCATTCTATTAATTAATTCAATTAAATTATCATCTACATCTAGATTAAATTTTTTTTTCATATTTCTCCAATAAACTTCTTATTTTCCATTAACAAAGTATTTATAATAAGGATCTTTACTAGTGGCACTTTTTAAGTAAGGGGGAAATCCACAATTTAAAATAAATAATATGACTCCTAAAGAAAATATATCAGTTTAAAAGCCATCATATTCTCTTTACTCGCAAATTTCAGGGGCCATATATCCATCAGTTCCCAAAAATCTTTCCATTTCATAAGAATCTTTAATATTTGGACAACTAAACCCGAAATCGCAAATTTTCAAGTTATATTCTTCATCAAGTAAACAATTTTCCAGTTTAAGGTCTCTATGACAATAATTTTTTTTATGCATGTGTTAAACTCCTTCTATTAATTATTTAAAGTAAAATTTTGCTACATTTTTGTCAAATTTTTTATTGGATTAAGCTACGTAGTCAAATAAATCACCATTGGGCATTAATTCTGTTACTATATATTGTTTTTCTTTATTAGTAGTATCTACTTCAATTAATTTAAGTAAATTTGGGTGGGAGAAAGTTTGAATGGCATTTATTTCATTGATTATATCTTTTTGGGACAATTCGTAATCTTTGAATTTTTTTAAAGCGTATTACTTATTTTTAGTTTAACATTCTTTTTTAATAGTTTCTACTTTTTCTACATCATTCTCAGAATTTGTCTATAAATCACTATCATTTTTAAATTAGCATTAAAATACTTTAGAAGTTTTTCCAGCTCCTAATTCTTTTAAAATTTG
The DNA here is from genome assembly GCA_001447515.1 of Pseudocohnilembus persalinus. Taxonomy (NCBI): domain Eukaryota; phylum Ciliophora; class Oligohymenophorea; order Philasterida; family Pseudocohnilembidae; genus Pseudocohnilembus; species Pseudocohnilembus persalinus. Next base: position 229,481 of record LDAU01000120.1, on the reverse strand, counting down.
ATAAGCTTCCATATTTTTAATTATTTTTTGAGATTATTAATTATTTATTTTCTGTTTTCTCTTTAATGGTTTATTTTGATAATATTTCTAATTTTTTGTTTTTTTTTATTTAATTTTAATTTGGTTATACAGCTTGGATTATTTTTTAAATGTATATCACAAAATTTAAATATATATAAAATCTTTTTATTTCTGATAAAAATAATACTGATAAATTCCTTGCATCATAGCCAAAGCGGGCTAAATTAATGTTTGTAGACGATTTTTTTATAGAAAATTAAAGACTTAAAATTAATAAAATAAATAAATAAAATATTCATTTTGTATTAAAAGTGGTTAATAAATTTTATTTCATTTTTATTTTTAAGTTTTTCGGAATTATCTGTAAAATATTTTGGAGGTATTTTGTTGATTTTCAAAATTAATTATTGTTCGAATAAAATTTATTAGTCTTTATAAGTTATTATCAGAATATAATAAAAAATATGTAATAGTGTAATTTAATTAAATTATTAAACCAAGACAATTTAAATTTTCGTTAAGTTATAAAAATTAAATTTAATATCACTAGAATTAAACCTAAAAATATATAAGAATTTTAAAATAAAAATACTGGAATTTAAATAAAATTAAACTTAAATTTATAATAATCATATTTGTTTTTTTAAAATTTATATTTGCAATAAATTAATAATATTACTTGAAATACTTTTAATACTTTAATTATAAAAGAATTATTAATTTATTTGATATATTAATATAATATTAATTATAATAGTTTAGCTTAGCTTAGCACAAGTAAAAGTTTGTTGAATATAATATAACTTAATATTATTAAACAAATTAATACAATTATTGTTATTTATTATAATTAAATTAATGAAAAAAAATTAAATAAACAAGTAAAAAATAATTTTGTGATAATTATTATTATGACTAATATTAGAAATAATTATAGAAATTGAAAAATAGTTAATAAAATAAATTTTTTGACTTTACTTTTAATTTATTTTTAATTGAATTTATTTAATAATTATCATTATAATATTGAATTTTAATTATCAAATATTACAAAAAATTTAAATTAAAAAATTATAATATATTATTATCTATCTTTATAAATATTTAGATTTAATTTTCATTAAAATATATACATATTTAATATTATATAATATTATAAAAAACAATTTAATTGTAAATAGCATAAATTAACTCATTAAAATTATGTAGGATTAATTATAGAGTACAAGCTTTTTGAATTACTCAGTTTATTTAAATATTTTAATTAACTAATATAATTTGAATTAAAATTATTTTTTTCTATTTATACTTTTTCATTGAATTTTTCTTTCTTTATATTTTATTAATATGGTTATTTTGAAACATCAATAATTTATTTTCCTTATAACATTTATATAGGTATTAAATCTTATTCTTATTATTTTCTTTCCATTTTTTCTTTTTAACCTAGCTTATAATTAAATTTTCTTAAAAAAGTAATGTTAGAATTTTCCGATACATCTGTAAAATCAGGACCCGTAAAACATTTAGATTATGACAAATTATATTATTAAATAGTTTAAGTTTAGGTTGAATTTTATTTTTTAAATAATTCTACATTAGTATTTAATCTATCAATTTATAATGGCTAAATATTTTTTCTTATATCTTTTCTTTAAATTTGCTGGTTTTATTCATATAGTTTTTTTTTAAATATATTTTTATCTTATATTTGTTTAATATAATTTCTTTGGCTTTTTTTTCTAGGAGTTTATGAACTTTCGAATGTTAACATATTTGATGTTTACGACTTTTATTAAATAAGTTCTTTTTCATCACCTTTGTTGCTGTTTTTTATATTTTTATATATGGATTTACCATCAGCTTTAAACATTGGCGTCTGTTAACTTAATAGAGAACTACTGCTTATAGATTAATTATTTTTGACCTACTTATTTTTTTAAATTTAATCTAAATATTAACTTTTTTAATTCTTTTTTAAACTGCTCTTTTAAATCTATCTTTTTTTCCTATTTTTATTTTTGGAACTGTCATTCGTTTGATCTTTTAATTTGTAATTTGCCACGTCCATTCTAGGGGACAATTATTAAGAAACTATTTTTTTAATATTAGATTAGTTTTAACCTAAAGTTTTAAAAAACCCATTCATTTATGTATTAAAATTGGTAGCCTAAGTACTTTAAGATGGGGTGTACAACTAATTTAAAATGATATTATTTTCCAATTATATATTTTTGTCGTCCCTCATCTAAATTATATTTTCATTATTATCTTAATATAAGCACACCGAATTTTAATTTAGTTAAGAATTAAATTCACTATTATTTTTTTAAAAATCGCAAAATTATTTCATATTAGACTTTTATTCTAACATTAAATCTTCTTTCAAAAATTCATCTTACTATTAAATTCCAACATTAACTTTATTTATATTAAGTTTCATTTTTTTTCCATTTTTTATACAAGTATCTTATTATATTTGTTTTAATAAATGAGGAAAGTTATTTAGAGTTTTATTTATGTTAACACCTTATAAAATTATTCCGCTTTAATTTTTACAAAGTGCGATTATTTTTTCTTGCACATCAATTTACTTTTCATAATAGTTCGCTTTAAAAAATGTTTTCATTTTCTAAATATTCTATTCTCTTTCATTTTATTTTTCTTATTTTTTAATTTTCTCCTCTTTTTATTTATGTTCCTATTCTATTCTATCTTACATTTATTATTAAGATTTCTATAAATTTTTAAGATTTTCTTACTATTACTTCTTTGTTTAATGTTTATAAATTCTCTATTTATTTTAATATACTTTCTATTTATTAATTTCATCCTTAATTCTAATAAAAATAAAAAATTAAAAGTAAAACAAATTTAAAAAATTTATGATACCTTATTTACTTTTCTATTGAGTCTTTTAATTATAAAAAATTATCTTAAGCACTTTTAAATTTTTATTTTAAATAATATTAATCAAGTGAATTTTAACTTTCGCATTATTCTTAATTTAAAATCTATTTGCTACTTTTTTACCACCCATTTATAAAACTCAAGTTATTTTAACTTGTTATTTATTCGTTTTATTAATTATTATTATATTTAGTTTCTTATTAGTTTTAAGATGACTGTTTATGCAAAACCTATTTTTTCAAATAATTTTATTTTAAAGTTTTTTTCATATTTTATTATAATATTTTGTTTTTTATTTTATTTTCATTATTCAATACGTTGTTATCATTCACAGTTTTCTACATATTAGATTTAGGATATTATAAAAATTATGAACTATCCAAATTATTATAACTTTATTACAATGATAATGAATTATATGAACATATGTTTAACAGTTATTATATTGCGATCTATTCAGGGTTTTTTAGTTCTTATTCCATATATTTATTATGAATTAATATATAATTTATAATATGTTTTTTTATTTGTTTTTTAATATTTTACTTATTTAGAATGAATATTATTTTTCTCATTATATAATGATTTATTTACGATAGCACAAATAATTATAATAATTATCATCATACATTTAATTAATATTAATCGAAATAAATACTATATTTTTTATTATTATAATTAATAAATAAAATTTAAAAATACTGTACAGTTAAAATTATAAATATCATTCCATAATTTCCATTTATTTTAATAAATCTATTAAATTTGAATCTTCATCTATATATAATCTGTAAGGTCTTGATTAAATTTTTGCATGAGCTTATTCTTATTCTGCGGTAACTAATTTTTCTTTAGGTAACGTTAATTCTCCTCTTATCGATGTTCTCATTAAAATTTTTATCTAATCCTTCTTTAAATATTATTTTTTAGACAATAAATATTGAAGTTTTGATAAAGCGGATTCTAAAGTCATGTCATAACCTAAAATTCATATTTACATATAATTTCGTAAATTTTGATATAATACATTTTTAAATAATACCAAATACGACTCCTAATTCTTTTAATGCAACTCCTGCTTCATAAACTGGAGTAACTTCGGAATGGTAACATTACGAGATATTTACTACAATAACTCCCCTTTTAACAGCATTTTTAATTAATTCCAAAAAATGTTTATTTTTAGAAGGTATATTACCCTATCAAAAATTTAATAAAATAAATACTAAATTAAATTAATATAAAAAAGCAAAAAATAAATTACAGCACCATATGATTAAATTATAATCCCTTCTATTTTTGGACTAGTACAAACATATTTAACAACATCCATATTTAAACTAGGATAAATGGTAAGTATACAAACATTATCCTATAAATTTTTATGTACCTTTAAAGGTAATTTCTTATTATTTCCATATTCACAACTTTTAATAGCTTCTCTATTAACTATTAATTTTTCTTATTAATATTCAGTGAATAAAATTAACTAAGGGTACATAGGAGAGTCAAATGCATCTATTCCCTATGAATAACATTTTTTTGCACGATTTCCTCTGATAAGTCTATCATTCATCATTATACAGACTTAAGGTATGGTAAAATGACCAACTATTTTGTAAATTATATATGAAAAAAATAAATATATATTCAATTTTCTAAAAATACTATTTAATTTTTATATATAAATTCACCTATTAACAAAGAGCAAGTTAAATTATTAGCGGCATCATTTTCTTTTTCAGATAAAGGAATCATTGATCCTGTAAGAATGACTGTTTTTTACAAGTTTTATAACAAAAAACTCAACGCAGAAGCCGTGTATGACATTCTAAAATTAATAAAAAAATTTATTAAATTTTTATAAAAATAATTTATTAATATATTTATTTTTTAAATTTACGTGTCTGTGCCATGTGTGAGAATAAAACCATCGTATTAAGAATAATTTGATTCAATTAATTCGGCTATATAATGATAAAGGTTAGTATTTATATTTGAACTGTCGATTGGCTCATCAATTTCTAAAAATTTATACCATGTCCTTTTATGGTATATACTCCTAGGAGTTATATACCATTCAATTTCGCCTGTTTTTTTATTTCTACCATTTTTATCCACATAATCTTTATCAAACAATGGGTGATATTGTTAAATTAATTATTATATAGCTCCCTTTTTAACCTCTAAGCCTTTTGGACCTGGTACCATAGAAATGGTGCCTCCCAAACAAATAATTAAAACCTATTTTAATTATTTAAATTAATTATTTAATTTTATTTTTGATATCAAAAAAATATCATATCTTATAATGGTACATGCTTTAATGCTTTTGAATATATATTTAATTTAATATAAAAGTATTAAAAGAACCTACTTTTTTATCTATTTTTTATTCTTGGTAAATTAAGTCGCAGAAATGTTCGTGGCCTAATTTTTTGGGAATATCTTCTTGTAATGGAAAGGGCTAGTCTAATAAATTTTCTCTATAAAAATCTTCACAAAATACATTTGGATTAGTGTTTAATTTGGTTAAACTTTATGCAGGTATTTAATTTTGAGTATTTATATTTATATCTGATAGCGATGATATATTTTATTTCGATAATTATAAAATAGGAAATTCCTCCTCATTTTCTTGTTATTATTACGGTCTTCTTCTTTGAGGAGATTCCAAATTTAAATTTATACTCGGTTATTTTGAGATAGTGTACTAAACATCCATTTTAAATATAATAATAATTTTTATTTAATATACTTTTTTTAATAATTTATTTAATATTTAGAAAAAGAAATATAATAAAACCTATTTATATGTTTCTAAATTAAATTAATTATTTTAGTAAAATTCTAAATAAAAAACTTATTTACTGTTTTAAATTTATATTAATTTATTTTCACTATAAACTAAAATTTAAGATAAAAAATATTTAAAAAATTAAAAAAATAAAATCAATTAAAAAGAACTTAATTTTTTTAAATCATATCCCATAATTCCTATTAAGAAATATTTTCATATCTTTAATAAAATTCATGGAATCCAGACACATCTTCGACAGGCCAGTTAAAGTGAGAATAAGGATCCATACAAATTTTTACAAATTAATATAGTATTAATAATTCCCTGTCTGAATTTTGGTTTAATTATTATTGTAAATTCAAGATAAATTCTTGTAAAATTTCAACGTATATCTGTTTAAAAAAGCTTAATTCGTCATTTTTATATTAAATCTTATCATTTAAAACATGCATAAATTTGGTTATAGAAGGAGTTTATTGTTATTTGTCCAAGTAATTCTTAGATTTTATTATAAATTATTTAAAAAAAGGATTTAAAACCTAAAGGTCAATATTTATCATCTCCAAAGTATTGTTCCAAAATGAAGTTCTCTTGTAATTCTAGAAAATATATATATATATTAAAAATAAAATTAATAAAAATTTATATTTATTTTTTAAATATTTTTATTACAATTATATCATTAATATCGAATCTTTCAGAGAGATTATTTTGAACTTAATAAATAATTTTTTCAAGTATGTAAACATTCATTTTACATAAGATGAAAATTATTTTAAAGAAAAGTTCTTGGGATATCTGAAATTTGTAGGCTTTGGCGAGGTTATATATTTTATTATTAGTTAAATTAATAAAAACTCCAACATTTCTTTAATAAGTGAATTTACTATCTAATTTCATAATATTATTTTATTTCTACAATTCCAATTTTTATTACTATCTAATATTTTCTTGGTTGTCGGAATTTTGGTTAATAATTTGAGTTTTTTAAGTGTTATCACTCGTCATTGAATCGTTTTTATCACTTTTTAAAATGAAAAATTAATTAATAATATTATAAAATTAGAAATTATATTTTTTACCCTTATAATTGTTGTTTTTCTATGTAAGCTTTAGTATATTAAGATTTATCTATACCCATAATTTTATGTTTAGTGATAACTAAATTATTCGCAATTTAATACTAATCTAATTCATCAATTTTTTCATTCGTGCCATCTCCTAAGATTTCTTCAATTTCTTCCTAAATATATGAATTATATTGGAAGAGATTATGCTAAAAAATTTCTTCGAATGAAATTCTTTTTTTTTCTACAAATAAAAATTATTATTAAATTAAAAATATTTATAGTAAAATTATTTAATATATTAAAAGCAAAAATTTTCTAAATTAAAAAAAATTAGATACCATCCACTTCAAGCATTCTTCTAATTAATTCTCCAATTTATTTATCGACAAATTCTGGAATTAATATTTTAGAATTCATTATATTATCATAGTATTCCTTCAATTCTTCACCAGCCCAAGGTTTTCTTCCTACTAACATTTCATAAAATAGAATACCCAAACCTAAAATATTTAATTAATAAATAATTATTAATTAATAAATTAACCATATTAAATATAAAAAAATACTACTTTTTATATATTAATTTACTCCAAATATCGCATTTATTGTTATATGCTTATAATTTTAATAGTTGGGGCGCCATATAAAAGGGTGTACCAACAATTGTTAGTTTTTCATCCATACCACAGTTGACTTTAAAATAAATGTATAAATTAATTAATTTAAATAAATTTATTTGCTTTAAAATAGTATATATAAAATAGTAAATTATATAAATCTAAATGCATTAAAATTAATTATTGAATTAATAAATTTTTATAAAATAAAACGATTTAAAATAATATTAAAATTTTTAAATGATATTTTAATTTTACCTATACATCTACTTAATCCAAAATCACTAATAACAGCTTTTCCATCATTCAATAGAATATTTTCTGGTTTAATATCTCTTTGCAATTATTATTTATTAATAATTTTATAAATTAAGATATAATTTATAATTTATTAGAATTAAATGAAATTCTTATAGACATTAATTTACCTATGAATAACTCCATTTTAGTTTAGAACTTTAAATCCATCAATAATTTATCTAAAATAGTATAAGGCTTCAGATTAGGTTAATCTTTTATTTTTTCTTGAATTCATTAAAGTTCTAAGATCTCCTTATCTTTTAGTTTTATAAAAGATAATTAGAATTTAATAAAAAAATAATTTAAAGTCGTAATAAAAATATTATTTGATGATTTTGGAATTTTTCTCTTAAAATTTACTTGCAATAGTCTAAAAAGATATATAAATTTCTTGTAGTTCTTATAACATCATGCATTTATACAATGTAGGGAGACTTTAATTAGGTTAAAATTTTTATTTCTCTACTAAGTTACTTCAAGTCTTATTGATGCTATTCAGCTTTCTACAAGTCTATTTACTTAACTATAAAAATAAAATGATACAAATATGGAAATATGTATATAAGTATCAAAGAATTTGTAGTAAACAAATTTTTATTAAAAAAATGTAGAATTTTTCTAATTTTTTTTTTTTTTTACCAGCTACAATAACTCTAGGATCAGATATTTTATGTCCGGCAAAAACTGATGCGAAAGATCCTTTTCCTAATATTTTATTAGAAATAATAAAATTTCCTACTTGTTTTTAGTTTTCCATTTTTCCTCAGTTAGTTTTTCAAATAAGGTTTTTTTTTTTAATATATAATTTTAATATATTATCTTTTTTTTATTGATATGGTAGAAATTAATTAATTATGTGTTTTAAATAATGAAAAAAGCTTCAAGTACCAGGAAAATAAAGCCCATTGAAAAGTGACGAAAATATTTATTACAATAAAATAAAGTAAAGTATTCAATAATTTATTATTAAACTAAGTGTTGAAAATAATTAAAAATAACTTTTAATTTTATGATATAGTGTAAAATTTTATTTAATTTTAAAATTTAAATTATATTACAAATATTTTCGCAATAAAACTAAGTATTTAGATTTCATTTAATACTAATAAAATCTTACCCGATTTAAATAAATTTCAAAATGAAATAACTTAAATTGTAAACAAAATTATTGAAAAATTATTCTTTTAATTATTTAGTTATGTATTTTATATTTTTCATTTAATTTAAATGATAAAAGAGAAATATTATATTTTACCTAGTATTTAATATTTTTAAGTATAATTATCATAAATTTATAAAAAAACTATATTAGGCACTATTAATTTTTTAATATGAAATTAATATGTAAGTAACTAAAAATATTTCTAACTTCAACTTTTATAAAATTTAAATTAGTAAAAATATTTTGTTATTCAAATACTTTTAATCAAAAATTTTAGTATATTTCTAGTAAAATATTTTGCATAACTAATATAATTCTTTAGATAATGAAAAGTATTAAAACTTTTAAATAGTTAATAATGAATAAAAAACAGGCTTGGTAAATACAGCTTGATAATAAATTCCTGAAAATTAAATAAATTTCAGGAATTTATCACTTATTCCAAAAATGTATGATAATAAAAAATTAAGCTCATATAAATTTTTTCTTTTATTATTTAATTGTTTTAAAGCTTTTGTATTTTTAAATAATTATAATTGTATTTTATTAAACTGAAAAAAAAAAACAATAAAAAAAAAAATATATAATAAAAAAAAAAAAATTAAAATTATAGAATAAGCGAAATTTCAGTTAAAAATAAAAAGATGATGACAATTAATAGAGATCAAGATGATAAAAGAAGATAAATGTAGCATGATAGGGATTTTAGAGAATACTTAAAAATTTCTCATGAATATAATAGAGTTATAGAGGAACAAGAAAAAATATTTTACTTTATAGAGCGATTAGATAACAAAATGAAGGATAATAAATAAAGAATAGCAAGTGCCCAATACAAGGCAACTAGATACCTAGACCCTATGCAAAGTAGGTTGGACGATGAGCAATACAAAAACTATTTACAATAAAAAGAACAGTAAAACAAAGAAGCTTTATAACGACTAGAAGAAAGAAAATAAAAATACCAAAAATACGAGGAATTAAAATAAAAATATTTGAAATAGATGGAGGAAAAAAGAGCTGAAATGGAGAAAAACGGTAAAAAACTCCTTTCTTCCAAGCCCCTTCCCAAACTAAACAACCAGCCCAAATAAAAAGAATAAAAAAAAAAAACGAGCTTTTTTTTCATGTCCAGCAGCGCCCAGCCCGCGCCCAAAAAAAAACAACCAGCTGGTTCCTCTATATAAGAGCAAAAATTGGATTTGGACAACCACTGTCATAAATGTCAAATTAAGGTAAAAAACCTGCGAAACCAAAAAAAATAGTACAAAGATTATTTATTAGGAGAAAAAATGGACGACCACAAATTAGACTATATTATTAAATAATCCGAAACCTTTACGAATTTCGAAGACTTCGAAAAAATTGAAAATGATAAAGATTTATTAAATTGCGGCTGCGATTGTGCGAGGTGTAATCCTGAAGTACCCAAAATTTAACTTAGAAATAGAAGGCTATAAAATAAATATCATAATAATAATAATTCTGAGTAAATTAGGTCTAATTCGATGCCCAAATTTATGCTTTTTAAAACTGTGAAAGGAGGCCACTAACCATTTATTAAAATTGATATGTAATAAGTTAGAGAATAATAAGAAAAATTCATAAAATTAAGAGACCCTTCTAGAAGAAGTTTCGATCATAGAGGCTGGAGATACTGATTTTAATTATAAAAATTTCTATTAAAATATAAAATTATTTATTCAATATGAGAAATTTAATAAATATATAGTTTTTTTTTATTTTATTTTATTTTTCATTTTTGATTAATTTATAATAATACTTATTATATTATATTAAATTACTAATTCAGAATATATAGAATTTTAAATGAATGTTAAATAAATATTTATATATTTATTATAATTAATTAATTATTAATAACTAACTAAACATTGTTCTCAGTTGTTATATTTTGTGCAAATTTAATTACTTAAATTGATTCAATTTAAAATTATATAAATAAAAAAAAAATTTAGATAAACTATAGTTTTGCCAAATCATATTAAAAAAAGTATACATTCTAATGGTGTAGCTTATTTACTATCAAATAATTATATCTTTAATAAAGATAATATTAAAACCTTATAATTTTATTATTATTAAATAATAATATTTTTATTTTAATAATCCAATTTCGATATGTTATTAAATAAATGGAAGTCATAAAAGTTGATATCATAAAAATTAATTTTACCCACCATTTTATAATTAGGAATTTTTAAATAAAATTTCATTAATAATTTTATCATTTTTCAAGTATTTTCGATGAAATCATTTTCGAACAATATTCAAGAAAATTAGTAATATTAAAAAAAAAATTACTTTATTAAAAATTGTAACTTACCATTTTTCCAAATACATTAACCAATCTATATATTTTAGTTATAAAACATTTTTTTATAGTTTTATATATAAAAATAATATAAAAAATTACTAAATATAAAAAGCGAGGATTATATAATTTATTTATTTAATTTTAAAATCTTACTTTAGAAGTTTTATTAATAAATTTTTAAATAAATTTTTTTTATTATATTATAATTACAAAACAATGTATAAATATTTATAAGATTTTATATTATTTAATATTTTTTTTAAATTTTTTTTATATAAATTCATTTTATATATAAAAGTATAAGGGTTGGATAATTGAATTTTAAATATAAAATTAATTGAAACATAATAATATTAAATGAATTATGTGGCTTATTTGATTTTACCCTCCTAATCAAAAAAAAAAAATTCGCGCAATATTTCAACGCTAATAATCAAATTTAATTTCAGAATCCTAAAAACACAATAAATTACAAAAAAAAATAAAAATAAGTAAATATTAATATACCAAAAAAAATTATTTGAAATCAGATGGAATAAGAGCACGACAATAACAATTAATGTATCTAACAAGAGGCAAAAACCCCTGATAACTAATAGGGTCAAACTTTTGAAAAAGATTTAACAGATAAAATTTAAATTCAAGAGGTTTAATAAGAAATAAATTAAAATGGTGATTCCAATTAAATTTTAAAAGATAATAACCAAACTTAAAATCAACAAGAAGAAAAATAATAATAATAACAATAATAAACTCCATAATTGGATAAATACAGAGAAAAATTGTCCGGATTATAGTAAGAATTTGCAGAACTACTTTAAAAACCTTTAGATATTTTTAAATTATAAAAACTTGATGAGGGAATTTAAAAGTAAAAATTTAATATTTTGACCTAAGAATAAGATGAAAATGAAATAAAAAATGTTTTAAAATTTTTATTATATGGTTCTGTTGAGAACTCCACCGATAGCCTAATGACAATAGAAGATAAAATTAGAAAAGATTTGCAAAATATTATAGAAAATGATTTTAAAGGCTTTTTGTTTGAAAATTAATAAGCAGAAAATATATAATAAGAAAATAATAAAAATTCGGAATAATAAGCAAATTAAAATTCAGAAGATAAAATGCAAGTAGAAACTTAAACTTAGTAATAAAATAACATATAATAATAACTAAGTTTAGAATAGAAATAACTAATTTTCGACAAAATTAAATTTATAGTTGAAAAATTGGAATACTCCGAATTTATTCCTTAAATTGGCTTCGAAATAAAAGACTATGGGTATATTAATTAATTTTTATTATTTTATTACTTTTTAAATATATTTATAACTTTCAATATATAGATACTAAAATAATATTGCTATTCCTGTTGAAAATGAATAACCTCATAAAATTATGGAAGTGAAAATTTCAGACCTTTAAAATTATGTAATAATATCTTAAATATTTATTAAATTATTTATTTAACTTTTTAAAAAATGTTTTCGAATAGACTGATGAAATAGATGAAATAAAATATGTGAGAAATCTGAGAAAATTAAAAAAAGATGTTCTTACATAATTAAATAAATTAATAAAATAAATCTAAAAAACTAAAAAAGAAGACGATGTCAAAAAAATAGACGAAATTTTCACTAAATTTTAACAAGCAAAGGCAAAAAGAAACAACCCTCCTCCAAAATCGGTTAAAAAATCTAAAAAAATGATTTAAAAAGCTTTAAAATAGTAGTAATAATAAAATCAAGATAATTCTGCTATAAAAAATAATTCCACTAACAATTCAAGTGACTTATCAGATTCAGGTAATAATAAATCTGCTAAAAAAATTAAAAAAGTTAAAAATACTAAAATTATTGGTGAAGAAGAAAGCATTGAAAAAGACCTTAAAAAAGTCAAAATCAATTCTTCTAATGCTACTCCTGATAAAAATAGGAAAAATAGTAAAAGCAAATCTCCTGATAACAAAGGAAACGAGTCTGGTAAAAATTATTTTTATAAAAAATTTTAACATTACTTTTTTTTAATTTTTTTTAATTTTTTTAAGTCAAAAAATAAATTGCAAAAAAAGAAGAAAAAATGAACAAAATTACTAAATTTTTCTAAATAAAACCCTAAAAAAAAGAGTTTTAAGAAGACCTATTTTAACCAATTTAAGTAGCTTCATAACAAAATAATAACCTTACCTAGTTATAAAATGTGTAATAAGGCAGAAATTTCTTATAAAATAATGATAATAATATGGATGTAATAAAAGTTCAGCCTTCAGATATTCCTTTTGAAAATTAAATTTAAAAAGCTTAATTAAATACAAGTATTAATGTTGAAAAAAATCAAGTCAATCTTTCCAAATTACCAGAAAAAAAAGAAAAAAAGTTTTTTAGAACAATTGGACAAAATACGTTTTTATTAGGAAGAACCTTTGGTAAAAAAAATATATTCTATTATTTTAATAATTTGTTTAATTTGATATTTATCATATAGAATCATAACAGTCTTTGGAGGAATTTGAAAATATTTTAAAAGGATATGAAAATTAACAAAAATTATACGATGATTAATTTACAGATCCTCAAAATTTGTTTAGAATGGCTGTAAAATAGTGTAATTCTTAAAAAGAGCAGTTCCAATTTCAATTGAAAATGAAAAAAAAATAAATGAATAAGGCTAATTCTTTATTAAATTAGTAATAATAATTATAATAACAAACTTAGAATAAGAATAAAATGGAAGAAGAAAATGAAGATGGAACTTAAAATTAAATTAAATAAAATGATAATAACATCGAAGAAACCCAACAAAATAAAAGTTAAAACCCATAAATTAAAGGTAGAAGAATTTATATAAGCATGCATGATTCTTAATTGTCTTATAAAAATGTAATTTTCACCAAAACTTCAAAAATTTTAAATCCTATTTAACCTTTTTAAAGAGATGATGAGGCCATAGATTATGAAATTGTATAAAAAAAATATATAATTATTTTTATAATTTTTAATTTTTTTATCTCTTTTATTAATTATTATAAATAATTTTATTTCATATATTTTTATTTTTTTAGGACTCAGATGAAGAATTGGAAGTAGCTATGGGAGACAATGTTGACGAGTAAATAATTATATTTTATAATTATATATAAATATAAATAATATTATATAATTATCTGTAAAAATATAAATATGGTATTTATTAACGTATCATTATCAAAAATAAAAATAGCGAAGATGGAGAAGAAGAAGAATCTATGGATGAAAGTAGATGTGAAGGTTTAGTCGTTGTTTCTGGTAAAATTACAAATTTTACATAATTTATTAAGTCTTAAATTATTTTAAATTATTATATAGATGGACACTTATCAGATGGAGAAGGAGATCCTAGTGATGAAGAAGGAATAGGAAAATAAGATTATAAAATTTCTTAAGAGAATTATAATATAAAATTTGAAAAAAAATTGGCTTAAATAAAAAATTAAGAAGACAACTCTTATTGCTTCGTTTTTAATAATTTAAATGAAGCATAAAAATAAAATCCTAAAATTATGAACTTATTCTAGTAGTCCTCACTAAAAATTGTGGAAGATAACTATGTTTTACCTTTAAAAATGAAAAAAGATGAAAAACTAAAAGAATTATAAAAACAATCAGATCCCTTCCATTCTTCTCCTATTGTAAAAATAAATATATATTATATCAACTATGTTAATTTACATATTTATAAAAAAATATAATCTATTATTGAAGTATTTTTTATTTTTAGGATGAAACATAAGCATTTATAAAATTATTACATGGTTCTTATTTAAGTCAAATTGATATTATTAATTAATTTACATAATTATACCCCAATAAATATATAAAATCTTAATTGAAGAAAAAAATATAAGAAATAACATCAAAAGAAAAAATAGAGAATGAAAAAGTTAAAAAATTCATTGTTTATAAAAGTTATTTTAATAAATTAGGATGTTTTTCTGAGGAAGATTATGATCAAATTTTACTTGAAAAAAAAGAAGAATAAGACAAAAAATATGAGGATAAAAAAATCTAGCGAGAAAAAGAAAAAAAAGAAAAAGAAGAGATCAAAAAAAAGGAAAAAGAGGAATAATTATTATAATAACAATAATAAAATTTGTAATAGCAATAAAACTAATAAACTCATAATATATAACCTATAGATAAATTATTTTAATAACAAAATGAGAAATTAAAATAAAAATATATTAAAATGGAAGAAGAATAAGATTGCTAAATAATTATTGAAGAAATAAATGAAAGGGAAGATGAAAATTTGGCTAATTTATAAATGGGATTGCCAAATCAAGAGCATAACGAAAGTTTTAAAAACGAAGGAGTTAATGAAGATATTTAAGGCAAATTAGATTAAGATCCTGAAAATAAACAAATAGAAAGCAACAAATAAAAAACATTATTAAGTTTTTTTAAAAAAGTAGACAACAATTAATCTAAAAGTCCTAATAAATCAAAAATAAATGACAAATAACAACAAAATCTAGATTAATAATAAGATAAACAGAAACCTAAATCCTCTTTAAAGCCCTCATTAAAAACCAAAGTATTAGAAAATAAATAGGTTATTGATTAAACAGAAAGTTCAAAAAAAAAGTCTAAAAGTAAAAAAGATAGTAAAAATAAAGAAAAACTAGAAAAATAAGAAAAATAAGAAAATAAAGACCTTAAACAAAATAATATAGATAAAAGTATATAATCTTTATTGAAAGAAATAGATCCCAGAGAAATTGTGCCCAGTGGACAAAAAAGAATAAGAAAACCTGCTCCTAGATAATTCCATATAGATGAAATTAATGTAAGTAGTGATGATGATGAAGATGAATTTGAGAATGATGGTTTAAATCATGATGGTTCTTCTATGGATGAAGATGAAGAATAAGAATTTGAATAAGAAGATTTAAATGAAAATAAAATGATAGTTGAATGATTGAAATTTAAATGAAAATCTATCAACTAAATTTACATCCCTTTTTTATATAACATATGAATATAATTAAATATAACAGAAAAATAAAATAAATACTGGCTATAAATGTAATAAATTAATAATTTTATCTAAGTTTTATTAATTATTATATATATGAGATAAAATATTATTTTAGTTTATAATTTATATAAATTAAATTTTAGACATCTAATTTTCTAAATTTAAACATTAGTACTAATAAAGGATAATTCAACTACATTAAAACTATTTATAACATATTAGCTTATAATGATAGTTGATATAAAGTTAAGCTAATAGAAATTCCCTAACATTTTTATGAATTTCTATATTTATAATTTCTAAATAAAAAAAAGGCATAGTATTCAAAAAACTCATAATTCAAAAATAAATAAAAAATAAAAATTGAATTACTAAATAAAACTTCATGGAATAAAATTTGTAATTAGATATCCAAAATATATAAAATGAAAATTAAGATTCACAAGAATAAATACTTTCAACTGAAAGAACCTATTTGGATTAGCAGTTTTAAAATTTGTCATAATATGATTATGATTGTGAATAGTAAGATATTATTTAATAAAAAAACAATGAGGGATAAAGTTTCACTAAAAAAATCTTTAAATTTATGTCTAACACGTTAGGTCTTCAGTAATTTTTAGCTAATTTATTTATTTTTCACCCTCCATCCCCAAGTAAATATTAAATAAAATATTTATCAATGTAGATAATATATATAAGATGAAAATTTTGATTTAAATAAATTAATAGCCTACGAATTTTAGGGAAAAAACAAAATTAAATTTGAGAAGCTTAACATGTAAAATTCATACTAAACGAAATTAGATAAACATAGAGAGTATATTACAATTAAAACTGGGTATATAAAATTTTCGGAATCTCAGCTTAATTAAAAATTAGATTCTTTTAACAGTAAAAATTTAAGTAAAGGATAAAATCAAGAATAATAAACAATAAATAAAATTTAATCAGATTCTTAGAAATCTAATCAATAGAATTTAAAAGACCTGTAACAAATAGCCTATTATTTTTTAAAAAATAATAAGTAAAAAAATAATAATTATATATTATAATATTATTATATAATTAAAATAAAACAAGCTACTAATAGTATTTATTTTTTTTAATTTTATATATAAATTTTAAAGGGCCAAATATAATTCAGTGCTTTTATATAGCCATGGAAATAGTAGTGATATAGGCAGTTGTTTTTGTATGATGATGGAAATGGCCTCATTATATGAGGTAATATTATATATATATATGAGTTTATTTAATAATTTTTTATATAAAAAAGTATCTATATTATAATTATAATATAAATAAATTAGCTAATTTATAAAATTAATAGATAAATGTTATAGCATATGATTATAGAGGATATGGAAGAAGTACTGGAAAAAAAAGTGAATAAAATATGAATTAAGATATAGAAATGGTTTTGAGTTTACTAGTTAATTAATATAAATATAGCTTAGAATAAATATTTATATGGGGTTTTTCTCTAGGTTCTGGTCCATCAGTACATTTAGCCTCAAAGTATTTAAGTTTAGGAGGTCTGATTTTAGAAGCGCCTTTGGCTAGTGTTTATATGTTTTTAGAAAATAAACCAAGGTAATAAATAATAATAGTTGATTTTTTGAAAAATTTTTAAGTTGTCAAAAATATTTTAATTATTTTAATAGATGGGATTATTAGGATAGTGAAGGCGATTTATTTGGAAATATATATAAAATTGATAAGGTTAAATGTAAAATAATAATATTTCACGGTAAAAGTGATGAAATTATACCTCATTAGCATAGTCAACTCTTAATATAAAAATTTAAAAAGAAATCTAAGTTTACAGACACACATTTTAATAATTAATAAATATAAGGGGTTTTTATCTAAGATATATCGCATAATGAGATAAAATATTTATTTCAAATAGGAAGTTCTTAAACATCAAAAATATTGAGAGAATTTTTTAAATAAGTTTAGGAAGAATAAACAAATATAAATTTAGAATTTGATTTTTTATACAAAGAGTTAATATAGGAGCCAAAAAATAGAGAATAAATATTTAATAAGAACAATTCTATTCAAAATAACAAGCTGATAAAAAATTTTACATAATATAACTAACAAAAGTTATTCAATAAAAGTGGAAAATGTAAGGATTAAAATATATAATTTTAGAAATAATAAGCTTAGCAAAATAAATTAGATTTTGAAAAATAGACAAATCCGAATAATTAAATAAAAGATCCTAGAAATTAAAAAACTGTATAAAATAGTAACAAATAAATAAACGCTATAAAAACAGTTTAAAGCTCACAAAAATATGATAAATAAAAAAGCCATATAAAATATTTAGATTAATAAAATCATAATTAAAATTAAAATAAAAACAGTAAATATTCATTTTAAGGAGAAGAAAATATTAAGCCAAGTGATGATCCAATTGAAGTTCCAAGAACATTTTAATTCCATAAAAATCACTAAAAAGATTGGTTTGGTAATTATAATTATGAATATAATATAAATAATAAAAAACTGAAAAAAAATTTTGGAATGTAATACAGTTAACCTTTAAAATCAAGCTCACCATTGAGAAATAATTCCATGATTTTATTTTCTAAAGAACTATAATTATAATAAAATAAATAATTACATTAAAATAATGATAAAAAATTACATACATCTTAATCTTATAAATAATCTGAGCCTTATTTTGATTTTTAACTTAAATCGCATGTAAATTAAATATATATTATTTAAAAAATATGCAATTATAATTATAAAATTAATTTAAGAAAAATAGAGACAAATATAAATATTAAGATGATAAAGAAGAGGGTGAAATTTAAACTGAATTAGAATAAAATGACTTTAACACCTTTTAAAATTTAAACGAAAACGAAATTAATAATAATATAGATAATAATATCAATTTATTTAAAGAAAAATACAGTAATGGAAGAAAATCTATGAGAAATAATATATATGATGAAATTTAGTAACGGATACACAAATATGAAAATAGAAAATAATCATGGTTAAAGTATAATCGAAAAGATTTTATAAAAATTACACCTTAAAGGTTTTCGATAAGGGGAATTTAATGTGATTAATTATTTTATTAGCATTTTATCGATAGTTACTATTTGTTTTAATTATATGATATTTAAAAATAGTAAAAATACAACTAATAAATAAATAATTTAAGCCATGATTTACAAATAGATAATAATGAAGTAAAAATAGGATGTAGAATTAGTGATATTTTTTGATTTAATATAATTTAAAATATGTATTTAATTTTTGGAATTATGTAAATATATAACACCTTTTTCAACCTATATTAAAAATAATAAATATTTTGTATTTTTTTTCCATTTATAAAATGAATCTATTAGTTATTTTGTATTTTTTTTCATATATAAAAATGAATCTATTAGTTATTTTGTATGGAAGAAAATTATTGTTTATAAAAAATTCATTTATTATCAATAGTTATCTGATGTAAAATTAATAAAATAAATAAATTTTAAATTATTAGAAAAATTCAATTGACTCATGAGTAATTTCATAAATACTTTAAAATTAATCCGACACACATTTGAGTAAACCTTGGTTATTTTGATAAAATTAAATTAATAATATAAAGAATTAAGTGGATACATATAAATTGTACATTTTTCATCAAATTTATAAATAATATTAGACCATCATCTATTTTATTAAACAAATAAAAAATAAAAGAAATTATAAAAAAAATAATTTGTTGAAAAAAAACAAAAAACCAATAAAAATAATATAAAGCTTACAGCAAAAATTTACATAAAAATTTAAGTTGAATACAAAAAAATATACCTAGTAGAATACAGACTTCTAGAATAATAAGAAAAAAAGTAAGTTATATTTTTTATAAAATTAAATTATAACATTACAGTTCAAGTTTTTTTGCATTTGAGTTTTTTTTTTTTTATAAAATTCTTTTTCTTTTTAATATTTTACACATATAGAAGTAAAAAGTTATTTAAAACAATACAAATTGCTAATCTAAATACAAATAAAATTAAAAACATCTCCATTTATTTAAAAAATTAATTAAACAAAAAATAATGAAATTATAACAAAAATAATTAAAAACTAATAATAATAAAAAAATAAAAAAAAAAAAAAACAAATAAAAATAAACTAATTAACTAAACTAATTTATTTAAATAATATTAAATAATTTATTTAACACAAGTGAATACTCTAAGCTAAACCATAACTAAGCCAAAAACAATTACCCTTAAAACCAAATTAGTTAGTTAAAATTAAGGATATATTAACGAAGAGGGAATATTTTGTATAATGACTGGCGAAGAATAGACTGAGGATACTTTATCACCTGAAAATTTGGATTCATTTTAAGTAAGTCATTCTTTAAATGCGAAAGAAAAATATAAAATATAATAATAGTAATAATAAAATATAGTAAATAATGTGGAAAATTATTAAAAAATAAGAGTTATAACATGGGATGAAGCAAGTAATCATTTGTCTCCGGAATCTTTTTGGGTCGTCATTTTTGAATAAGTTTATGATTTCACAGATTTAATTTCTGCAAATGATACATTTTTTAGTAGTAAACAAAAACTTTTAATTTTAAAGAATTTGAAGAATCCAAAATACATTAATAATATAACAATTCTAATTTCTACGAATCCAGAATTTAAAAATAAATTAAATGAAATTAATTAAGAATTAAACAAAAGGAACTCTTTAGTCGGGGTAATTGAGTCCCCAAGTATGAAAAATAAAGATAAAATTGACTTATTAGAAGCTATTGCCTCTTAAACAGTAATCACAAAAAAAGAAGTTGTTAAAAATAAATGGTTCATAATTAATGGGTTTGTATATGATTTGAAAGAAACTTTTGTAATGCACCCAAAAGGAGATTACTTTTATAAAAAATATGTAGGAACTGATTGTACTGAGGCTTTTATAGATCATGAACACCCAGAAAGTGTATAATTAACTAAATGTGAATTTTTAATAGGAAAATTAGCAGATTCACATGATGAAATGGATTTATCTAAATTAAGTCAAAAAAGCAGATAATCTACAATTTCGAATGCTTCCCAGGTTTGGAATGGGTTTAAATTATAGGAGGAATAGAAATATTAAAGTAATAAACAATGCTCCATTTTCTGAATCATAATATTAAAAAAAAATAATTTTTTCTAATCAAACTTAATTTAAAAATCCTACAACTTTCTGAATGATATTGGCTAAAAATAATTAAATATGTGTATAATAAAATAATAATAATAACAAATTATCATACAAAAATCGTACTGACTAGCTTAATAATTATAACTTTTAAAAATATATATGATAATAAAATTAATTAAAATTATTTAAATTCAATGGGTAATATAAATTATTGTAAAAATTTAGCCTTCAAAAATTAATTTGAGTTAATTCATTAAGGCCAAATTACTAAAATTATAAAATAGTTAAATTATTAAGTTAAAGTAAGATAAGATATTAAATTTATATTTTATATTTTATATAAGGTTATTATAAATAATATTATTTAAATTTTTAAAAATCAAATGTAATCATATTAATTTGAATAAATTTATATTTAAATTATTTCTTTAAATTATAATTGTATTTTAAATATATATTTTATTTAAAATAAGTATTAGAAGTACCTTAGAAAAATTATTAAATTTAATTCTTTTAAATAATGATATTCTTCGATTTTCTTAATTTTTATTTAATACTACTTTTAAGATTTTTAAATACAAAATAGGGAAATTATTTGGGAATCAAATGAAGACAAGTTATTTTATTTGTAAATACAATTTATAAAATAAAATACCAAATTTGCATAAAAAATATAAAATATGTTTTATAAAACGTATTACCAATTTTTTTAAAAAAGTGTATAAATAAATATTTTTATACTGATATTCTAATAATTCAAAATGCATTCAGTATTTTCAAAATTTACTTTACTATAAATTATAAATCAAATAATTACTTAATTATTTAAATTTAAAATTAAGATTTTTTTATTTACTGACTACACATAAATAAGAATATTTTAATGTTAATCTAAACCTTAATATAATTTATTTGTATAAATTTCCCTAATTATGCTTTAAATTGTTTTATTGTAAATCAAAAATCACTATTAGAAATTAATATAAATGAATAATTTGATAACTATTAATATAGTAAAAATTTAACAATTATGATCAAAAAGTTAAATATTTTATCTGGGAAATTAATTAATTAAATTTATAATATAAAAAACAAGAAAAAAAAACATTTATAAAAAAAATGAGTGCCGATAAAGTTTATACTTGGTTAGAAATCGCTGAACATGTAACCGAAGAATCATGCTGGATTGTTCAAGAAGGAAAAGTTTTCGATGTTACTGAATATTTAGAAACTCACCCTGGAACCAAATTCCCATTATTAAAATACGCTGGTAAAAAAATAAAAATAAATAATTTAAAAAAAAAAATCAAACACTTCCAAAAATACTCTATTCTAAATAAGCATCCCTTTCAAAATACACAAATAATATCCCATCCAAACACACCAATTTTATTAATAAAATTACTTTTTTTAATTCTAAATAGCCATTTTTTTTTTTAAATATTTTTTATACTAAAATAGGAGAAGAATGCTACGAATAATTTGTAAGATGTAACCACTCTGAAGAAGCCAGAAAATTAAGAGACACTTTTTAAATTGGAGTCGTCGAAGCTAACCCTCCTACTGCCGAATACTGGTTAGCAGTTAGACATGCTAAATGGGAAAGATTAAGATTCACCCCTGAATAAGTAGCTTAACATAATAAATAAGGAGACCAATGGGTTATGATGGACGGATACGTTTATGATTTATCTACCTTATAACACCCAGGTATTTTTTGATAAATAGTTGTTAATAAACATTATATTTATATAATAGTTGTTTTAAAAGTAGCACATTTTTAGATTAATTTATATATATGTTTTTATATCGGTTTTTAAATTAAGAAAATTAATAATCAAAAATGAAATTTTAGGTCGTAAATTTTTTATTTAAGTTTTTTTATTAATTTTTTATTATTGTTTATTAGGAGGATAAGAAGTTATTGATAAATTTGCTGGAAAAGATGCCACTTAAAAATTCCATGCCGTTGAAAAACATTTACCTAATGCTATCGAAAATAGATAAAAATATAGAATTGGAAATGTCAATGCTCCTTAATAAAAAAAATCTGTAATTAATTTTAATATTTTTTTTTTTTTATGACCTATCCAATATATTCAAAATTAATATATTAATTAATTATAATATCTTTTAATAAAGGGTTGTATTAATTGTAAATGGGCCATTATTGGAGCTGCTGGAGTTTTGGGAGCTTTAATTGCTGGAACTGTTATTTACAAAAAAACCAGAAAATGAATCACAATAATTTTTGAAGTGAACAAACTAAACAAAAAATTTATTTTATTTTTGAAACAAATTTATATTGTAAATTATATTATTTTATTCTATTATTTATTGTATCCAAACAAAAGAAAACATAAAATTAATAAGGCGTTTTTTTTTAAAAAATTAAATAAACTAATAATTTTAAGCAAAATTAATATATAAAATAGTAGTATAATATATTATTATTTTTAAATATAAATTAACTATGTAAAAAAAAAATATAAACATTCATTAAATATAATATTAACAATATAAATTATTTTATAGGATACTTATACTTATCATTATTTCTATTCATTGCTAAGAATATTATTTAAAAATATTTTAAGATTAGGATATATCCATTTGACCTAAACTAATTTAATTAAATGATTATTATTTTTATTTATCTAGTTTTAATTCTTATTCCCATTACAATTATAATTGGTTTTTTATATTTTCTTTTCTCTATCTTTCTTTTATCTATTAATTTAAATTTAATTAATGCACCTTAGAGCTAATTGGCTTATCTTCTCCTAAAAATTCTCTTTTTATTTAACTTATATTATTTAAATTATATTAACTCAGTCCTAATGAACTAACTTTATTATCGCTTTCTTCCATTTTATAAGGTTAGAAATTCTCTTATGAAAAGTCTATATTTTGCTGTTAACTATTTTCAATATCTTCTACTGTATTTTCCTCAACAATTTCTTAAGATTATATTTATTTAAAAACTTCTGTATTTATGTTATGTTAATTTGGATCTTAGTAAAATTGAAAATTGAAATTTCCAATATTTTATTAATTGTTATTATTATTATATTGCTAATTATTATTATTAATTTAGTTAATTTGTAATTATTTATTTATATTATCTGAGCCTTTCTTATTTTTTTTATAATCGACGTGACTTTATACATAGTGTGC
Source organism: Pseudocohnilembus persalinus (assembly GCA_001447515.1). Taxonomy (NCBI): domain Eukaryota; phylum Ciliophora; class Oligohymenophorea; order Philasterida; family Pseudocohnilembidae; genus Pseudocohnilembus; species Pseudocohnilembus persalinus. Next base: position 204,874 of record LDAU01000120.1, on the reverse strand, counting down.
CCCTTGTATAAAAGAATTATACTTTTAATTAGGAGTAGCACTATCTTCTTATTCAGCCCTTTCATAAATATTATAAAGTGGTTAACTTTTCTAGTTTTTTGATTAGTCGTAATTTAATGTAGTTGATTTCTTAATAAATTGGCTTTTTTTATCATTCATAGGTTAATAATTACTCTTTGATTTTATTATTGAAGTTTTAGAGAAAAAAGATTAATGGTTTCCGCTTTCTAGCAAATTATTAATTGTATTAGAATATTTTATTATAGATTTGTTGTGATAATCTAATTCCGTATTTTAAACTATCCATTCAAATTCTAATCTAGAAAAATTAATTTAAGACTAAATATTTTAATAAATTAAATTATTACAATTCTTCTGCCGATGGTCTTTTTTCAGGTTCCAATTGTAAACAGGCATCTAAAAATGTTCTACATGAGTCACTGATATCTTAGGGATAAGTGGGTTTAACTAAAAACAAAAATTTTTTTTATTTTTATAACATTATGATACTCAATTTAATAGTTTTACTAAAATTGTAATATTTATTACTTCCGTTTGCGATTTTCTAATACATTACATTAAGTAAATCCTCTTTATTTTTAACTAAATCAGAATAAGGAGGTCTTCCTAAAAACATTTCAATTACAACACAACCAATACTCCAAATATCAGTTTTTTCATTATGTCCAGTTTTTTTAACTATTTCCGGTGCCATCCAATATGGACTTCCTGTAATTAAAACAATTATTTAAAAATAATTTTATTAATTATAATAAAAATAATATTATTAGATATTTAAATAACCTTTGAATGATTTGCATAAATGAACATCGTCTTTAGTAATTTAATTTATCTTAAATTATTTTGAAGTTCCAAAATCAATTAATTTTATACCTTCTGTATTATGAACCATTATATTCGCTCCCTTTAAATCTCTTTTTAAAAACAAAAAATAATAATAATATAAGAGGAGTAAAAATAAGCAAGCATTCGACAAATTTTATATATTTATTTTATATACTTTTTATTAAAATAATAATATAAAATGCTAAATACTGTTTATAATTGTATAAAATTCTAATATTTAAAAATTAATTTAAAAATACTTAAAACAATATTTTTTAATTTTTTAAATAATTAAGTACCTATGAATAATTCCATTGTTATGTAAATATTTTACTCCTTCTAAAATTTATTTAGTATATAATCTAATTATTGATGGATCTATATTTCCATCAACTGTTTTTATAATTTATTTTAAGGAGCTTCCATCAATTTTTTCCATTATTATATCTACACCTTAAATTTAAAATATAATTATAATTTAAAAATTATTATGTATATTATAATTATTTACTTTTTTTATCATCTGCTACTTAATACCCGTAAAATTTAACAATATTTGGATGACAATCCAGTTTTTATAATAATTAAACTTCATTTTTTAAATTTTGTATATCTCTTATAATTTTATCATAGCTTCCAGAAAACTCAACAGTTTTAATTGCGTAGAATGTTTCTCCATTAATATCGACTCCTTCATAAACCTGAATTAAAAATAAAAAATAAATAATATATTATTAATTTTTTCTAATAATTACTTTTCCAAAAGCTCCTTCATCAATTATAGCACCCTTGTGATAATTAATTTTTTTTTTTTATTATTTTTATTAACTTGGTTATTAATTATTCTGTGTCTAATTCTAATTTATGTTATTTTATTAGTTTTACTAATAATTAGCTATATTGGGTTGTATATGTTACTCTGATTATATATGTTCTTTTTTATTACATTCATTTGATATATCTAAGAAATGGTATATTTTAATTTCTAAAAAATAAATTATATTATTTTAAGATAATAAAATAGAAATAACTTAAATATCTATTAAATAATAATAGAAATTATTTAAATTTTAAGATTTAAAATAATTAATTTTTTTTATCAAACATTAACATTATAATATTTTTTAATTCAGGTGTAAAATTTTTAAATACAAAAAAATTTATTATTACATTAACTTTCTTCATTTTTATAAGACACATCATGGTTTTCATTAACGGATTAAGGTTAGTCCATTTAAATTTACTTGTTAATATTATTTTAATAGTTTTGCTGTTAACCTAATTTAAAAAATATTCGATTTATATTACCCCATTTTTTCAAAATTTAGTTTAAATAAAAATAATTTTATAACCTTAAACTTTAGAAACTTTTACGCAATTACCCATAAATATTATTTATTTTTTTTATAATTTTGTAGTGGATATGTAAATATTTATGTTCTATTCCCTATTTATTAATAATATTATTTATTTTGTTTTATCAGAATAATTTTTAATTTTTACAATTTTTTTTCTTCTTAAAATACCTTATTTTTATTTTTATTTAATAAAAATTTTTCGTTTTCAATTATTTATCACTAAAATATTAATTGTTTATTCGATAATATTTAAATGTGATACTATTTTATATATTGTATTATTTTAAAAGAAAAATAATATTATAAGTATCAATAACTATTTTTGACTTTTATTCAATTTAGCAATTATTTTTTTTAAATTCTATATTTAAAACTATACCTAACAATTTATATTAGAATAAACCAATTTAAAAACCTATAATTTAATAAAAATAAAATATTTTAGTAATTATATTTAATTTTTATTGCATAATCTAAAGGATTTATATCATTAAATATACTCATCAGAAATTTTATCAAGTAAAAAATTATTTAAAAATGAATCTAATCTTATTATAAATAAACTTTAATAATACATTATTTTAAATTATTGATACAAATATAATTGATAACAAAAGTAATTGATTTTATTAACATAATTTCTTAATATTTTAAATATTAATTCTTTAAAAATTTTATCATATTTTTTTTTAAGAATTATTTTATTTTTTTAGCTAATTTAGATTGAGCTTTATCAATTTTCCATCATCTCCAATTGAAATTAAATTACATGGTTTTTGTTAATTAAATATTTAGATAGTTTAATCATTTTTATTTTAGGCTTACTCAGTTTATTATTAATTTTATTAATCACAATATTCTAATATATACCTTTTACTCTCCTCTTTTCTTAAAGTTTCTAAGGAAATTTGTTCATTTTTACTTTTCTTATTTTATATAAGATTGTCCAAATTAAGCAAAATATTTTAATTTTCTAAAATATTTAAACTATTACTGTCATAAAAATGCTCCGAATTATTGTTTTTAATTTTTTATTATGTATTATTATTTTAGTAATGGAATAGTAAAGTACTTATAGCTTAAGTATGATAAGAAAACCTTATCAGTTCTCTTCTTTTTTTTCTACTCATAATCAATAATTAATTTTCAAAGGTTGATATAAATAATTCTTTTTCTGATATTAACATATTACTTATACCAGGTTTATTTAAAAAATTAACTTTAACCTATTAGCTTTAGATCATTTTAAAATTAAAATCTTCATTTTGATCAAAATTGTCATTAAATTTACCTTATTATCTGTTCAATAATTTTTCTAATTGAATAATTAAAATGTAGCTTTACTAAGTAGCTATAAAAATATTTAATTATATAGCATTTTTTTATTCTATTAATTTTAATTCAAATTAGGAATCAAACACATAAGAGGCTTCTGCCTCATTTTTTTATAGTTCCTACCCAAATATATGCCTTTTATACTAATAATTATTTTATTCTCCATTTGTAGATAATACATATATTTTAAGCCCCTCTGATAATGCAACAATAAAGTATTCTTCTTCTTTTTCCTACTATAAAGATGAATATTATTTATATTATTATAAATAAAACTATTACTTTAAATAATATTAAAGCGATAACTTTAATAGTTTATATAAAATTAATATATATACTATATTTTATAGGTCATTCTATTTGTGTTGATTATTCCTTTCCTACGTACTTTATAAATTATTTATATCTTATTAAAGTGCTTTAAACAATAAACCTTTTTTATTTTAAACTGTTTAGATTTTTACTTACTTCGCTTATTATGTTTTAGTTTCGTTTTTTTCCAAATTATTATTTTTTTATTACATATCTTTCTATTAATTTAAATTGTATATTTTAAATTGTATTTTATTATAATTTATATTTATATCTTTGTTACTTATATTTCACGGTTTAAAAATTAATTTTATAGATAACTTAGTTTAAGTGAAAACACATTTACTATAGGCTCGATCTATTTACTATCATCAAATTTTAAATTTCCTAAAATTTTATTATTAATTATGGAAAAATGGCTAATACCTGTCTTGTCCCTGTTTGGATAAAAAAAATTATTATTATTATTCTTAATTTTTAGCAATTATAATCCTTTTTCCAATGAAAAATTTATATTGTATTCTAAATTTTAAAAATTCAATCTCATATATCCAGTAAATCCTTATAAATCAATAATTCTAAAATTTTATTTATAATTTGTTTCTAATTAGTAGATTAAGTCAATATTTATGTTAAAAATAATGAGTTATCCTACCTTATTTTATACAATCATTTAAAATTCTTAATTATCTATATGATTAATTGTTAGTTATATCGCACTTTCCAATTATTTAAATGTATTTAGTTTTTTTATGAGTTTAAAATTTTAAATCTCGAAAATAAATAAACATCCTTCATTGTTAATTATAAATAAATAATCTTTGTAGATTTAAGCACATTTTAAAGGTGTATTTAAACTTTTTACAATATAACTGTCGAAATATTTTTATAAAAGCATAATAATTCTTATTTTTTTTAATTCTTTTTATTTTTAGAAAAATAATTTTAATTAAATTCTAATTTAAATCTATTATAAATAAATATAATAATAAAGTTTTCTTTAAAAAAGATTAAGCCATCTTAAATTTATTGATAAAAAAAAAAATGCTTAAATTATGTTAAAAAGTTAATATATTTTGTATTTATTAAATTTTTGAAAAAATATATATATTTTCTATTGTTGATTCTATGATATATTTATAGATTTATCAAATCATAGTTTTAATTCTTATATAGCCTCTTATCTAGTTATTTTTGAATCAATTATTTATCTAAAATACTAAAAATAAATAAAATATAAATAAAATCTAAAATAAATTTATTCAAAAATATATTTTGTATATGTAGAAAAAGCATTAATTTATTTCAATTTTATTATTGTTTTTTGCTTTATCTATTTTGGTATCAGAAATTCGGTGTAAGCCAACAAAATAAAAAAACATAAACCCTTCTGATTTATCAGATAAATTGAATAAGAAGTAATAGAAAATGGATAATGAATAATATAAATAAATATTTTTAGAAAAAAGTTAATGGAATTAGCAAAAAAATATAGAAGTTAAAACGTTCTTAGAGGATTAATATATAACAGTATTAAATTAAACAAATAATAATTTTAATACTTTTCAATTTCTTATAATTAAAAAAACCGAAAATTCTAAAATGCTAATAAATTAATTAAAATTAGTTATTCAAAAATAATGAATTTTCAAAAAAGAAAGCCTCAAATATTGTTTATCCATATCACTAATCAGTTGCAGAATTTAATGTAAAATAATTTTAATTTTAGTTATTAATATTTTTAAATAAATTAATTTTTCAATTATTATAAATAGATATAAGCAGTTATAGATAAAGAGGTAATTTGATTAACTATCATACATGAAATATTATTTTTTTAAAGTTTTAATTTCTAATATTTTTTGTTTTGATTAAAAAAATAGACTGGAAAACCTTTAATGTCAGTAAATGATTTGGTTATTGAATTTATACCAGAAGACCCAGATTCTTTGGAAATTGAAATAGGTTATAACAGTAAAGTGCCCTCAATGATTCAAGATTTTATTCCAAGATAAAAATTCATGGATCAATAAATAAAATTAATTTAAGAAAGAGGTTTAATAAATAGACATAAATCTTCTAAGGCTGACCATCCTGCTCCTGCACATAATCCAAGCAAGGATAAAAATATAAATAAAGAAACTTATATTTTAATGATTTGTAAAAAAGATCATGGTACTCATAATGTTAAAGCTTCTATTTATCCTTATTTACTTGGCGATAAAAAAGAAAACAGAATAGAATTTACCTTTAAAAAAGATTGTTAATTTGAATAAATTAATTCCCATTTGGAAATTGTAAATTTAATTTTAATAAATAAATATATAAAATTATTATTTATATTTATTATTATTTTTAGAATATAAGTTAGTACTCAAAATTACACAATGTAAATGAATTTAATAATGTTTGGAAAGATGTAAAAATAAATTTTAATTTAGTTATTTCGAACGAATTTAAAAATTTAAAATTTTTATTTTTTAAAGAATCATTATACCGATGAATATAAATATGGAGTTTTTAGAGATGGAATATTAATAGACACTATTGATCCATAAATATAAATAAAAGTCAATAAAGGAAATTAATTTATTCACAATCCAACTATTAAAAAAATTTCTGGAAAACCCTCTAATAATATAGTATAATTAAAAAAAAATATTTTTGGAGGTCTTATTATAGGACCCTATAGGAATTTAGATATGTATGTGATATCAAAATGTAAAGACGAAGTCGGAGAAGGTACCAAATAATATCAGCTAATAATTTATTATAAATTTATATAATTAATTAATTAAATCCATACTTAAAAAATTTTATAAAAATTAATCATTTATAGAAAAATGGTAACTTACTTTGGACTTCCCACCTTATGATCAATAAATTTCTTTTGTTTTTAAAACTTAATGTGGAAACGAATAAGTATTAAATGATTTTACTGATTTACCTTTACTTATTGGTACGGATGAATAGAAAGGAAATGTACTTTAATTTGGAATTGTAAATTAAAGCTTTGAATTAGATGAATAATTATTGTAAGCTGGAAACGTTCCCAGAATTTATTAATAAACTGATAGAGATGTTAAATTTAATTATAGTTTATAACCTTCTGACATTTAAGATGAGACTGTAATAAATATATCTGCTCCTATTTTAACCTATGATGAGTAATAAAATTAAGAAAAAAATACGAACATTTTTTAATATAATTTGTTATTTCAACCTAAAAAAAAAATATTAATATGTATTTTATTATAAAATAAATAGGTCTGTTGTTAAAATATTTTATCAGTTCCCTATTAAAGGAGAAATTGATATAGAAAATTAACCATAATTAAAAATTCATATGAGATGTCAAAAAGTAGGATAAACTTATATAGAAATATATTAAACTATAGATATCCCTGATAAAGGATTAAAAAAATATCCAATTGAATATGGATTTTTAAAAAAATGCTCAGGGTTTGATTATGATTATGACAAAAGAGTAAAAAATAAAAGTTATATAAATATATTTATTTATTTATTTATTTATTTATTTATTTATTTAATTTAATTAAATAGTCCTAGCTAAAAAACGAAGGATCATTTTTTGAAATTTTAAAATATGCATTTATCTTAATTGGCTTGATTATAGTTTTTTTAGGAATTAAATTAGTCGTTCCAAGAAGTAAAATAAATTTTTTTGTTTTGTTTTATATACAATATTTTTTAAACTTATAAATGATTTTAAGACGAAAATTTTGTGCCTAAAAATATTTAACTTCCTACAAGAAATACTTAATACAGTAAAGAATTACAAGGAAATAAAAAGGATGATGAAATTGTTTTCAGAAAAAGATTTGAGAATTGAAATCGAATAATATTTTGTTATTTCTTATTTGCTTATTTATATATAAATAATAGATATTTAATTTTTTAATTTAATTCAACAATTAATTTTTTATAAAAATTTTTATTAAAATGTTCAAATATTCAAATATATTTTTCCCAACTACGATCTCTTAAATCTGCTAATTTAGTTTCTTCATTAATTTAATGTATTTTGTTTAAAATTTTTTTTATACTACTGTGTTTTTTTTCTACTTCACTTTTATCTGGAAGATTATCCCTTATTTTAAAATTATTATTATAAAATATTAAAAATTGTCGATTTTTGTAGTAATACATTACTTTAAAAAAGAAATTTAATTTTATTATTAATATTAATATTATTTTATATAATATAGATTGAACACTATAATATAAATTAATATTTGTAGTATATTAAAATATTATTCCTATTTAATTATAAAGCATTGTTCCAAAAATCGACTGGTCTAACAATAATAATATTTAAAATTACTAATTATTTATTTTTATTTCTATTTTCCTCAATTCTTTTGGTAAATTTTTATATATCTACTAAAATGATTCTTTAGTAATATAGCTATTGTCATTAATATACAAATAAATCATTTATATTTCGTCAGGCAAATTATTAAAAAGACTTATTATACCTATATCTGTGATTTATGAACATCCACTATATAAATTAATTTATACAAATATAATATTCATTTTAAAAATTTTAAAAATATTAACATATTAAAATCAAATATTTATATATAATATTTAAGTTTATTTACTCTAACCTTAAACTTAGATACTTTAAATTACTAGGAAGGTTTTCCGAAAAATTTTACATTGTTTCATCGTCAATTTGATTTAAAAACCTGTAAATTATTAAATAAACATTTAATTTAATTTATGCTATATAATAAGTACCATAAATTTAGTTTTAGTATGTTTAATTGATCTGGTAAAGCCATACCTAATGCATTGAGTCCTTTTTACGAGATTTTAAAGCAATTCCTATTTTGGAAAATAAAATTATTTAATTTTCCATATTATAAATCAAATAATGGATATATAATAAATGAAATCACTTTATTTATTTATTTACGTTAAATTTAAATCTAATTTAGTTAAATTTTATGGTAACTTTTTAGACAGTTCTATTAAAGTTTAATCTTCAAATTCAGTACACCATCTAAAATTAATATAATTTAATTTAGTAAATCTTTAAATTAAAAAGGTTTTACTTAAATAAATTACTCTAAATTAATTTGCAGTATTTATAAATTTTATGGAAATTAACTAAATAAATTAGTAATTGATGCCTAAGTAAAATTATGTGTATATTTTCCTAATTGTTCTTATTTAAGATTATGATGCTAAAATTAAATTTTTTTTTATTCGAAATCTATTTTTAATTCTTAAATGTTTTATGGTATTCTCCTATTTTAAGGTATTAAAATAATAATATAAAAAATAAAATATTTTTATGTTAATTTTAAATTTACTAAGCAATCTAATTTATAATATCATGACTTTTTCGATATTCACAAAATCTAGGGTTGAAACTTAAATGTAGTGTTTTAAGCATCGTATAGTCTAAAATTAAAATATTAGATTTAGTAAAATATAAATAAATAGAAATGATAAAATATTTTTTAAATTATAACAAATACTTACCTTTTTAGTCAAATTTGTGAGATAAAAACTATTCAAATTAAGTAATAGGAAAGTTTTATCTAAATTCATAATTTTCTAATAAAGTTAAATGTTTTGGCAAAAATTTTAAATAAATATCATCCATAATATCTTTGCTCAATTTTTTTTTTTTAACTAATTATTTATTCAATTCTCTATATATTTTCAATTCTCTAATTAATAGAATATTCATTTTTTAAATTTATTATTAAGATGACAGTTTTTTCATTACGGTTTGCTTATATTTATACAATATATATAGAAACATACCAAATACTAGTGTTAATTTAGAATTTTTGGGGAAGTAGAATATTAGGTTTTGAATTAGTTATAATTTATTCATTTGCTCTAAATTTATGCTATTTTTAAAAGATATGTATAAATATATGTATAATGATTTATAATTTTCTAATTTTTAAAATTTTATTTGTGAAATTTTTTATTTTATATAAATTTTATTAAAATTATAGTAATAATATTGTTAAAATACGAAAAAAATTAAATACTATAATAACTTTTAAAAGATAAATTTCTTAAGATCAAATTTCAAACATTAATACATTTCGAATATTAAATAAATAACAAATTATAATTGCCCTATATCCCATTAAATTGTATTTTTTTATTAAGTATTTTTAAAATAATACATTTAATAAAATTCATCAGATTTTTTATAAAATGATATAATATCGTCATTTATATCAATCAATAACTTTTTGATAATAATTTTTACATAAATTCAAAACAATTAAAAAATTACCAAATAAAAAAATTATTTTCAACAAAAATTATATAAAAAAAATAGATTTTATAACCATTATTGAAATAAAAATTAAAATACATCTAAAAATGTAAGATTAATAATAATTAAGAGACGCATTAGCCAGTTTTAATTTCAGTGATGAAAATGAAAGCCAACAGGATACCAATACATAATAAAATATCAGCGAAGACAAATTAGATAGAAAATATACATTTTATTTAATTTTAACTTAAAGTTGGACCACAATCAAAGTTGGAGAATTTGATACAGTTTAGCAATTTTGGAGAATTTATTAGTATTTTTAATAATTAGATTAGTGGGATTTTAATGCTAAATTTGCACTTTTTGCAGAAGATATAACCCCTGAATGGGAACATAAATCCAATCTTGCCAGTACAAAAATAAGAGTTGATAAAAAAGCTTATTAATTAGCAGCTGGAAATTTAATTTTGGGTTTTATTGGTAATTTAATGTTTAATTAATTTTTATGATTTTTAATAATATATTTTTACTTTTCAAAACACTAATAAAAATATATAAAATAGGAGGATAATGTGTTCTTTAAAATCATTTTAATGGTTTAATTTTTGGAAATAAATAGAATGGACCAATTATAGAAATTTGGGTAGATTATTGTGATAATAAAGATTTAGATTTAAAAATGAATAGTTGGATTATATAAACATTAAAGGCAAAGCCATAAAATACCATAAAATTTATCCCTTTTAAAAATAAATAGGAAGCAGACACAAAAAAATGACAATATAAATTAATATATATATTAATATAAATTAATTATTAAACATTAAGGGTAAATTTTACTTAAAATTTAAATTAAATTAAAGACTATCCATAACTTTTTTTTATTAAATAAACTACTAAATTACTACTATTATTTTATTTTTAGCGAATATCAATCTTCAAATTACAATTTTACAGTTTTTTTAGAATTCAAAACCCTTTTTTTAAAACCCTTACTTCCTGCAGCATCATTCTTTTTTTCATCTTTAATATCATTATTTCCGCCCAAAAAGTCCTATAAAATATAATTATCATATTTTAAATTTATTAATTAATATCGTATATAAATAATTTTTAAATACTTTTTTTTTGAACATTGTTTTATCATACGAAGAAGGTAATGCCACATCTTTTTCAACCATCTTTTTCAATTTTTCATTTTTAAATTTAATTTAATTAAACATTCCTCCTTATTATCTGGCCTCTTCTGATACTAAAGCTTCAAACATTTCTCTTTCACTAACATCTTTGCCTTCATTTATTTCTCTAAGAACTTTTTCAGCCTCAGATTCCCTTTTTTATTCATCTAATATTTCTCCCAAAGTTAGTCTTTTATCTTATGATTCGCCGTCATTACTATTATTTTATTTATAACATTATTTATTACTTATTATTTGTAAAAATTTAGCAAAAAAAAAAATATTATGTATTACATTTGAAATAAATTTATAAAAAAATTATTTGTTTTTTATTACTGTCCTTAATTATTTTATTCTTGAAATTCATCACTTTCTTCACCATCTAATCTTGCTTCTAAATTTCTGCCCACCTAATTTTGAGCAAATAAATCTTCTTCCTCTTCTACAACTTCCCACTTGCTGGAAATAACTCCTTTCGTTTCGTCTCTATTTTAATCAGGTTTATCTTTTTATTATTCTTTTAGTTTTTCTTTTAACTCGTCATATTTTTATTCCTTTTATTTTTATAAATTATTTTCTTCATTATCATCTGATTCATGTTAAGAATGTACGTCACCATTAACATCATGAATCAGTATATCTTTAGCATCAACTTCCTAATTTTCCCAAATTTCTTATTCTCTTTACGATAACTGTAAAAAATTATAATATGTGTGTTGCGAATGTAAAAATTTTTACAAAAATAAAAATCTTTAAAATTACTTTTAAACCAATCGGCTTTTTAGTTTAAAATTTTTAACTAATTGAGTTGTAAAATCCTAAACTTTCACTTTCTTTATCTATAACCAAATTCCACACTTTTTCCAATTTACTACCTATTTATCCCTCTTAATTCAGTTCTTCATATAATTCTTTGTCTTTATAACTTAAAGACTAAGAATAATCTGCTTTTTCCATAAAACTTTCTGCCTTATAATTTTATTTTACTGGATTATCAAAGTCGCCGTCCATGTCTCCTTTATAATATTTTTTTATTTATTCTTCGTCTTTTTCCTGCTCTGCCATCGCCAATTTTGCTTTCTAAAAATTGTCATTTTAAAAAAAAAAATTAAAAAAAATTATTATATAGTTTCTTAATAAATTGTATATTCGCCATTCAAATAAGTTATTTTAAAGCAAAAATTTATTAAAAATAAAACTATAAATTTTTTTTATAAATTATAAGTTTTATTTTCAATCATTTACCTTTTCTAACTGTTTAATTGCATCTGGTACATAATCTTTTTCTTTTTCTAATCTTTCCTATTCAAGTCTTAATTTTCTAGCTTTATTTCTTTGAAATTCTAATTCTCTTTCTTTATTTTGTGTGTGTCTTCGGGTTTTTAAATGCTAGTTGAATTCCTGAAAAAAATAAAATATTTATTAATTCTTGGTTTTTTATATAAAAGTTTAAATTTAAATTATTTCTTAATTTATGTTAAATTATGTCTATGAAATTATTCGCTTTAAATATATTATTTAATGTAAACCTTAAATAAAAATTATATTCTTATAATAAAAAAATAATTATTTGAATTTACTGATGCTAAAATCATCAATCTACAGTATTCACACCATTTTTTATAATTTTTAGGAGGCATATTTTGAAATTTTAATAGTTTTTTATTACTATAATAAATATTAATTATTAATAATTTATAAGATTTAATTAGGGGAATATGTAGAATTTAATAGTTTTGAAAATAACTAAGTAAAATTTGCTTGAATTATATTTTTAAAATTTATTAGTATTTTCAAAAATAAATATACATTTAAAAATTAATTAGATATAATATCAGCGAAAAATTATTCTTTCTTATTTTAATAGAATTAATCATTTTTAAAAATATGTATTTTTACATAAATATGTTTAACATTTTAATATTATAGATTCATTAAATTTTAGTTTATATTAATACAACTTTACTTACTAGTTCCTATAGGCCCATATAATAATTAATTCATTATATTTTGATTTCAATTAATGAAATTCCCAACTTTATTAAAACAATTTATATATTTAAGTAAGAGAAATTAATATTATAAAAATCAATTAAATATAAAATAATAAATAATTATAAACTAAATAAACAAAATGAGAATAAAAAATTTATCCTTATTCAAAGGAATATTAATTCTGTTACTTTTAACAAATTTTTCTATCTGTGTTTCTTTAAGATAGTAAAATTATTTGAAATCTTCAGAAAAATAAACACAATTTAACAGTAAATATAAAGCTATATAAAATTTTTTTATATAAAATAATCAAAAAAATATTTTATTTTTAATATTTATTTTTATTTTTAATAAAGATGTTCTTTTAGACCGAGAATAAAATTAAATTGATAAATAAATAGAATTAAGTCCTTAATCTTTAATTTAAAATGAAAAAGAAGAGAAAAATTAAGAAGAAAAAAAACAAGGCTGGTTTGACTGGGTAGATGAAATTTTTTCTTCCGAAGACGGAGAAGAAAATAACGAAGAAAATTTATAAGGTCACAAAATCAAAGGATAAAAAAATTAAAAATAAAAAAAAAACTAAAAAAATAAAGGAATTTTAGGCTGGATCAAAGGTGTAGCTGGTTATGATGAAGATGGAGAATATTAATAAGATGGTGAAGACGGAGAGACTATTAATTATAGTTATTAATAGTAAGAAAACTAAAAAAGCGAAAAAAATTCTAATTTCGATGGAGAATAGGCTTAAGATGGAGAAAATTCTGTTAAAAACATAGGAAAAAATAATAATAATAATGTTTCTTAAAATGATGGGGAAGATGGAGAGTATCTTTTAAAATAATAAATTAATTCTGATTATTAAAATTTAGATGGAGAAGATAAAGAAAACAGCTAAACTTCCTAAAAATAAGAAGAATAAGCAAATAAACTCAATAATTCTGCTTAGAATTTATTAAATTTAAAGAAGAAAAAGTAATAAGTTCTTAAATATTTATTCATTATTATATTATTTATTTATATATAGACACTTAGTTATGAACTAAAACAAGAGTTCTAAACATTTAAATGAAAGTGAGGAGGAAGAAGAAGAGTAAATATTATTTATTTATATATAATAATAAATAATTATTTTTTAATAAAAATAGCCAAGAAAGTACATTATCTTCAATTTTGAAAGATTTAAATGAAATAAATCCTTTTTCTAATGAAAATGACACTGAAAATTCAGAATCTGAATCTGAATCTGAATCCGAATCCGAATCCGAAATTGACGGAGAATAAGAATAATAAGAAGAAAAAGATTAAAATGAAGTATTTGACGGCATAAGCTTATAAAATTAAGAAGATTAAGATGGCGAAAATAATGAAAGTAATGAAAATTTAGAAAATTTAGAAAATCAATATTAAGATGGAGAAGAAAATTAAGGTATTTTAGGTTCAATTGCTAAAATGGGACAGTCTATAGAAAAAGAATTGGAAAAAAAAGTATAACAAGTAGGAGGAAAAATAGGAGAAACTACTAAAAATATTTAAGATACAGTTTCTAAAACTATAGGACTCTAAGATGGCGAATGGAATGACGGAGAAAATTCTTTTATTGAAGATGGAGAATAAAATAATGATGGTGAAGAAATATTGGAAGAATAAAAAATGAATGGTTTAAAGGATGGAGAACAAAGTCAAAATTTTGACTAAATAGACGGAGAAAATAATAACTAATAAGATGGAGAATTAGATAATTAATCTTCTTATAAAGATGAGAGTTCAACTAATCAAAATGCAGGAATAATATAAAGTGTCAAAAGTATGTTTGGCATATGAAATTGATTCGATTTAAATAATAGTTTTATAATATTTTATTCATTAAAGTTTATTTACTTAAAGTATAAAAATCTTTAAATATAGTAGAATTTAAAATGGAAAATTATTACAAAATTAATTGTTATTCCATTTATTTTAACAACTAGATTAAGTAAATTAAAATATTAAGTTCTTTGAAATGTATAGAATTTAATTAACTTAAAGCACTTATAAAAATTTAATAAATTATTGTTAAATAAGAACTTATTAAAAAATTACAAATATTTTAATATTTTATTAAATTCTAAAATAAAACAAAATAAACATTAATACTTATAACTTCTAATTAATTTAAAAATAAAACCACTAAAAATCTATTTCATTTTATGTCAGAATACTTTAGAAAATACATTAAAAAAGAACATTTTCCTGTACATCCGTAATAATTATATATAACATTAAATATTTAAAAATATATAATAATTTTCTAATTTATAAATTTCAAATTAAAAATAAATATTATATAAAAATTATTTTATCACCTAATTAAGTATTACACTTAACACTATTCAGAAATCTTGACTTCAAAAACTATATTTTTCAACTAAAAAAATAATATCACAATTGCAAATATAATATTTAATTTATTTTAATTTTTAAGCAATCAAATTAAGTTTAAAACGAATTTTAAAAATTGCATATATGAGGCTTTAAAAAAAAGGCAATGGAAAGAGTCTGATGATGATTTTGATATAATTTGGACTGAAAAAGAGTGGATATCTGACATGTTAGATCATTGTCATTTAACAAATGGATAAAAACTAAATCATTTCAGAAATTACTATGAAGTAACAAAAAAAAATAAAAAATAATTGAATAATTAAATCAAATTATTGTTAAAAATCATAAGATTATATGAATATATTAGATAAACTTTAAAGTTTTTATTTAATTTTATAATAGCTTTGTAGAAAAGATCTTCTTATTAAAAATATAAAAAAATATAAAAAATAATTGGAAAAGGAAGGAAAAATAGAGGAAGCTTAATAATAGTATAATAAAAATAATAAATAATAAAATGCATTTTTTCTAATATTTAAAGAATTTTTAAAAAATTATTATATTAAGACTTACCTTTGTTCCATTAACCTATCTACTACCATCAGAATATTCTATATTTTTTGAAGAATTTAAAAAACATAATGCACAATCAGATTCAAAACTATGCTGGATTATGAAGCCTATTGGAAAGGCATAAGGAAAAGGGATTTTTATTTTTAAAAATATAAAAGAAATTGCTTAATGGAAAAATACATATAGATATAATCCAGATAACCCTACTGTAAAATATATTTAATAATGATATCTAAACCTATATTTTTTATCAAATTTATTACAAATAATTAAAATAAATTACTTAAAATAATTTAATAAATTTGTTAAAATTATTTCTTATATAATTTATATTTTAAAAGGCTGACCCATATGTGGTATAAAAATATATTAATGATCCTTTGCTTTTAGGAGGAAAAAAGTTTGATTTAAGAATATATGTACTTTGTGTGTCTTATTCTCCATTAACATGTTATTTGTATAGAAGTAAAAAGGCATTAATTTAAAATTTATATATTAAATAAGAAAATTTTTAATTTAACAGCCGGGTTTGCAAGATTTACTCACCATAGATATGATGCAGACGATATCACAAATTAATGTAATATATTATATTTATTTATATTTTAATAATAAATAATTAAAAATACACCTTTTCAACTATATAATCTAGATGTTCATTTAACTAATGTTGCTATCTAAAAAACATCCGAAAATTATGATGACAAAGCTGGAGGGAAATGGTTTTTATAGTCACTGAAATTATTTTTAATAGCATAGTAAAATATAAAACTAAATAAATTATTTAAATTTAATATTAAAATAAAATATAATTTTATATTATTTTTAGATATGGACCTGAGAAAATAAGTTAATGCTTTTATGAAATATAATAAGCCATAATAAAATCGCTTTTAAGTGTTTAAAAATAAATGATGAACGATAAAAGATGTTTCGAATTGTAAATTTAACTTTTAAAATAAATATTTATAGTTTATGTTTAACCTAAATATATGTTTATATATAGGTATGGTTTTGATATTTTAATTGATGCAAATTTAAAACCATGGATTTTAGAAGTGAACGGTAGTCCGTCTATGACAGCAAATACAACTTTAGATAATGAATTAAAATTGTCAGTATTGGATGACACTTTTACAATTTAAGATATGGAAAAAATGTAAATATCATATATTTAAGATTCTATGAATGAAAATATTTTTTAATACTTTTTTATAGTTTAACTGGTTAAGAAGAATAAATTGGAGGATTTGATTTAATATATAAAGGAGCACCAGTAAAATTGCCTTAAAACTCTACCTATAGTTCTTTATTAGGTTGTTAAAATAATAGATAATAGCAACTAAAAAAATTGGCAAAAAGCACTGCCATTAGGTTAGCATAATAATATGCAGAGTAATAAGTAAGAAATCTTTAAATTAATTATTAAATCTTTAAATTAATTATTAAATAATTAAAAAAAATATAGTTTAATTTTTTATGTTATTGTTATAAAAGGCAAGATAAAATGGAGATGGGAAATAGAGAAGTAATTCAAAAGGACCATAAAATAATGCTTATGGTTTCGGTAAAAATACAAATTTATAAAGAGGAGCATATAATAACAAAAATTAATATATGTAAAAAAATAATAATATTCCTAAGGCTTAATCGAATTTAAATAAAAAACCGTTAAACAATTTAAATAATAATACCAATTTAAATAGTTAAAATAATTAATCTAATAATAGAAGTAGTTTGAATAATAATGCTAATAATATCAATACTACAAATAATAGTTCATCACAAGCATAAAAGAGAAATACTACAATTTCTTAAAACAATAATACTAGTAGTAATAGCAATTAAGTAAATTAATAATAATTAATCCAACAACAAAATTAATATATATAAAAATAAAAACAAATGACGAATAATAATATTATGCATAGAAATAAAGTTTAAGATAACAGAAATAATCAATAAGATATTAATTAAAATAGTGGATAATTTAAATCTGATGAGGAATGAAAATAATTATATAATTTTTATTAATTAAAATTTTAAATATGATATAATTAAATTTTAATCTAAACTTATAAGTATATATATTAGTAAAGACTAGTTAATTTTATTTAGATGAATGTTATAAACTTATGTGGTAAGTATAAAAATATCTTAAAATATATGTATAAAGGCAGTTGTTTCAGTCATTAAAAAATATAAATATAATTATTTTAATATTATAAGAATTTTTTAATGAATATACTGTTTTTAATTTTAATCAGATAAGTTTCTTCTTTTTAAAGAATTATTTTAAATATTAAACCTAGAAAATTGCCAATAAAACCAACATAGCTAAAGTAATAACTGAAAATCCTATAATTCTAAAAGACATATCTTAAATATTGGCTGATTTTTTATCAGAATAGTTAAATAACATTTTCATTTCATTTTTAATAACTTCAACTTAATCTTACATTTTTTAAGCATAGTATTCAATAGGTTTTATATCATCTTTCCCAGTCAATTCAGAGTAGTCATTTGCTTCCTTTATAACGAATTAATTTTTAATAAAAAATTATGTTTTTTTTTTTATAAATTTATAAATCTTTAAAATTAAGATTAAGCTTACCACTCCAGTTTTATATACTAAATTGAAATTAGAAACATTTGTTTAATTTTTTTAGAAACATATTTCGTATTCACCTTCTAATTCGGTGGTGAAAGCAAATGCAATTTTTTTATGAGGTTCTAAATATAAGTGTTCATTTTTAGGATCAGTAATTTTAACTGATACATTAGGTTCACTTTCATCTAACATATTTAATTCCAGGAATACATTAATATTTTCTCCTATATAAAAATAGATATTTAAATTAATAATAAATTAAATAAAAATTTTATTATAAGACTTACATTTAAAGTAATATATAATTAATAACTACATTTTAAAATCTTTAATATAAGCTCTAAATTATATTTAATATTTTAATATTATTTTATTTACCTAAAGAATCACCGAAACATAAATTTTTTTTCCAACTAGGCATTTCATATTAAAATTCAATACCTTAAACTATATAAACTATAGATAATAAAACCAATAAAACCTTTTTCATATTTTTATTTTTCACTTATTATTAACTTTATAATTAGGTTCTTTGTTTTTTAAATACTTTGGTATATAAATCTAGCTAATTATATTAAATAATACTTTTATTTAAATTTATTTTGGAATTTTTTTTTTTAAATAAAAAGATTAATATTTATTTATTTTATTTATTTAATTGGGTGATTTGAATAGATTTTTTTTTTATTAATATGAATTATCTAATTAATAAATTTTACATTAAAAAGTCTAGGAATTACCAGATTTCAACACATAATTAAATAATTGATAATAATTAATTTTATATAAAATTAAAATATATTTACTCAAAAATTTTGCATCTAATACCTTAAAATATATAATATCTAAAAATTCTGCGACTAAAAATAATTTATTATATTAGAAATTTTAATAATTATTACACTTATTTAATTTATACTTTAAATAGGAAAAATAATTAAATTTTGTAATTTTAGATTTTTGATTTGATAAAATTAATATAATATTTGATTAAAAATAATTATAAATTATATTAGTTATACTATACTAGTAATATATTATTAAAAAAGTTAAAAATTTTAAAGATAAAAATTAATTAGAAGTTAAATAAAATAATTAATTAAATTATAAATAACTATTAAAAAACATCTTATAATTAATTTTTTATCATTAATTTAGTAAATTTGTATAACTTTTACTAAATTATTAGTTATTTAATAAGAAACTTCCCTTTGTTTAATTTTATTCGTTCTATAAACCATTTTATTATCCTTATATTTTTTAATAATTAATAATAAGAGTTTACCCACTTTTTTGCTTTCTAGTTATTTATTGTTTACTTTAATTTTATAAAGTGTTAAATTACTAATTATTATTACTTTAATTTTGCACAATTTACCCTAATTTTTTGTAAAGTTTTTAGGTTTGATTTTTCTTTTTTTAGTTTTCAGTTTTTTGTATTCCATTTAACTAATAAATATCCGCCATTTGTTCCTAGTTTTATATATTACTTTTATTTTTTTAAATTTCTTATTTTTCTGTTTTTTAAAAAAGTTAGCTTTGAGTTTGGTTCATTCGAAATCTTTATTACGAAGAAGAAGAAATTTAAGCCCCTTTTCCACTCACAATTTAACTAATATTTTCTATAATTTATTTATTTTTTTTTCCAGATAAAATCCGCTAACTTTTATTTTTTATCCTAGTTGGAGAATTAAAAGTATTAGTACTTATTTCTGTGGGATGGTTAGACCAAAAAGTTTTTTTTTTTAACACCTTTCTTATATTTTTTAAAGAATTGTCTCTAAGAGAATGAATTTACTAAAATTTTTATTAATTTTAAATATCAGTTTTGGTATTTTTCTAACAATCTTATTAGTTTTAATTTTATGAATTTTTAATATTTTAATCGCTACAATTTTCACTATTTTTAAAAGACTTATGCATATTGGTAAAATTAAGTTCTAGCTCATGTTTAAATGTAGTTTATGACTGAGTAGTTTAAGGAATAGTGCTAGGAGAAAAGTGTCTAGAATCATCTACCATATAATTTTTATAAAAATTATTAATTTTGTCTTAATTTAACGGTTATCTATTTAAATTATTTGACATATTATTAATTTAACGTCTGCTGTTGTTGATATTTTTTTTGGGATTTTTAAGAGGAGATTTTAAATTCAATAAATCTATTTAATTATCTGCTTTATCATTTTTTTAATTTTAAACTTAGCTTTTAAAGTAATCACTTCTATTTTAAATTTGGTTTTCAATTTGCATTTAAAAATTTTAAGAAACTTAGTCCTATATTTAATTTAAATTTTTTTCACTATATTTACTTGAACTAAGATTTTTTACAGAATTAAATGTAAATGATGTGTTTTAAATTGTATTTTATTTTATTTAACAATATTATTCCAATTAAGAAGTTCTTAAAAATGATGTATTCATTTTCTTTAAATCCCGTTTTACTTGATTTTTTTTAATAACATTCATCAAATATTCGTGACCACTTTTCTCTCGAATTTAATTTAAGGTTGATCTTATATAGGGTATACTTCTAGTATTTAATTTCAAATTTTGTAATTTTTATTAATTAATGGAACTTTAATTTTTAATTTTAATTTGTTCTTTTTCTTATTTTTATTTATTATCGTCACCAAATTATAATTTTTTTAAAGGAGATTAAATTTCTTCATCATCACATTTTTTTGTTTTTTAGTGGTTTAAAAAATTATAAGTTTTGTTTTTTTCATCAGAATCTAAACTATCACTTAGTTCCCCAAGTTCAGCTTATCAATTATTTAAATAATTAATTAATTGAAATAGTTAAATTTTATTAATATATTCACCTGACTAATTAAAATAATATACGATTTTATTCTATGCGTAATTTTAATTATATTTAATAGCTGGCGGGCTCACAAGTCCTTTTAAAATTTATTTGTGCTTTATATTGTTTAAGTTTTCATTTTCAATCATATCGCTATTTTTTTTATGAAAGTAAATTTGTTATTTATGACAAATGTAATTATAATTATAAAAATTTATAAATTTTATTCTTACATATCAACTTTTGAATTAACATTTTATCCTAAAATTTATTCCCTTAACTTATTTTAAATTTCTCTTGGATTATTAAGATGTTTATGCTTAGAAAATCTAATGAAATTTCTATACATTATTCTACTATTTTACATTATTTTCTACTAAGATTCCAACATTTAAATTACATCTTAATTTCTTTCTTAAAATTTTTACTCAGAGTAATTTAATTTTTTTGTCTACTATAAATTTAACAACTTGTCATTACTTAAAACAAATTCTGTGGCCTCAATTTTTTTTTTGTTTTATAAAAATTTATTTAAGGTCTTGAATCTTTATTTATTTTATTAACCTTCCTTATCATTATTTATATTACTTTTAATTACCTCATTATTTTTCTATTCATTAACTACTTAATTTTTTTCCTTAAATTAATGAAAATAGTTAGATTTTACTAATAAAAGTTAAATAAATTTAAATAATTAATATTGTAACTATTTTACATCATCATTGACCTATTTATTTTGTAAATTTTGTTTATACTTATTATTTTTTTGGTTATTTAAAGACTTAAATTTTTTCAATTTTTGCTAAAATTAATCCATTTATTTTTAATTCCTATTTACCTAATGCCTCAGCTAAATTTACTAAACAGGATCATTTGAAAAAATGACTTCTTAATACTTATCCATATAAGGTGCATCTTTTAATAGTGGATTTTAATTTACTAAATTAGATTACAAAGTTTAAGAAGCCGAATCTTCTTTATATTTTTCAACTAAGAATTATCTCGATAATAATTATAATATACCCTTTTAATTTTCTTAAAAACATTATTTTAATTCTTTTTAATTTTTCTATCTCTCATTCACAAAGCTTTTTAAAATTTAAATTATAATATATATACATGTATTAATCTTCTAACTATTCAATATTTAATTTTACTTACTTTAAGCTTTATAAGGTTTCATTATTAATTTTTTAAAAATCTTCTATTTGTTTCTATTTTGTTTAATAACCCAGAAATACTATATCATTAATAGATTGTTTCGCCTATATATTATGAAATAGTAAATTGATTTAAATTATAAAATTAAAATGATTAAAAAATACCTTGATAAGAATATTTTAATAATCGGATTTTTTTTATTCTAAAATTAATGCATATTTTGATGAAACTTTAATTGTAGTCTAATAATTTTAATTTTCATCAAATAAAATTTCCTCGCCTAACAAACAAAAAGCTTCTTTTTTAAATAAAGTTTTCACTTATTTTTTACCCATTTAATTATATTCTAATGATTTTTAAACTTCAACCTGTCCTTTAACCTTAAAATATTATAAGAAATATTCTTATTATTTATAGTGAAAAAAATTATTTACCAAAATATAATATTTGTCTCCATTTTAATTTTCCTTTGTTAATAATTCATTTAAATTCAAAGATATGTACTGAAATGAATTAAAAATTGATATATAGTTATTGCTATCTTAAACTTTATTTAAAATTTATAAATATAGTGTTCTGAATATTAAAATAAATATATATTAAGTTAATACTAAAAGGGAATAAATGATAAAGTGCTTATTTTTTAACCGTTTGCTCCTTTGAATAATTATTTTTAACTCTTAAAAAATCTTTTCTTTATATAATCAAACAGGCAACTCTTTCAGCTGCTATAATAGATGCATTTCTTTAAGCTAAATCTTAATTTTTGGCAATTAAGGCCAATTCTCCAAATCCTTTTGTATCATCTTTATTTGGCAAATAAAATATTAATTAAAATAAAAAATGTATGTTTAAATTTATTTATTCACCCAAAACAGCCACCTATTCACCAAGAATCTTAATTTTCCTTTATATAAATTAACGTTTAATTTATAAAATAATTTTTTTCATTATATAATATAGTGAATTAAAATTTACTCTTATAGTTTTTTTGGGTCGTAGTTTTTTAAATGAAAATTGACTTCTTCTTTTATAAAGTTTATTAAATTCACTCCTACATATTTTTATTTTATTCTATAAAATATAAAATAATTATTAATAAAAAATATAATAGTTAAATTAATTTATTCAATGTGTTTCAATAAGAAAATCAAATAAAATAATTACTCATCCTATCTTTTAGTCATTTTTTCCATTTTTTTTTTAGTTCTTTTATCTTTAACTTTTAAATCATGAAAAACTTTATTTTTATTTAACTTTTTTTATTTAACGGCTTAGTTAATTACATTAAAAAAAATATTAGCTCCTCTCTATGATATTTAAAAATTTAAATTAAAAAAATAGTAATTATATTTATTAATTCTTACTCCCTTTTTATTTTAGTCTTAATTTTCCATTTCACTTTCATAGCTGCTACTTTTTTCATTGTCGCTCAAATCTGACTCTTCAATAATTTATCCGCTTTCATTTTAAATTTTCTAGTTTTATTTAAAATCGTGGTCATCATCTAAAAAATTATTCATTTTTTATTATTCTTTATCTTCAAAATTTTACAAATTTTGTAAAATTTTATTCTTTTCTTCTAATTATTGCTGCCTCTTAATTTCCGGATCTTAAAATTACTCCAATTATTTTTCTCTTTATTTTTATAATTCCTGTTCCAATTTTTAATGTTACATTTCTTATTCTTTTTTCAATTTATTCTCTAATATTCTCTCAGTTTTTTATCGCTTCTTTTTTAGTCTCTAAAATCTATCTGTTTACATTTTTTATTTTATTATAAAAGCTAATTTTTATTTATCTACTCTTATAACAATACTAACGCTTCCCTGTAAAATTATGTATAATTTGTTATTTGACTTATCATTCTACCTCATAATTACATCAGAATAATTAAATTTCTCTATTTATAAATTGCTACACAACTATTCAATAATATTTAATTAAATAGTTTTTAAATATAATTTATTTAATATTTTTACTGCAAAAATTGCTTCAGGGTCTTCAAACTATAAATTTTAACCTATAAATTTCTATAGATACGGGTGGTCTTTGATTAACTCGTAAATTTTCTTTGTCAAAGTTTACAAAATTATATATAATTTAAATAAAATATTAAATAGCACTTTAAAATATTAAAAAATTTTTAAATATATAAAAAAAATGTTATAGGAATATTAAAATATTGACAGTTTTATTTTTTAATATACTATAATTAAAAAATTATATATAATATTGCTTACTTTTAAGTGAAAAGAACTTTTAATTTTCAAACTTAATAAATACAGCAATTCATTTAGCTGTTATTAATTAAGTCCGTTATTTTACAACTAAATTTATTCTACCTTTTCTTCTTAAATAGATTTTGTTTACTAAATTTTTGATTTATAAAAATATTCAATTGTCATTTAATGAAATTATTCTAATACAATTTAAAAACATTTACTTAATTGTTAGGTTTTAAATGATTTTCCTTATTATAATAGACTAAAGGATTTTTCTGTAAATATTTTTCGATATTTTATAAAAATCTTTTCATAAATTTATTGACTGTTTGTGCAATAATTAAATATAGTTTTCTTATTATTATGGTATTTTTATTTTTATTATGACTAATTATTTTTTCAGATGAATAATTATAAAATTTTTATTTAACTATCATAATAATAACTCTCGAAGTATGATTTTAATATAGAATTTAGAAATGTGTATAATAAAAATTAATATTTTTTTAATCTTAAATTACAACAAATAATGTATGAAAAGCATATAATCTAAAATTCAACAAATAAAAATAACATATTAATTTAAATATTAATTAATTTTCTTATGTAAATATTTATGTTTTTTAAAAAGAAATAAAATTATAAATTTTTAATTTTTATAAATAAGTAATCTTATTTTTAGATTAAGATTTAAATATTATTTATAATTTGATTTTACTAATTGTTCTAAATAATTTTCTACTCTTTTTAAAAATACGTAAAAAAAATCATGGTTTTTTAGAAAACAGCATAATTTATAATTTTGTTTGATAAATTAATCAAGGTTTATTTAATAGTCATTATTAATTACTAGATTAATAACAATATTTTTTTATTAATAATCTTAAAAATAGTATTTAAATAAAAATGAAATAATCTATTTAATATTAATCGGCGAAATAAATCGCAAAGTAATTTATATTTATTTATAAAAAATAAATTATGTTTAATATTTTTTAAAGAAATATTTCTTTATTTAAGGGTAACTACAGAAGCTTTTTTTAGAAATATAGAAGTTATTGGGTTAGAAAATGTACCTTAAGTAAATAAATTAAAAATTAAAATATTTTAGGATTTATTATTATGTCAAATTAAATTTGACAACAATTAATATTGATAATTCAACTATTGTTTTTATAAATATAATTAAATTATGATTAAGGATGAACCTGTTATAATTTGTAGCAATAAAAATAACCAGTTTATAGATGGTTTGGTAATAAAAAATTATATAAGCTTTAAATTTAAGATAATTGTTATTATAGTATACATATTTATTAAAATTCCTTTTTTCTAGATACTCACAAAGGTTTTAAAAAGAGAAATTAGGTAAAAAATATAATTTTATAAAAGAACTGCATAATTTATAATTTTATATGTATTTAAATAACTATTTAGTCTTTATTAATATATAAAACTCTATAATAATATATATATAAAAAGATTTATAGCTTCGAAAAAAACATGTGAAAAAAAAGTTATGGGTCCTATTATGAAATCACTAAGGTGTATTCCAGTAGAAAGAGCATAAGATTTAGTTTCGGAAGGAAAAGGTGTCATCCAGTATATATCTTCAGGAATTTTATTGGTATTATTTATTATTTTTATTTATATAAAAATATCGAAAAAAACTATTTTATTTATTAAATTATAAGGGACTTAATACTAAATTTTTGGAATAAGTTTAAGAAGGAAACGTAATTATCATTCCAGGTGTCAACGTTGACTTTGTAGTAAAAAAAGTAAAGTCCAACACAGAATTATTGGTTTCTTCTTCCATGTATGGAGAAGAATTAAATACAAATTATTAATATAAAATTTAGCCTAAAATAGACTATTCAGACATTTATCATAATGTTTGGGATGCCTTAAATAATAATGAGTGTATAGGCATATTTTAAGATGAAAAAAACAGTTAAGAAAACTAAGATATTTTACCCCTAAAGGCGTAATCTCAAAAATATTTTAAATTCAAATGTGATTAATATATTTTATGCATTTTAAATTTAATAAAAGTGGAGTTTGTATAATGGCTCTAGGGGCAATGGCAAAGTATAATAAACAAGTAACAGTGGTAATGGCAGGATTAAATTATTTTGAAGGAAATTAATTTAGATCAAAAATGGTTTTAGAATTTGGATAACCTTATAAAATCCCTGAAGAATTTTCCCAGCTTTATAATTTAAATAAAAGAGATGCTATCAAATAATTACTTCATATTATAAGTGAAAGAATTAGAGATGTCCTTACTAATATACCTACGTATAAGGATTTAATGTCATTATAGATGGCTAAAAAAATGTATCTACCAGACTAATTTACTTATTTACCTCAAAATAAAAATTTAAAAGAAGTTTTAAAATTAAATAGAACGTAATTTCAATAATAAATATTAATAAAAATTAAAATTTAGAATTTAAATTTTTGAATAGATTTTTACAATGGTCTAAAGATAAACAAGAAAGTTAGGAATTTAAAAACTTTTTTTAAAGTAAATTATTTAAAAATATTTTGAGATAATAAATTTATGTTAATATTATTTTTTAAGATTTGAAAAACTATAGAAATAAGCTAAAATATATAGGGATATAGGATAGAGAAGTAAAAAGATTTCAAAAGCATTTTTATCATGAAATTTTTATTTTAATTACCTCATTAGCTAAAGCCGGTTCATCTTTAATATTGGCATTACCCAATTATATAATTAATGGCCCTTTAACAATTATATTAAGTATATTAGCTTAGAAAAAGAAAAAATAAGTATAAATATATTTAGAAATTAAAATATAATTTAAAATATAAATAATACATATTTTAACGTTTTATTTTAAAAAAATAAGGTTAAAAACAATGAAAAATTAAATAAATAAAATAAAGACTTTATTACATCATACTTTATATATTTAGGCGCGATACTATACCCTATAAATCATGTACTGTATACTTTTTTATTTTAATATATTTGTAAAAGGTAGAAAATTTTAAAAAATAAACTGCAAAATAATATAAGTACACTGTTATATTTGATATTCGGTCCTCTAATTTAATTGTGTAACAAATTTTTATTATATTTTTATAAATCAACAATTTCAATAAATAAATATAATAGATTTAATGAAATCTTCTGATGGATTATGTCGATATTTAAACAATATAAAAACTTAGGTTACATTTTTATGTATAGGGCAAAAATATAAATAATTAAAAATAGAAAGAAACAAACTCCAAGAATAAGTAAAAATAAATAATTTTATATAATTTTTTATTTTTATAAGAAAATCTAACTCTTTAAAAAATAAAAATAAGCTGAGAAATTAAATTAATTAGTTCGAATAAAGTTAAAATACAGAAAATAATTATGCAAAAACATAATCATTCGAAGATCTTTTTAAAGTTGACAAAAGAATATCAAAACTGAAAAGTACTTAAGATTTAACCAAGGTATTTAATGTAATGGAATAAATAGATTCCATTTAAAATGTTTACTGAAAAAAATAAACACAAAGATTATGAGAAAAAAATGTATTTTATATATAAAAATTAATTTATTTGTGTACATATTTATTTTATAATAATTTAAATTATAGCATTGACTTATAAATTTGAATTTAATAATTTTGAATTATTAATATACGATTTATATTTCTAAACTTATTATAATATTTTAAATATAAATTAATATAAATTATTTAAAATAAATTCATTTTTAAATGTAAAATATTCCAAATGCAGTAAAATATGTAGAAATTGTTTCATTTAATTAAGTATAATTTATTTCTTATTCATTTTCATTTAAATCTATATATTATAAATATTCTTTTACAAATTTATCTATATTTTTGCTATTTATAAAATTTAATTAATATCTATTATTTTTTTGAAAAAAATATAAGAATATAATTTTAAATACATAGAAATCTCATCGACATGCTTGAAAAATGGTTTTGGATTCGGGGTATCTTCATCTTTTTATGTTTGACCTAAAATAAATTTAAATACAGGACTAATTAGATTTATGTAATAATTTTCTAGAAATTTTTAAAAATCTTCCTAATTAAAAGACCTAATTTTATCTTTTTAATTATAGAATATTATTTAATTTTTAAAATTTTCCGTATCTAGATTTAAAGGCAAGTACTAAATCTAATTAATATAAAAAAATAAGTAAATAAGAATTGAATTAAAAATTTTATACTAATTATGAAATATTTACCTAAATAACTATTTAAAAATAAGATCTTCTATCTTTTTCTTATTTATAGTAACCCAAATTTATTTTATGATCACCTAATCTATATTCCTCACCTTGAATCTCTATTTTCTAAATTCATAAAATTTAAGATTTTTTTGATTAAAATGTATTTATAATAAATAAGTAGGCAATAAATTATTTATATATTACAGATGTCGTATAAACCTAATTTTTTTTTTAAAGATTTTTTTCAAATTAATTGAATGATTTGCACTTTTCCAAATTAATAACAATTTTTTTGTCTTTATTTTCTTAAAATTATAAAAAATTTATCATAGAATACTAAGAGTCGTAAAATCCTAGATAGTCTCCCCACAGTTTTTAGCCAATTTATTAGCCAGACTTATATTAGTTAACTAAAGAAATATTAATAATATGTTTTGCTTTTTGTTTAAAAATTTAAAATAAATATATACTTGTTTTCAATTCAAAAAACCTAAATTCTTAATTCCAATCATTTTGTTATTTCAGACATATTTGATTAAAATAATTTTTAATTTTCTCGTATTCTTCTCTTTTACTGCTTATTTAAACCGTCCATGAAAATTCTGGTTTATATGGTTCATACTAATCTTAATCTTAGTTATTCATTTTTATGCTAATATGTAACTAAACTTTATTTTAAAACTTTTATAAAAAATTTTGGGATTATTTAGTGGATTTGTTATTTATGATTAATTATAATTAATTATAATTAATTTATTTCTAATTAATTTTGGGGAAAATTAAAATTTAAATAAATATAGAATAACAAAATTTTTTGTTTTATTTAAATTTTAATATTTGTTTCTAATAAATTAAAATTGAATTTTATAATAAAATAAGTAATTTTTAATGGAAATTGAAGGAAATTTTTAAGTACCATTTGAATTTTATGACGATGATAAATTGCAAAATTATGCTTGTCCTGTTTGCTATGAGTATTTTGGCAAAGATTTAAAGCCATATTCAACTTAATGTGGTCATTCGATATGTTTAATTTGCTATAAGCAGTTGATTAGAAAAAATATAGTAAATTGTCCATAATGTAGAAGTTCAATTAGAAGGTAATATTTAAAATATACATATAAAGTTTGTAATATTTTATTCTATTTATAGAAAGTATTATTATAAGATAAATTATTTAATATTTATAATTCTAACATAAAATTACTAATTTCGCAAAGTTAACCAAGTCAAAATTTCGCGCTTTACAGGCTTTTGTTATACGAAAAAGTGTACTGTTTAAAGTAAAATCTAGGGTGTGATTTTAATGATAAATTTGAATATTTATTGGACCACTTAAATAAAGATTGTCAATTTATAAGTTAACAAGATTTAAATTAAATTAATAAAAACTTCAGATATTCTCCTGTGGAATCCCAACCTTTCGAAGTATAAGATGCTAATTAAATAAAATAATATTAAGGTTAACTAAACAAACACAAATAACCAAATGGAATCGGGGTTTTACACTATCATAATGGCTCAAAATATGAAGGGAGTTTTTTAAATGTAAAAATTAATATTAAAATTTCGATTTTAATATTATATATATATTTTAAAATTTTATCCCACTATTCTTGAATAGTGTTTAAAAACAATAAAAGTATTTATTAAAAATGATGATGCGTTTACTTATTATAAAAGTATATTATAAACGCTTGAATTATGTTCGATAAAATAATGTATAAAATTGATAATTAATTCAAGTTTGTCTTGTATTTTTTAACGCTTAAAATTTTAAACACTTTTAATCAGAAAAATACATTTAATTTAAATATTATTTATATAGCAATATTAATAATAGTAATAAGTTTCAAACTTTTTACTTTACTAATAATTTATTTATTTACCTACATATATAAATATATATAATTTTTAGGGGTATTTTCACGGAAATGGGGTTTATATTTAGGGAGAAAAATAAAATAATGAATAAATAATAGTCAAATACGAAGGCTAATGGGCCAAAGGTAAAAGAGAAGGAAGGGGTCGTTAATCATATCATAGTTAAGATTCTTATGAAGGTTAATGGAAAAATAATTTAAAACACGGAGAAGGAATATATTAGTTTAAAAGTGGGGCCTTTTATAAAGGTAAATAAAAAAAATATTATATGAAATGCTATATAATATAGTATATTTAATTTTTTATAAAATCAGTGCATTTTATAGGTATTTTATTTAGTAAATTTTTAATTTTTGCACAGTTATTTACTATTTGATATTTTGATAGGATAATGGAAAAACTCAAAATATCATGGTAAAGGAATAAAAATGGACGCAGACGGGACTCTTTATCAAGGATAATTTTTTGAGGGAATGGAACATGGATAAGGTGAAAAATTTTTTAAGTCTGGCTATTATGAAGGCAAGGAATATGTGGGAAATTTTTAAAATGGAGAATTTCATGGTTAAGGAGAATTATTAGATAATTAAGGCTAGGGTTTATAAGGTAAATTGGCATTTGTATAAATTTTTAAATTATATATATTAAAACTGTTATTACAATCTACCATAAATAAATTTACTTATTTTTAGGTTATTTCGAAGAGGGTAAATTAATTAATGGTAAAATAATAGAAATAGATGAAAAAGGTAAGTTAAAATAAAGAATAATTAAGTCGGGTAAAATGCATGATAAAGAAAAGTGTAATATATTTTGATTAGTTTATTAGTTTAGCCTTAATTTTTTATTTCTTCAAAATCGCTTACAATTGTATTTATGTTAATTTTCTAACTTTAGCTATTTTTAACATGAGATTTCTTTTTACTCAGTAGATTAAATATAAAATAATATATTTATATTATTCAATCTAATAATTTAAAATAAGTAAGTAATTTAATAGTCATATTATATATATCTTTTAAAATTTATATTAAACTATATATAGAGATATATAAAATATACAGTTGCTTTTTATTTTTACTTATTCTATTAATTTTTTTTGTTCAAAAAAATTTTACTTTTAATTAATTTATTCTGATTATTACATCATTTAGTAAAATTTATTAGGTTTTTCTAATTTAAAATTAGAATTTCTGTATATTTAAATTTATATACACTATAGGCTTTTTTGTTTAATAATAATTTTATTACATTTTAATTGTAATATTTATTTTAAACTATTACTATAAACTTTTACAGAAAAATATCAATTATATATTTTATTCTTACTGATATTAATTATATTAATCAATGCCGTAAGCTATTAATATTTAATTTTTAAAATCAATTTAAAAATAAAAATTTAAAATACAATGTTTATAATTATAAAGCTAAGTAAAGTTCAAGGCCCATAAATTAAATTACTAACATATTGTGGTTATATTTTTTAACAATGATATAAATTGTTTAATTTATAATAATTTAAATTATAATAAAATTCTAATTATCTTTTATTTAATATTAAAAATAAAAATTGGAGAGTATTTTTTTTTAGCTTTGGATTCTTTAGTAATCAATAAAAATCAATTGAAATATAATGTTATTTAATATATCAATTTATGCAAAAATATAAGCATACATAAGTTAATTTATAATTTGAATATTTATAGCCGATAAAAATAATCTATCTATCATAATATTTTAATATATTTTTTATATATAAATTAATTTTTATAATTTTAATAAATATTTAAAAATACTTTATGTTTAAATTAAGAAAATCATTTTACAAATTTTATTTTACTGATATTTGAAACTTAAAAATAAAAGAAAGTAATATTAATAAAATTATAGAAATTTTAGAATAGGAATTTTATTTTAATTGAGAATTAAATATTTAGTGATAAAAAAAAAAATATGATAGAATTGAATTGATATATTTTACTTAGACAAATGTAATATATAATTGAGAAGTAAATTAAAATTAAATCAAATTTAAACATAAATATTGATTAATGAAATTCTCTTACCTAAAACAATGTTATTAAGCATTGAACAAAAACAAAAAACAAACAAAACAATAAAAAAAATAAAAAAAAAAATAAAAAAAAAAAAAAAAATAAAGTTCAACACTTTTTATAATAAAACCTTGTTTTAAAAAAGTAATTATTAAGAATATTTTCTAAGATTAGACATTAAAAATAACAAAGATAAAAAATTAAACATATAAAAAAAAATAAAAAATGAAAGCAGTTAAACAAGAAGAGTCTGAAATTAGTTCTAGCAATTTGAGTCTTAATAATATTTCAGTTTCAAATTATGATTTTTTAAAAAATTAATTAGTCAAACTAAACGGAAACGTTGTCAGAAGAAAATTTGTAATTTTACAAAATTATAGTTCAGATTTGAACGAAGAAGATCTTTAAAAAACTGCAAACAATATTGGCATGAAATTCTAAGAAAAATTTAATGAATGTTAAATTGGCTATAAAAAATTTGAAGAAAACCAGTAATTTATGATAGTGATTTAGTTAAAATCAACCTGCATAGGAAATACTGTAATTTCCCTTTTAACACAAAGACTTTCTAGTCCAATTTAAATTTAAGAAGAAAATATATTTATTACAGAAGGTTAAAAATCATCCAGGTCTACATTTCACTTTAAAAATATTTTTGGAAAAAACTACTAACCATTAAACTTTAAAAATAATAATATTACTAAATCAACTGTTTAAGATTTAGATTTAGATTCGGAGCAAGAAATAATGGAAGAGGAGGCTTAATAATAGCATTAATAATAATTGATGTATTAATAAATTTTCCCTCAATAATAATAATAACAATAATAACAAAGTTTATTTAATTAAAGCATTTCTAATCAATAAGACCCTTTAAAATAATAACAATAATAAAACATGAGTTAATCAAATTAATAATATCAATAAACAAAAAATACAAATATCAATACTAATACTAACCCAGAATTCTCATAACATTAATAACAACTGAACTAATTACAAAAATTTTCCCAATAATAACAAAAAACCTTTTAATCAATTCCGGGCCTTTAATCCCAGGATGGAAAATTGATTAATTAGGTTTCCGATCAGTTTAGTTAAATTTCCCTTTAAAATCAATTGTAAAGCTTAGAAACCACAAATTAGAATACCTAAAAAATGGTCAAATAAATTTTAGACATGATGAACCAAAAACAGGCTTTTTAACAAAAAATAGACATGTTGTCGACTTCTACGGCTAAAAATGCGCAGTCAAATTGGGAAGAAGAGTCTTCTAGTTCGTGTGAAAATGTTCTCATGGGATAAAAAAAATAAAAAAAACAAAGAAAATAGAGATCATACAGCTAGAATTTAGAAAGAATTGATAGAAAATTAGACGTTATGGCCGAAAATTAACAGAAAATAGTAACTTCTAACGATAATATTTTTTTCCTTTTAAATAAAAATTAAACTGCGGACAACAGTAAAAGTCAATAGTCATAGCCTGATCTGTAGAGTTAATAATAACAAAATAAAAATCCCTAAAAAACTGAACTAGAATAAATGGCTTTATAGCTTTGGATTGAGTCTGAACTTAGTGAAGCAGTAAAAAAAGTTGTTTCCGACTATTTAGTAAGCAGTACTTTTGGCCTGTAAAATTTATTATAAAGAAGTCTCACAGAATTTTCAGATTTTTTTGAAACAGCAAAATAAATAATAAAAATTAAATATAGCTTTAAAGGGTAAAAATTCACAGATTTTTTTGATAAAATTTTCAAATTGCACCATTAAGAACTCGAGTAATTCTTTGCTTAACAAGTTTTATAATTAGCCTAAGAATAGTAAAGATAATACGAGGCATAGAATTATTAAAAATAAATTCAGGCTTAATAATCCTTGTAATAATAGCTGCAATTATAACAATTTTAATAGTTATAAATTTAATAAAATAGTAATATTAATTTGGGATTAAACCAATAATCATTAAATTAACCATTAGTTATGGCTAAAGAGTCTAATTTCAACCATTAATAATAAATCTTACCAAATAATAATACATTTGGATTTATAAATATGAACATGAATAATAATAGTTGTAATTAATAAACATAATAATAATAATTTGATAAATTAAGTTATACACCTTAATTTAGTGTTAAATAATAGTAATTTATTGATGAAAACCATGGTTAAAAAAGAAGAGTAAATATAGCTAATGAAGGTTGAATTTTTTTTTATATGTATAAAAATAAAATTTTTTAACTTTTCAAAATAATTGTTCGTATTATTAAAATAATTAATAATATATATAAAAGTCAGAATTATTTACTTATATTTATAAAATTAATCTATATTAATGAAATATATATACATATATACATATTCAAAATTTTTAATTAATATTATTATAAATGCAAATCAAAGTTATAAATAATATTTCTTTTGAATTTAATTAAGTTTATTAATAATTTTTCTTATAATTTATAATATAATATAAAGAAAATGATTAAAAATTAATTTATAAAGTATATTTTATTTATTATTTAATAACTTGTAAAATTATATTTAGATATATTTTTAATTTATGTTTAATATTTTTTTTTTTTATATTACTCGTCGATTTTTTTAATATTAATATGTAATTTTAAATTTTTGACTTAATATTATTTATTCTAATTTTTAGTATATCATTTTTTTTAAATGTTCATAAAAACTATTAAATTTGTAGTATTTTAGTAAAATAAATTAAATACTTATAAATTAACCTTATATCATAAAAAATTAATAATAATATACTTTGTTTTCTTCTATTGATAGTAGACATATGCTAGTTTTTTTAATAAAAAAATTAGCTTGATTCTAACTTTTTAATATAAATTACTAAAAAAACCAGCAATTTAAACTTATTAAATTTTGTTTATTAATAAATAAATCAAGATTGCCTAAAATAGCAAAAAAGAAAATAATAAAATTTTACTAATCATTAAAACTGCTATTTTTAGCCCTTAAATTCATAAATTTAGCAAAATTTTATCAGAATCAACTTCCATATATAATATTTTTATATGCAAAAATTAGCATTTAAAATGTTCCTATTTAAAATTTATTGATTACTATTATTATAAAATTTTTATTGTTAATTAATTTAAATTTTGAATAAAACATCATATATTATTTTACTATCTATTTTAAATATGGAACAAAAAATTATGTCTCTAAAATAATTTATGAGACCATTGAATTCCTGTGAATCTAACCCCTGTAATTTAATAATCATACAAATTTTTAACCCTCAAAAAGATTTGACGACTAAAATTATAAGAAATAGAATACAATATATTGGTAAAAAATTAGTGATAAATAAATTATTCAGTAAAATTACTTATTAACTACCTGAAAAAAATCATAAAGAGTCATTTATTTTTATAAATTTATTTGATTTTGATGAATAAACTAATAACAATAAATCAATTCTTATGAAAAAGAAGAATGTGCAATAAAATACAAATTTGACTTCTAAATTTTTGCTAAATTTATTTGAACAATAAATAATAAAACCATATAAAAGTGCTTCTATTTCAATAAATAATGTATTTTTGATTTAATATAATAATAAAAAATTTTAGCAAAATTTTATTGAGCTATTAGATACATAATATAATGAATAATCATTTATTTTTGACCATGATTATTTATAAAATGAGAATAAAGATATTTCAAAAGTTAATTTTTAAACAAACAATAGTTAAAATTTGGTTAATAGTGAAAATAATATAAATGGAAAAATAAAATTAGAAATTCAAGAGTAACCTTTAATTTAACTTGAGGATAACGTGACTAATAGAAAATTTTCTTAAATTATAAATGATTAAGATAAAATTTTAGATCAGAATTAAGAATAATAATAAATGTTAAATAAAAATTCTTAGAATAATAAATAAGGTAAACGTGAAATTAAACTCTTTAATTTTGATATTTTAATTTTCTCCGATACTGTACAATTTAATAATTATATTTTTAACAGTATATTTTTGTTCACTCATATTATATCAATTAATTTAGAATTACAATAGAATTTAGAAATACTTTTAATTTATAATTTAAGCTATAAAATTATTCTTTTTTATTTTTAGCTTCTTAATCAACCATATCTATATATATAATATCTTCATAATCTTCAGAATAATTATTTCATTATACAGATGGAATAAAAGATTCTTAATAGAATCAATTTTTGAAAATAATTTCTAGCTAAGAGTAAAATTAATTATAGAATTCTAACGTTTAAAGTAACTTAAAAAAAGAAATAAAAGATGAATATTAAGATTATTAAAAAAAATCATCACTTATGAATAATTAATAGTATAAAATAAATGTAATCTAAATATTAATTTTTATAATTTTTATGATATTTTTTTTGTACAAGTAATTATTCAATAAGTAATTTAAAATTGTAAATTTATTTTAACTATTAGAACACTTAGAATGATACATTATATCCTTATTGTTAAAGTTTAAATAGCTAAATATAAAATCTTGATTTTTCAACAAATACTATTAAATTAAATCAGAAAAATAGCAACATTTAAAATATATATTAATAAAATTTGTTTTAGGAACATTTTGATGAATTTAAATCATAAAATTAGAATTAATGTACAAGTAATAGTAACTTTATTTTTTTTAAAATTTTAAAAGTAAAATATAGAATATTTTAGATCGAATAGACACCAATTTATTAATATTTTTTAAATAGATTATTTTGATATAAAAAATTAGTATTAAGACGCAATTTAAAACTAATTAAGTTCATAAATACGTGAACAATATTATTTATAATAGTATTAGTAAATAAAAAATATTACTGCAGAAAAAAATAACAATATTTAACTAGGTAATTTATTTACTATTATTGTTTGTGATTCTTTATAATAAAAAATTTAATATAATTTTATAGATAATCCGGAAAAATTATGGATCTAGTCCGAATTACAAGAAGAAATTGCCGATATTTTAGGTTAAATATTGAAAAGATATAGCAGGTTTAATTTTTAATTTTATTAAAAGTTACTTTAAAATAATTTTACGGAAAATTAGAAGTAGAGAGGTATTCAAATATAACATATAATTTTATTACTAACAACTTTAAATAAAAAAATTAAATTTTTAATTTTTATCCCACAGTAAAAATGCATTATTTTTTTTGTAGTAATATATTTTTATCTCAGAAAAATTAATTAATTTATTAAATAGTGTTAATATTTAACTTTTTGATATTAAAAAAATCAATTTTTTAGATTTACTGCTCCAAAAAGTATTTCAAATAACAAAAAATTTAATTGAACTAAAATATCTTATTAAAGGTTTGGAGTATTAAAATGAAATTTAAAAAGCATTTAAAACACATAGTGAGCAGTTATTTTAATTTTTTTAAGAAAAATTTTATTTAATGATAAAGAATGAAAATAGTAAAGAAAATTTGGAATTATAGATTAGCAAAAAAAATTAAAATAATTGTTATTTATGAATGAAAAATAGAATCACTTTATGTGAGTAAATTATAGAATTTATTTATTATAATTTGAATTTATCATAAAAAAGAAATACTAAAGAAATATCAAATTTACTGTTATAAATTAAAATTTGTACTATATTAAGTATAGAAAGTATTATTAAAATAAAGTAAAATTTATAAATATAATATCCATAAAATTAGTTTTCATATTCATAATCATATCCATTTTTAATTTTGATATCTTTCCAGTACTATTTTATTTAACCTTTAATTTTCTTATTACATATACTGAACAGATTTTTCTAATGTTTATTATTTGAGCCCATAATCCCTAGACATATCTAGTATCTTATTTTTAAGATTATTAATTTCATCTTGCAATTCTCTAATATTTCTAATACAAATTATAAATGAATATTTTTAAACTTAAATAGAAAAATATCAAGCATATTAATTATATTTTTTCATATTAGTATGTTTGGAAAAAATTTTCTTTTTCTCGAATTTATATCATAATTATAAAAAATATTTTTTTTATATATAAGCGTATTATATATATACATGCATCTATTTCAAAATATTGTATGCTATTACTTTGTTATAAAGATAATCTTAAAAAATTAATAAATTTTCGTATAATTATTGAATTATCTTATAATTTATAGAACAGTAAATTGGTGAAATTGATTTAATTAATAACAATATGGTATTAATAAAAAAAATCAACTTTATTTGAACTTTCTTTTCTGAATCCATTTAACAAAACTAGTATATAAAAATGGGAAAAATACAATAAATTTTGCGTTTATTAAAAATAATAACATTTTTTTAATATTTTTTTTAGCATCCCATAAAAATTAAAATATTTAAATAAAAAGGAAAAATAAATAATTTTACTTACATAGATATAAAATTTTTATTTTATAAATTAACATTCAAACACTTAAAAATTTTTTTTATATATTTTTAACGATTAATAAAACTAAAAAATGGATTATTATAATTATAAAATGCTTGCAAATACATATACATATATAATTTTATTTACCTATTATAATTTGCTTCTTTTTCTTGTTGTCTCTAACTCAGGTTGTTTTCATTATATATATAATTTTATAAGGTGTCTTGTACATCTTAATACTTTTTTTCTAAAATATTTTCATTATGTCTTTATTGCGAAAGATTTTTTTCCAAATTCTAAATTTTCATTTCATATTTCTTTTGTAATTCAGCAGAATTTTACAAATATTTTTTTTACATTTATTGTAATTTAGACCTGTTAGATTCTTCAATTTCTTTTATGTCCTCTTCCATTTGTATTATTTTTTATTCTTGCTCTTTAAACTGGTCATTTTTAATATTTTGAACCTCTAGCTCTAAATCAACGATTATTTTTTACAATCTTTCGTTTTCCGAACAGACTAATAAAAACTTTTACATTATATTCTAGTTTTGTATTTATTGATTTTATAGATCATTATTTTAATTCTGCAATTCAACAATTTTTTATTGAGAAATTCCCAATTTTTTAGTATTTTCAGCTAGTTCATTCTATAACTATTTATATTGTTTTTTTAAAATTTCCAAATTATCTATATCAATTTCCATTTCTTAAGTTTTTAATACGTAATTTTGTAATTCATTTTTCATTTCTTAAAAGGTTTTCTATAATAAATATTATATATATATTAAGAAGAAGATATAATAATAAAAAATTAATTAGTAAAGTGATAATACCTCATTTTTTTCCATACATAATTATAAATCATCATATTCTTTTTAAACTTAATCATTTTTATCTTTTTATTCTTAAATTTTCGATTTCAATTGTATAATTTCTTTTTTGTATTTTTAACTAACTTATTTTGTTATATTCTCAGCAATTTATTACTACTATAGCTTTAATTTTTAATTAAATTCCTCGTCCTTTAAATTTAAAGTTTAATTCAATTTTCCCACTGTTTTCTCTAAATCTAGTGATTTTTGCTTAAAATAATATAACATTAATTAATTTGAAATATTTTGATAAAACTTTAAAATTCTACCTAGGTATCCTAAAATATACAAGATTATTTCATTTATTACTATTAAATCTATTATATCTCATTCTAAAGTTCAGAAATTGTTAATTTTAATTAATTTTATTGACTTATTTTATCATTGAGCTATTTTTCATATTCATCTTTTTATTAGGTAATTTTTTTTTCCGATTAATTTTATATTTCATTTATCTAGCTTTCAGTCATATTTTTCTATTCTTTTAACTATTTTTCATAATATTATTTTTAATGTGCAACTTAGCTTTCTCGATCTGTTAACCTCATATTTAAATCATCAATTTTTTATTATAATTCTATTTACTTTATCTCATATTTTTCTATCAATGTCTATTATTCACAATTTTCCGTATTAAACTTAGTTACTAAATAATAAAATAATTTTTTTATAAAAAATTAACGAATATATATTTATTACTTTCATCTTAAAGCTCAGATATTTTTTCTTAAGTGGATTCTTAGTTTTAAGTTTATGATTAATTTTATATATTTTGTATTGTTTATTACAAATTTTAATTTTGTTCATTTAGTCTTTCAATTTATATTTTATAATTTTTAGCCTCTAAAGTAAAATCAGATCTTTAATTAAATAATAATTCTCTTAGACTGTTTATTTCTCTAACTTATTAATTTGCATCTTAAATTTCTGAATTATTTAAAGATTTTTAAAGCATACTCTATTCAGTTTAAGAGTTATTTAAAGTGGAATTAAGTTTTTCTGAATGAAATTTATTAATTTAGTATTCTTATTTTTGATTCAATTCTTTGTATAAATCTAATTCTTTCTAAATTTTTTCTATCTATTCTTAACATTATTTTTTTATAATTCTTTCATTTTCTCTGAAATTTTATTATATCGTTGTAATTTCTTAGTAAAGTTATTCATTTTCCTGATCTTTATTTACATATGCGAAAGATATCCTCTCAATTTCTGTATTTAATAATATGAACTGACTAAGTAATTGTTAACTATCGAATTTTATTTCTATTATTTTTAAAATAAATATATAAATTTATGTACTTAAATAAAATATGATCAAATTCATATTAAAATTTGAAATTTTTACAATTTTATATATTTTATTCGAAGTTATCACCAATTTAAAAACATTTTTTATCATTTTATTCACAAACTTTATTTTATTCTTTGTCCAAAT
The DNA here is from genome assembly GCA_001447515.1 of Pseudocohnilembus persalinus. Taxonomy (NCBI): domain Eukaryota; phylum Ciliophora; class Oligohymenophorea; order Philasterida; family Pseudocohnilembidae; genus Pseudocohnilembus; species Pseudocohnilembus persalinus. Next base: position 162,944 of record LDAU01000120.1, on the reverse strand, counting down.
CTGATTAGTTTAATTAAATTTATGATTCATTTTCCATTATTTTAATTATTTAAGATTCCAAGTCTTAATTTCTTTTCTCCAATTGTTTTTTTAAAACTTCTAATAATTTAATTTTTTTTCTTTCTTCTTTTAGTTCTTTACTAACATCATCCTGATTATTGCAGGTTTAAGAATTTATGCTAGAATTTTTTTCCTTTTAATTTAAATTTAAAAAAACTATTAAATTTTTAATTATTTGAAAACTAAATAATTAAATTACCGAAATAGTACTAAGATCACCCTTTTATTTTTAAATTGAACAATTTTCATAATTTATTTATTCTTAATTTTAAAGTTATTACATTTGTTCAGAGCTATTATAAAATTAATATGACTTATAAGGTAAATCTTCATCATCTTAAAAATATTGCTCTTTTTTTTATTAATCAGCATAAAAATCTTGACTAAAGTTATTTTTACTATTCGAATTTTGTAAGTATTCCTATTTTTAATTAGAGTCCAATTTAATACACTAATAATTAAAGTTTTCGTTTTCATTTTCATTCTAACTCAAAGATTATTAATTAAAATTATTATTTATAGATTTAATTTCCTATGTTTAAGAAAAGTTTGCATTTTTATTTTCGTTTTTTAATTAATTCGTTACTTATAAATTTTCCTTATTCTAAACTGTGCCTTAACTTTTCACAATTATAACCTCGTAATTTTAAGTATTTTTTTAATTATCAGTATGATCATATCCTTGATTTTATAATATAAAGCTATTTATTTTTTAAGGTTCCTAAATCAATATATTTTAACTTGATTTCAAAATATTTTCTGATTGGTAGTTTTAATTTGTTTGCAACTCATTTTAATTTAAATTATGATTTGTAATGTTATTATTGATATTAAGTATTTTTATTTCCCCATTTTAAATATCATTTTATTTTTATTATTAATTTTAATACACTAATTATTGATCTTAATTACTCATTTTTATTTTTATTTATTTGATTGTTTATTTTGATTAATTTTCTTATTATATATATTTTATTTTTTTAGAATTCTGTTAAATAATGATAATTTTTAAATAATAAAATTAATTTGTTGTGTTTAATTATTTTTATATAGTTGATATTTAATATTTAATCTTATTTGTAGAATTTTATAAATTATCAATTCATATAAAATATAAAAACAATTTAATATTATATTTTCATAACATAAATTTGTTGAAAATTATTAAATAAATAAATTTTTTACCTATAATATTATATTTTTTATATTAATTTTAATTTATAAAAAATGGACTTATATATAACTCAATTAAATAAGACCTCAAATAGTAATTTAATTACTATAAAAGCTCAAGTTTATTGAATTATTACTAAATATAAAAATTGCTTTATTTTATTTAATTAAATAAATAAACTAATAAATTATTTTATATATAGCTTTTACAAAATAAAAAATTTTATGAACAAATTAAAAGACCTTTCAAAATTAATTAAATCAGCTCCTGCTTAATCTCTCGAGACTAAAGCCGGAGTTACACACAGTATAAATGATCCCATCGAAATTAATCCAGAAGTTATAGGTGAAAAAATGTTTTTAAAAAGAGAAAAATATTACTAATAAGATGGGCCTATGCTTTATGTATAGTAAATGTTATAAAAAAAAGGACCTCTTACTGCAAAATAAATATGGTCTGAATTTGTTAGAGATAAAAATAAACCTTCTGAAAATTTATTATAGTCTAAAAATCATTTAAAACAATCAGTAATGAGAAAAATGAGAGAAGATGGTAGAATTTAAAAAGTAGGGTATGATAAATAAAGAAAATTATTTTTAGGCTGGAGATTGAATTCCGAAAAAGCCTTTAAAAATACACACCCCGACTTTTTATTATAAATGAGCCCTTAACCTGATATTTCCAGAATGTTAAACCCTGATGTTATTTATAGAAAAGCTAAATTATAAGCCGAAGGAGTATTATTAGAAGATAAATAATCATAATAATGAGTAAAATTGAATATTAATTAACTAATAGCAAATAAATTATAAAAATGAATATAAAAAAGATGGATTATAAAAAATCTAAAAGTTTATATTGTTATATTGAGATAAATACGATACTATACTAGAAATTATTAAGTTATTTTAGAATTAAAATTTTAGATATACTGTAATATTTTTATTGATTAAGAAATTAAAAAGTGTGACTGGTGAATGATTATTTAAATTATATATTTGATATAGTTTCTCTTTACATAGTTAGTAATATAAATCAAATATAGCAATATAATAATGGAAATAAATGTAAAATAAAAAACCACGTAAAAAATAAATAAACGTCTTTTTAATAATAATATTAATATATATATGAAAATAATAAATATATAACATTAAACTCATTAATATAAAAAGGAACAAGTTTTAAATTAAAGCAATCATTAGTTTTATTAACCAAATATTATTATAATCAAAATCAGTTCATTCTAATAATTTTGTTTAAATAGCGGCTGCATACCTATAAAGATTATAAGTATTTTCATCATACCCATTTTCTTTCAAATAATTATACTCCATTTTACAAATATAGGTTAATTTATTATCATGGTCATCATAAGAATTGTTTGCTTTATTTATAATTTCTTCCCATTCAGATAGATTTTTAGGAATCTGTAATCTTTTTTCCAATTTTTCACGATTTTAAATTTTAATAAAGTCACCAATAGCATAAGCAGCAGATACGTTTTTCAAAAAGCAATCAACTACTAAAATCTTATCTTCTTCTTTTTCTAATTATTTTAATAACCTTTTGGTTGCGTAAAATCCAGTTACTGTGTGCAAAATCAAAAAATTATCTGTTTCAATGAATAATTTTATTAAGAATAAAGAAATTTTGTGAATATGTTCTTCAAAGCTTCCTTCTATAATAAAATGATTAGGAACCAAATCTTAAAATTTATCCTAAAAATAATTTTTTTTATAGTTATTTATTATTTTATAATAATAAAATTATATAAATTATAATCAAATTACATCAATTTAAAGTTTTATAATTTTATCGTTAAAGACTCTAGGCTCATCAAAATGGGTAATTTTCTTAAAATATTCTTATTATTTATGAATTTCTTCAAGTGTTTCGAAAATTCCTTTATCTTTTGATTTTCCATATTCATTTGGAAATAAAGCTTATGCACTTGCTAAATAAGCTAATCCTTATAAAATCTATTCAGCTTAGTTATCATGATCTAATCCGTATGCAATCTATTTTAATAATTAAAAATAAAATAAATAAAAATAACAACAAACTATACAAAAAAATATAAAATTAAATTACTTTTATAACACAGTGGTAGGCTTCAGATCCAATTCCTGGGTATAAAATTGGAATATATTCGTTAATAATTTCATTAAGAGATTTTTTGTTTTATTTATATTCGACATCCTTTAAAAAATAAAGATAACTTTCATAAAGTTCATATTTATTCAGCTATTACAAAAAAGTTTATTTATCAACTATTTGTGAGTCTTTAGCTTCGTTAATTTATGCTTTTTTTTTAATATCTCTTTCTTATAAATATTAATCATAATAATTATTCAATTATTAAGGTGTGGCATTTAATTTTAAAAGAGCTATTAGATTCATATCTAAATGAGTACTTAAGTATTTTAAAGTATCTTTATGATAAAAGGGCGATAATTCTTATGTTTCCTTAAATAATTTTTCAAAAGTTTCTCTAGACTATAATTTTATAGAGGATGAAAAATTATTTTTTATGACGTTATTTTAAAACATTTTATCGAGTTTATTAAATTTTTTGAAATTTATTAATATATTTTTATTCATTTTATTTAATTTTAATATTTTTTTATTTATTTTTCATTTTTAGTTTAAAGATAAAATCGATAATTTCCTATTAACTTTTATAAATTATATTTTATATATAGCTAATCATAAATGATTAACTAATACGCATTAATATAGTAAAATTTAATAATAAAGATACATGAACATAATAATTAATTTTTCAAAAATTTTTTAATATATCGTCACATTTAAATAATATCGATGGATTTTAAATTTGGATACAAATTTTATAAAAAAAATATAAATACTATAAAATCTAAATTTCATAATTTTTAATATAATTCAAAAATAAAGATATTATTATACTAAAGGTAATTTAAACATTTATTAAACTTTTTATATTTTATTTTTTATATCTATAAAAGAAACTCAAATTAAAGTATATTTTAAGGATTTTTATCTATATACAGAAATAAATTATTAGGCAAGGAATTTTGAGTGATTTATAATAAAAAATAGTTTTTTTCGCCAATAGAAAAAAAAAAATTTGTACTATTTTTATAGATATTTTTTATCATTAAATTAAATTTATAAAGTATAATACTAGTAAATAGTTATATATGCATATGTACATATAAAAAAAATTTCATTTTTAAAAAGTAGAGAAAATGTCATTTTCTATATCATTTAATATTTAATTTTACTCATTTGTAAATTTTATAAACTAATTATCATCGCATTCATATTTTTAACTATTATTATCTTCATTTTCTTTAATTATTTATAAATTTTTTTAATTATTTTCCAAATCTTATGGTATTCCAAACTACTATATTTATGTTTAATTTTATTGTTCAGTCTAATCTTATTATTTTATATTTAAATATTATTATCTATTATTTTAATTTTATATTTTATCCTATCGATATTTTCCTTAATTCAAATTAATATTCTATTTTTCATCTTCATCTTCAGAACTAGGATTTCCTAATTATTCCATCATTTCTTATATTTTTTATATTTCTTATTAGCTATGATCTCTTAAATGTTCAATTTCTTTCTTCCATGTATTTAAATTCAAAAATAATTATTTTTTAGTCAGTGTGTTATTATTTGAATCTTTCAACTTTTAAGATTTAAAATAAAAATCATTTTACATACCTTAATCTTACCCATAGTTTTATTATTTAATTACTTTTTCATAATTACCCTTTGATTATTACATATCTTTACTATAAATAATATTAAATATTTGAAAAAAATATAGTTTATTAAATATATTGCATTAAGTATTTACCTTTTTGATAAATTTTAAGACTCAAAAAATGCTGTATTTAAATAACTATCTTCATTCACCTTATCTATTTAATACTCATCTTTTAATCTTTCTAAATCTTTATAAAATGTATTCTACGAATTTTTATAATAAAAATTACATTCTTTTTTGTGAGTATCTTAATATTTACTATTATTTGATTTAGAATGCGTATTCACAAAAAAATCAGCGCTATCCTAGTAAAATTAGCACGATGAATCATTTATTATTTGTCTATTGTTATATAAATTTTAAATTAATATACAATTTAGTTAAAAGATTTAAATTAAAAAATTAGAATTACCTTTTACTGTCTTATAATTTTTGCTTTTAATTATTAGATTTTTATAAATCTTATTTAGAATTTTCATTTAAATTATTTAAGTTTAGCCATTGGCTTGACAGGATTTAATTTGAGCTAATTTCTTAATTTTTTTGATTTAATATAGGAGAGTGTTCAATGTTTGAAATTTCATCCTTATAATTAGAAAAGCTGAAATTTTTTTTATCCTTTTCATTACTCAAATTTTACTTTTAAAAAAATAAATTATCAATATCATCATCATCATATTCGAAATTATTTTATTTATTTTCTTCCTCATCAAATGTATATTGTTCGCTGTTTTTATCAATGTTATTTTTGTTTAAGTTCTAGTTTTCACCTTAATTATTATGCATTTATTCAAAATCATTTTATACTTAATCATAGTTTTATATTTTGCTCAAATTATGTAGGTTTTAATTCCCTTTTTATTATTACTTATCAAAATATAATTTTTAAAAATTAGTTATTGTAAACTCTTACTCTTTTATTTATTTGTACCCACTAAATTTCTCACTGTTTTAATATACTTATTCTTATTATGCAGAATCTATATAATTGTAACCATTATTATTACTTTTATTTAAATAGTTTTATTCTTCATTTTATTCTGAAAGATATTTTCTTCTATTAAATATTCTAATTCTATTTCTATCTTCCTCGGGCAAAAAGAGAACTACTGAATTAGTAGATTTATAAATAGGATGTTATGGATATATTCCACATTTATTATTTAAAATTTATTCATATGGATATCCTTATCCTTTTTCTATAATTTAAACATCATTTTCATCTTAAAAATCACCCAATAAATATACATTATCTTTGGCATTATAATATGCTCCATTTTAAAATATTCCATTTAAAAATTATCCATCATATATTTCACCATTTTCTAGTTCAATTTTACCAGGACCACTCAGCTTTTTATTACTAAATTTTCCTCTAACACTAAAATTACCTTCAATATGAAACATCAATCCAAGTCCATCAGGTCTTGTTCCTCTCGCTATTCCATGATAATATAATTTTTTATCTAATTATAGTAATTTTATTTAATAAATGTCTACTTCATTAGATGAAATAGGCCTATTCTATAAAAAATTATGAATTTAATTATAGCATTAATTATAGTATTAGTACTAATTTTATTTTAAAAAATTAATTTACCTGCTGTTTATTTAATGTAGATTCATATATAACTTATTTTGCATTTTTATAAATATTTTCTGCTATAATTTGACCATTATTCATTTTTAATTCCATAAATTACCCACCAATATATTTGACTGGCATCCATCTCATTTTTATTGGATCATATTTAGCTGCAATTTCTACTAATTTTCCCATTTCCCAATTTCCTTTTTTTTAGTATAAATTATATTAAATTTATTAGATAAAAAGGAAAATAAGATGTTAAATTTCAATAAAAATTTACCTGCATATCTTACTTCATTTGGAAGTGTAACAATTCCAGGTCCATTTGCTCTATTTTCTTTAAAAAATCCTACAAAGTTACCCTCATAAGGAAAATATAATGTCCCCTATCCTTACTATTAAATATAAAATTTTATTATAATTAATTTGACAGATTAAATTATATATATATGGCCTTTATAATTTTATTTTAATTATAAATATTTAAAATTATTCAAAATACCATAAAATCTTAACTCCATTAACCTATATACATTTATCCTTCATTCCAATAAAAAACTCCTAAACCATCTCTTAAGCTTTTTTTATATTCACCTTAATATATGCCATTTTTATAATCATACAATGTAAATTAATTATAATATAAATATGTTTTTTAATTTTTAACTTTTTAGTTATAAAAATCAATAAACATAGTTACAAACTTATAGAGTATTTTTAATTTTAAAAATGTTTTATTTTATTTCTTTAATTTGCTTTTTATAATTGTTACAGTATAATTATTTTTAGAATTTTTTAAATTTTAATTTTTATAATTCTATTTGCTATTTTAATTTCGCTTAACTATTTTAGAATCATCAATATTTAAATTTTTAATTTAAAATAAAATTTATTGAAAAAGCTGGTAAAAAATTTTTGTTTATATATAATTCTATTTATAAATTACTAGAAAATATATGAAAATATAATATTTAAGCTAAATTTTTAAAGATATTTTATATAAAATTATATAAAATAGAACAAAAATAAAATTCCAAACTGTTTTTATTTTCTAAATATATAATGATAAATAAAAAATTATTCAAAAAACAGAAAATATAAAGCTTATATATACAAAAAATTATAAAATAAACAAAAAATAACATATAAATGATATTAGTTGTTATTAAAAACACATACTCATTCAAAATAAAAATTTATTTAATTTAAATTTAAAACGAAATAACAAACAAATTAAAAAAGTTTAAATAGATAAACTGATTTTTCTATACTTTAATTTAAGTAAATTTATGCATATAAATTAAATAAAGCTTAAATTTGTATACAAACTTAAATGAAAAAATGTTTGAATCCTATTAAAATCTATATATCGACTTAAATAACATTTTAAGCTCCCAGCAATCTATTATATTATTAAAAACTATATACATATTTGTGAACTTATATTTTTATATAATTTAAATAACATATATTACATATTTATATTTATTTATTACCTTATATTTTGATAAAATATAAAAAGCTTGAAAAAATATATTTATAAAAAATCTTTTCTTATTAATTATTTTTTAAATCTAAATAAATTTTTATTTTATTTTAAGGTTCATAAATATAAATTTAAATATTTTAAATTATTGGATATTTTCAATTTACAAATCTATATTAATTCTTTATTATTGTAATTTTTTAACAAGTTTATAAATTTGGTATTCTATTATCCTGTGCTATAGAATTTTATTTATTTTAATATAAAAAATTACCATAGATTAAATTATATTGATAGTAGTAATCAACAATTTCTAAAAAAAATTTTTATAAAAATAAAAAAAAAAACTTGCATAGATTTTAAAATATTTGACTCAATCCAAACTAATGCATAAATTGATAAAATAATTTAATAATAGATTAAATTTTTTAAATTTTAATAGATAAGAATTAAGTAATTTAAAAATTAAAAGGTCATTAATTTAGTTTAATGATAATAATTGTACAAAAAATTTTTGTTCATCAATTAAAAATTAAAACAAGGGAGATAAAAAAATTAATAATAGTGGAGTTTAAAAGTAAGAGACAAATGAAAATAATCACTTTAAAGAAAAAATTCTGGCTAATTTAATTTAAAATTAAAATAATAAAAATATAAAAGTAGAAACCATAAATATGTTACAAAGAAACCCACATTCTAAATTTTCTTCACCACCATCTATCATATGGGATTAATATAATAGTATGTCTGAATTACAAATAGCATTAAAATAAGTATCTATATTTGTTTATAAAAAAAAGTATTTTTATGAATAAAAAATTATTTGCAAAACTTATTATTTTTTTCAAATTCATAGGAGAAATTTGATTTTTCTAATTTGTTTTAAAAATAAGATGTTTTAAATTTGGTTGAAAGAATCAAATTTATAAAAAATGAATTAATACGTAATTTTAGAATTTAACCGTAAAATTAAAATATTAGTGAAATGTAAAAATTACTTTAAGATGAATTAGTTGAGCTAAAATCTTTACACTACATTTTTTCTGAGATAAAATTATATTTAAAAGAAATTATACTAAACATTGAGCTGTAAGACGAAAATTAGCAAAGAATGAATAATTTTTACTTAAGTTTACTAGATCTAGAATTATATATAATGTAAAATATAGCTTATAAGAAAAAAATTTTGAAATAATTAAACAAAGAAAATTAAATAGAATTTATACAGAAAAAATCAATTATAAATGAATATGTAGAAAAAGCAGAAAGTTTATTTTAAGAGAAGGATTCTTTGATTTAGAATATATTTTTCATTGAACATGCAATTAATAATCTTGAAATTTGCTTTGCTTTTTTCAAAATTTTATTAATTTAAAAAAAAATCGAACAATTCTATTAAGCATTTTCTAATGTTTAATTTCATTAGTAACTATAAATTTATTAATTAGTTTTACATGTTAAAATGAAGGGGAAAAAATTTGAAACTATACAAAGATAAATTGAAAAATAAGTTTTAAATATTTAATAAATTAAAGAAAATATATTCAATATAAATTAAATTGCATAGTTTTTATAAATCATAAACGAATTTAATTTAGAATAAGAGTTAAATTTAATATAAAAGGACCATTTTAATCAAAATTAAGATGATAAATAAATAAGTCAGTCATTATAATAGAACTATGTTAAAAATTAATAGCATCCTTTAAAAAAATTACCAGAAATATCAATTATTTTGGAAAACTTAGCATTTAGTTTCTTGTATTTAGATAATAATTTTCCTTTAAGTATTCAACAATTTGAATATACCATTAACACTATAAAAAAGTAATATAAAATTAATGTATTTTATAAACACTTATTAAATTTATTATTTAATTTTAAAAAGAATGGAAATTTAAAATCATGGGGAATTTAAATTTATTAGTTAATAGAATTTTTTAGTTATATAATAATTATTGCAAAAAATATAAGAAAATTACTAATTTGAAGATTATTATAATGGATACTTTAAAATTTTGTTCATTTTAGATAAGTTTCTACAAAATTCGGAAAAGAAAATAAATTTTTACAAAGATGTTATTACTTAAGCTAAATAAATTTAAGACAAGTTAACTATTTAAAGCATTTTATATTTATTGAAAATAAGCTAAAATTAAGCTGATTTATTAAATAATTGTATGGAAAATATAAATATAGAATAGAAATTAATTGAAGCAAATTAAAGAGAACTTTAAAATATAATACATTTAGAATTTTAAAATGACTAATAACTTTTAAATACTATTTTAATTTATCTTAATAAAATAGTTAAATTAAAATAAGAAGATTAATTATACAATAACAGTATTAATTAATAAATAACTATTATTTGTATATTATCAGAGTTAAATTTAACAGATAAAAAATACCTTGAATTTAATTATTTACAATAAAGCCAAGGAAATCTTTTAGTGTCAAATTATTTCATAAAAAATTTTTAACTTATTGATTCTGAAAGTAAAAAATTTCTTATAAAATAGGCTTATGAGCAATTAGATATGATTACTGATAGCAATGGTAACTAATTTAATACCAAAATGTATTTTTTAATTATAATTTATAATTGAACTTAATTTTAAAATAAAATTATAAGTTTTTAAGCTATTTTTAATTTTTTTTTAGGAATTTTAAATATTTTAACAAATTGGATTGGCAGTAATACTAATTTTGCAAAATAAATGTTTAAAAACTATTAATAGTAAATTTAGGAAAAAATATTTTAAGTATATGATTTCAGCAATGATAATTATTTAAAAATGATTTCTACATAAATGATGTAATAGTTCTTCTTTTTTTACAAAAATTTTGATTTGATTTTGGATACTAAAACTTCTGAAAGAATTTTGGAATATGTTTATTAAAATATAAGTAGCTTTTAAAATTAGTAAATTTCTTCAATTTATTATATGATAGCCTCTAAAAAAAATGAACAATTTGAATTATCTAACAAAAAAATGAATTAGTAATTAGTCTCTTTCCTTTAAAATTACATTAGCAAAAATATAGATAAATTAGAACCATAGGATATATATTTAATTCAAAAAACTATTTCTTTTGTTGAAGTAAACGATATAGTTTATAAAAAATTTGTCATTACATAAAAAAAAACCTTAAAATCATAAAAATTATCCTAAATATAAATATTTTTTTATTATCTTTTTTATTTTTTAATTTTATTATTTAAATTATTATAAAAACTATTTTTTTATTAAAAAATCTTTCCAGGTACCTAGTCATCTTTATTAAAGTATAAATGAGGTAATAAAAAATAAAAGCATGTACCCTGAATATTAAAATTTGGTTTTTGATTATGTATATAAGGAATTAAAGGAAAATTCGAGAAGATATAAATTTATAAATGAAGTTAAGGACAATTTATAACATTCATTATAAAAAGATAATAGAAATGTTAATTTATTAAGTTTTGTTAGTTTTATTGCCTAAGTTTCTAAATTTGAAAATGTCGACGAATTTACAGAAATATTAATTAATAAAATTATTTAAATATAAAACATACAATAAGAGATAAAACCTAATGAAATATCTTTTATATATTCATCATTAGTTTAAAATTTAATAGTTAAATAGGTTAACAATTAAACAAAAGATTTAAGTGAATTTAAAATTTAGGAATCATCTTAATAGGCATTAAATAAACTAGAACAATATATTATTTTACTACTTTAAAATAATAAGATAAAAAATTTTGAAATTGGACGTATTATCCATTCGATTTCTATATCTTTTTAAAGTGTTTAGAGAATTCAGTTTTTGGAAAAATTACTAGAAAAAACGAGCTCACCTTAATTTTTTATGAAATCTAAAGAGTAACAATTATAATAAAAATTATGGATTCATTTATACTTAATTTTTACATTTTTTTTTACATTAGCTAGTAAATTGACTGGGGATTATTTTGCATGATTTTTTGGTGTTAAGCCTTACTCAACAGGGAAAATTAATTATAAAATTTTTTATAAAATAATAAAGAATTGATTTATAAAGCTACCTAAAAAGCAGCTAATTCAAATGTTTAATTCACCATGAATAAATTATTTAAAAAAAATCTTTCTGGAGAACTTTTAGACATTCATTTAAATTAAATACAAGAATCGCTCTATTTTATTACTAGAAGAACTTAAATAAATACGAATGAATATTTGGAGTAATAAAAAACTATTTAACAATTTTTTAAGTAAAAATTTTAATTTAAATTATAGATAAATAGAGTTAATTGAACAAAATTAGTATTACATAGATAGAAAAAACACTAGAAGACCTTAAAAAAAGGTTTTAAGTTATTTTTAGTAATAAACAAATTTTTTAATAGAAAATATAATGAAGCAATAGAATTTGGATTATCAATTAATATAGGAGTATACAGATGAGGCTCCTTTCTCAGTTGACTTTTTATTAAAAATTTTTAAATGTAATTAAATTTATACATTATATTTGTTTAAAAAATATAAATAATTTATAAATTTTTAATTAGAACCCAAAGATATTAAAATCATAATTGAATGTAATGGGAAATAGCATTATATTAATGGATATCTTAAATATAACCACCTCATTAAAGCAGAAATTTTAAAATAATAAGGTTATAAAGTTTTATAAATACATATTGATGACTGGAATAATTTAAAAAAAGCATAGTAGTAAAGTTATATTGAGAGCTAAATAAAGAACATAATAAAGGAATTTTGATTCCAAAAATATTTATTTAATATATTTTACGCTATTATATAAATTTATCACCTTATTTTTATATTCTATGTATATAAAATTATGTTAATTTAAATAAATAATATTTATAATTTAACTCTACTTATAATTACAATTATAACATATCCTAATAATTTTTTAATTTCATATCCAAAATTTAATATATTAATCAGATGAACATGTAATTATAATATTTTGTATTTATTATATATCCTAAATAGGCTAGTCATGACCTTATAACTAAGCGCTAGATTCTGCCTAAAATTAGTTTAAATCTATATTCCATAATTTAACCTTATTATCATCAGATCCAGTCACCAAATAATTTTAAGGACTATCAATTAATAACATTTTATTTATTTATAAATTATGTGGATTTTAAATACTCATAAATTAGCTAAACTCTGTATAAGCATTATTAATCTCAAAAATAATTATCTTTGATTAAACAGCAACAGCAAATTATCTCACAAATTTTTCATCCATATTATTTATTCTTTGAATACAGGTTAAGCCTATTATAAAATAAAAACGTTTATTATTAATTATATATTTTTTATTTATATTTTATTCAATTTTTTTACCATTTTCTTCATTTTGGATTTCATGATTAAATTAAACTTTTTCTTAATCAGCTTGATATAATCTTATACAATTTTCAGTTGATACAGTAATAAATTTATCAGGCTTAACTATTAATAAGCAATTTTATTACATTTTTCCCTCAGGCTTGTCGTAAATAACTTAATCTTATTAATTATTACACTTTGTACTTTTTATTTCACCACATTTGCTATAAGTTACTATATATTGGAGAGTTTAATAACTCACTTATAAAATTTACTTGTTTTTCTTTTAGGATTTTTTTTTCCCCTTTTTATTTTAATTTGTTTCTACAATTTATTATTATTTGTTCATATTTTCAATCATATCTATTCCCAATATATCTGTAGAATGAAGATTCACGAATTATTATTTGTAATTAATCAGATTAATGTCCTTTATATTTAATCCTAGTTTATCATTTTTACTTTGCTCTTCTTCTTATACTAAAATTTCATATTAAATTAAATCTCCGTTTTAAAATCCAATAAACAACTTTTTTTGCAGATTTTTAGCATACCTATATAGGTCATTATCAAAATAATATATGCTTTTAATTTCATGCTCGAATTTTAATTCATGTATTTTTTCAAATTTTATATTATTTTCAGAACCAGTGAAAATTTCAAAAAACCTAAGGAATTTATCTTCTCCACCTGAAACTAGATACTAATCTTACAAATTTAATATACAGTTTACTTATTTTTCATTTTCTTTTATAGTTTAAATACATTATCCTTAAAATTTATTTAATATAAAAATTTTTTGTTCTTAATTTTCCTCGCTATCATTTTCTTCTTATTCTTGAGAATCTTAACTTTCATTACTATCATTATTTATAAAATTTTCTTAGTTACAATTTTCATTATCTGAATCCTGCTAATCTTACTTATTTTTTATTTTATTTTTATTATATTTAAACTTTCCGTTTCTTAATTTTTTTGGACCTTTTCCATTCATTTACTAATTTTGACCTTCACCTTATTCTAAATTATTAAAAATATTATGTTGTATATTATTAAGCTTTTTATGATAATTTTGTTTTCTAAACTCTCTTTTTTCTTGTTTGATTCTCATTTTTTTTTATCTTTTGTTTTCTTTTTCTATACTATCATCTAATGTATCGTTCATATATTAATAGAAACTGTTTCCTCCCTCAAAATACATTTTTGCAGTAAAAACTTTCCAATTTTCTACCTCAAATACCTATTCGATCTTTTCTTAAAATTACACATTTAATTTTTTTCTTTCTTTTAAATGTTCAGCATCTTAACTTCGCAAACAAGTTTTTAATTTGTAATCAAAATCTTTCTAATACATATTATAGTTTTATTTCTATAGATTATTAGTTTTAAAATAATTTTTTCTTTTTATTTTTTATAATTTTTATGTTTATCAAATTTATTTTAAAATTTACTCTAAATTTTTATTAAATTGTAAAATTTTAAACTATCCTGATAAAATCTAAAATTTAAATTATACGAATGGTTGGTTTAATAACAAGGATTTGTATATTTTATAAATATAATATTTAATTAATTTTAAATTAACCTAGTCTTTTAATTATAAATTATATTAATATAAAATTATTTATTTTCATTTTAATATATGTAAAATATACATTATTTTATTATAAATAATTTACGAAATATTTACAATTTGTGGAAAAATGTATTATAAAATTTTTTAATATAAATTTGATATTTTTCATCTAAATCTTCTTCCATAATTAACATCAAATGAGACAGAATTATCTTTACTTGATAGTTTTGAAATATTATTATATTTATTGTTTAAATTAATATTATTATTTTAAAGGTTCTTGTTGTTTTCCTAATTGCTTTAATTCACTTAAAGTATATAAAAAATTTAAAATGTTTATTTCAAATTATTTAATAAATTATTTATTAATTATATTTAATTACAGTTTTAATTAAATGAAGAATTATTACTTGCGATCACACTTTTATTTTAAGCTAAAAAATTATTTCTAGCCATAATTTAAATATCTTTACTCATATTTATGTTCATCCATCTTTATATCTCTTGCCAATTTTAGTAAATATACTAAACCATTTCTTAAATTTAAATTAAATATTCGTGTTAATTTAATTCTTCCATTAATATAGTTAAACTTTCCTAATAATTTAAATTTAAAATTTACTGAAATTTGAAAATTTAATATAATTACTAACAATAATTTATTATGCATTAATATATTATTTATAATTGAAATTTGAATTTTTAATCGCTAATAGAACAATTTGTTTATATATATACTTATATTCTAATAAATTATTTTAATTATTTAATTACCTAAATTTCTGTAAATATGTTTTCTAAAAATATCTCACAGTTTTTCAAATGAAATAAAGTTATGCAATATTATATATTTTTTTCAGAAATATTATCTCTTAAAGCTTGAAATTCTGCTTAAGCTAATAATAATGCATATTATATAGACAAACATTCTAAATTTACCATATAAATAAATTTTCTAAAATCTGAACTATTGTGAAGTTTTTATTATCTGATTATTAATTTTTTATCTGGATTTAACATTTCATTTAAAATTTATTCACTTTATTCCTAATTTTAATATTTTATTATGATTATAATATAATTATATTTATAACAATTTTTACATGATATATCTTTAGATTATTCATCAGTATCAAATTTTCAGGATTTAAAGAGCCCCCTTTAATATTTAAGTTATAAATTTCAACATATTTATGATAAAACTAATATAAAGGGTGGTTTTCCATAAAATGAATAATATTATTAAGGGAATCGAAATCATTTTTATAGTCTAAAATTAAAACAAATTTTAAAAAATCTCCATTCATTTTATAGTTATACTATTCATTATCTTCCAAAAACTGTGAAAATATAAATGGTATCAATTCAATTATGTAATTTATAGGAAAAAGTTCACCTTTAAGCTAAATATTTTTGTAAATATCTTATAATATTGACAAAAATTCATTACAATATTAAGTGTAAATATCTTTAAATTTATCATATTTTTTAAGTTTATTCATATCCTGTTAACTAATAAAATAATTTGAAAACTATTGCCCAATTTTTTAATAAAGATCTCTTAACTAATCTTCATTGATTAATCCTTTCTAAAAACAAATATTAGTATTATTTATTTATAAGCTTAAAATTATTGAGTATAAAAATATATAAAATAATATAAATTAAATTAAAGTTTTTTCGTTTTTTTTTTACCATTTTTCTTCCGAGAAAATCAATATTTATAATAGTTAATTAATATGCATATAAATTTGTTCTTAAATCCGGATCGAAATCAAAAGTAATTATATTTTATAAAGTAGCTATATCCAGAATGTTTTATTTAACGGAAATTATTTTTTCTTCTAAAATGATCATTCTTTAAACCAGGTCTTCTATTTAAATAGAATAAATATCTGAATTTTTCTTTTTTTATCCTTCTAATTCTTTATATTCTATATAAATATATAATTATATAATTAAAGTTAATGCTTTATATTATTAAAAATTACATTCTTGTAAATCTTCGTATATTATAGCCAATTTGTAATGTAAAATTTTCTGAAGGTTGACTTGTTGCAAACAATTTTCTATTTCAAATAATTCACTTTTATAAAATTTTAAATTTTTTTCTTAATAATTTCCATTTGGGTCCTCTTTAAATTGTTTGGTTTCTATGCTTTCTATAATTTACAATAAACACTGCTTTGCTAACTCTAAATATTTTATTCTTATATCAAATATACTTTAGTCTTCCTAAATAAAAAATATATTTTTTTACGATTTAATATTATAAAAAAATATTTACATTTTCAAATTAAAACTCCTATTGGTTAGCTATTTTTATAGCATATTTATAAGAATTATAAAAATCTGATTAAATAAAATGATGGTTAAATAATAAAATTAGAATTCTTGTTTATTCCTGATAAGTTTACGCTCTTAATTAAACTTCCAAAATCTCAGGAACTTTTCCTTTCAATCTTATAATTAAATCATCTCTATTAAATCTCAACAATAAAATTATTAGGATTTCCAAAATTTCCCTACAATAATAAATTTATATAAATTTTTTATAAATTTATTATTAATAAAAATTATTACTCTAGGTAACTTATTCTTTCAACTTAACTTAATACATATAATACTCTATTTTCAATAAATTAATATTGAAATCTTTAAGGAGTACATTAAAATTTTATATTTATATCTTTTTAAATTGATAATCTAAACTATTATTATAGTAATAAATCATAATCAAACTATTCTAATTATTCTTCCCTAAAATATAATTTGTCCTTTTCATTTTACTAGTATAATAGGTATTCTTATATTAAATAATAGAATTTATGACCAAAATTTATTTATTATTATTTTAAATCCCTCATTAATCTATATAAAAAGTAAAATAGATAAAATAAATTATTATTATATTTTATTTATTATTTTATTTGCAATATAAAATTATTATTTAAATTTTTTTAGTATAAAATAATCATAACATATCATTTTACTTTTAATTATCTGCACGCTAATTAAATAACATTCTGTCATGCTGGGGATTTTTATCTATTTATTATTATATTTTACTATTCTCTTCATCTATTTTTTATTCTAAATTGTAACAAACTAATATTTTTTCTACCCAAATTCTTTGATAAAAATTATTTAATTAATATAATAATTAATTAATTTATTTATTTATTTAATTTTCCTATAATTTGAAAAAAGTTTAAAAATGTTTTAATTTTAAAATATTACGGGGATAAATATTCTATGGCCCCAATATTACTAAAAAGTCTTTCTATATATGAAAAATATATTTCCCCAAAATTTTGCACATTATTAGCTAAAATTGGAATACACTATTAAGAAAGAACATTTAATTAAGGTTCTTTGAAAATTGTTAATTTTTATTCTAAAAATGTTTTATCTTCTTATTAAATTTATCTTCCAAGTTTAGAAAGTACATTTTCCAAACTCCATAAAACTTCATCGGTCCTACTAAAATATACTGGAGTATCTTTTTCAATTAAATGCCTAACAAAATATTCATTTTATTCCCCCTCTCCTTTTAAACTTATAATCTAAAAAATATATAAATTAATTTCGAATTTATATTACTTAATATATAAAAAATAAATTTAAATATTTATTAGTATTCTTATTAATTATAAAAATTATACATGTTTAACTATCATGGTTAAAAAAGAACGGTTCTGTTTACTTTACATAATGCTTTTTAAATTAATTTAACAAATTTCTAATTGCTCTTTGGGAGTTAATAAATTTATTAATCTTTTTAATGGCGCCTCAATAATTATCGATAAAATAATTAGTGTTTGGTTAATGACTTATATATATTCTGCAATTTGGTCCAATTTTTCTTCTTATTCCATGGCCTTTATGATAAAAAAATTTTTTTTAAGAATTAAATTAAAGCTAATTTTTAAACTAAATAATTATACTTTACCATTTATTCATTTATAGGGAAAAAATCCAAATTATTTATACTGTTATTTTGTATTATTCTCCTTTTGGCGATTTAAGATTCATGCTACACTAAATCTTTTGGTTTTTTCAAATATTATATACCATTTTCACCAATTGTATTTTACATATTATATACATTTCTTTTATCTACTTCTTCTATTTCCCTAGACTCTAGTTTTTGTGCTTTTCTTACTTCATTTTATACCTATAAAATTTTATCATTAATTAATATAAAACCAAAATATTAATACATATTTTTATATCAAAAATAAGAAATTTTAAAAACATACTTCTAAGTATAAAGGATTATCTCTTTTTTTCTATTCTTTTAACTGATATTAATCTTACTTAAATTTAATTTATTGGTTATATAATTTAATTATTTTATCTCTTATTATTTATAATTCTCCTAAATCAATATTGTCAATTGGTAGATCAATCAAATCTTCAAAAGTTCCTCCGAAATTACCTAAACTTCTATTCCAAATAGGTTAAAGTAAATAAGAAATATGAAGCATAATAGAATCAATTTTAAGAGATTACTATTTATAAATTATTAATTAAATACATTTTTAAAAACTATAATTAATATATGAATAATTATTCAATAAAAAATTACCTCATCTGGGAATATTTTATTTTCTATTTATTAATTCATACCTTAAATTTTTAGAAAATTATACTTATATTTTAATTTATCGATATTTTCCGAAAATTAATTATAGGTTTAAGTAGCTAAACTATGTACATAATCATCACTTTCCCTGTTTTCGACTACATAAAATAATTCATTTCTTTAAATTTATTCTAAATGAGTTACCAAGTTTTATTTTAAATTCCTTAACATATAAAATTAAGATTTTAAATAGTCTTTTAATAATTTCGGTAAAAGAAAGAATTCTTCATGTTAAGCATTTTATATTTATATTAACATTCTAAGAGTTTCAGCTACGCCTTTTTTTTATAAAAAATATAATTAACTATATATATATGAATTTATTTTAATTAAAAATAAAATATAACTTATTACCCATAGTGGAAATAAAAGAAGTAAATTCTTTTGCAAAAACTGTTGGAATAAAAAATCTTTAAAAATATAAAAGTGTGTACAATAAATCTACTGGCCTTAATTTAATAACGTACTATATATCTTGTTCAGTTAAAATTATTAAATGTTATGGGGAAAAGTATTATTATTTCGATTCGGCTATTTTCCTTTAATATTCTGTATAATTATGCTATTTATTATATTGTAATAATTCACAGGTCGACTTATTTTGACATAATGTTTTTTAATTGACTTCTATTTTTTAAATTTATTTATTAACATAAAAACTTGAATTTAAAATATTAATAATTATTGTAAATTTACCAAACAATTTAATTTATTTATACTGGCTAAAAACTAAATGAGAAACTGCAGTCTTGATATCAGTTACTTAATTATTTTTTTCATAAAAACTAATATTATAACTACTACTTATATTGTTAATTTTCTAATAATTAATTAGAGATTAATTATTATTTTCATTTTTGTTAATTTAATTTGCTTATTGATCCGTCGTAAGAAACGAAATATTTTAATTTTATTTTTAATTTTCTTATTAATTATTATTTTAAATTAAAGAAGTATCATCGTTATAATCAGTACTAAAAGAAATTGGTTTATCTACTTGTATGAACCAATCCTAAAATTATAAACTTCTTTTAGTGAAATGATCTCTATTATCAATATTAATTGGAACTTCAATTGTTTCACCTAAGTGCATTGGGTACTCACTATTGAAAAAATATAAATAAATAATTTTTAAAAAATATAAATAAATAATTTTTAAAAAATATAAATAAATAATTTTTAAAAAATATAAATAAATAATTTTTAAAAAATATAAATAAATAATTTTTAAAAAATATAAATAAATAATTTTTAAAAAATATAAATAAATAATTTTTAAAAAATATAAATAAATAATTTTTAAAAAATATAAATAAATAATTTTTAAAAAATATAAATAAATAATTTTTAAAAAATATAAATAAATAATTTTTAAAAAATATAAATAAATAATTTTTAAAAAATATAAATAAATAATTTTTAAAAAATATAAATAAATAATTTTAAAAAAATATAAATAAATAATTTTTAAACAATATAAATTAATAATTTTCAAAAAAATATAAATTTGAATTTTAAATAATCTCAGCATTTACAAGCCTTTATTGTCGACAGCTGGCTTGACAAGTACTATATCATAAATATTTTTTTCAAAAGAGCAGTTTCTGAAATTTGGATATTTGGCCTTATAAAATGCATAATTACTATTATCATAATTATATCCTTAAAATGTCCTAATAATATTTTCTGAATCGAATTACAAATTTATATAAACTCTCCAACTTTTTTAATATATTCATTTTACAAAAGTTAAAAAATTATATCTATAAAAAAGAATATTTTACCCACATCTAAGAACAAGCATGAAATGAGCCAAAGAACTGTCTTTGGAAGATAAAGCTTTAATAGTTTAAATTTTTGTATTTTTTCTTTTTAAAGTAAAATGGTTAGTTATATTAAAGTATTTTCTTAAGTTAAAGTCTAAATCTTCTTGCTAAATTTAAGTAAGAATATTAATAAAAAAATCGTCTTTGTAAAAAATTATTTTTATATAAAATTTTTTTATTTACTGTGATTGTCAAAAAATGTTTAAATTCTTCAGAAATAGGGCCTAAATCAAAAACTTCTACATCAGTTGTGCATTTATATTCATTACCTAGCTATTTTCTCATTCTATACCTTTTATAATCTGTAATAATATAATAGATTAATTTTCGTTAATGCCATATCATAATATTATATTATATTTTTAATTTTTTACTAGTTTTTCTCAATGCATATAAAACATTTCTGGAGTCATCTATAGATATTTAAGATATAATTTTTTTATCATCATCAGAAAACAAAAATTTGCTTTTGTCAAATATTTTTTCAATTATGTTTTATTTTTGAGTTCTTGCTTCGATTTTTTCTTTCCATTAAAATCCTGCGTAATTTAAAGTATAATTATCAATACATTTTACTTTTCCTTAGGTACCTCCGATAAATATTCTACCATGCTAGGAAAATTCTATAACTTCAATTATCTCATTATCAGTTTCTATTTAAATATCAAGATCATGGAGTGTTATTTTATTTTAATTTTTATGACTTTTTAATTCATAAATTTTAACGCAGTTTACATGTGAAACAACGAAAGCATACTCTTAGATTTTTCTCCTAAATTTGAAATAGTGAGTTATTTTTTATTTAATATATTTTAAATATTTAATAATGTTATAATTAAATAATGTTGTAAATTAAAATTACTTCAAATAATTGCATTTAGGCACTCCTATGGCCACAGAATAAACTCTTCCACCAACTTTGGAAAAGTCAATTTCATAAAAATCTTATTTAATCAAATGCTAAGCTTAGTTATTATAAAATGAGGTTTTTTCCCTAATTTTAAAATCTTTAAAAAAATATTTTTACTTAGAATTTTTATATTTACTATTTATTTAATGATCCTATATAAGGCAATTGTATAAATAAAATCTTATCTTCAACCAAAAAATACAAATGTTAAATATCTTCTAAAATACCCTTTTATTTAATAAAATTTTAAGAATTTAAATAATGAAAAAAAAAATTATCTCTAATTTATATATATATTATATGAATATTTTAATATTTTTTTTACATATTTGAGATGAAAGCCCATATTTCCATCCTGTTACAAAGATTTTTCTTATCTTATTTCTTCAATTCTTTTTGCTATAGTATCAGGGATATCAATTTTTGCAAAGTTTAAGACATGATAACCACTTTAAACAGAATATTTAGCTATTTATAAATTAAAATTATCAAAATTTTATAAAAACATATTTATTAAAAATAATTTTAATCTTACGAAAATGAAAATGAAATCATATAACTTTAAAAAAAAAAATTACTATCGACTGATTAAATTATATCATTTTCATAATGCTTTGCCTCTAAGTTGGCTTCTAAAATTTTTGAAATTTCTTCTATATTTTTTTAAGTTTACTCATTAGTTTTTAGATCTTTTATTCCTTTAATTATTGGATCCTTTTATAATACATTAATATTAATAAATATTAGATATAATAAATTTAAAGTTTAAGCATAAAATTTTTCTTACTATGTTATTTTTTCTCTATTCTTTGTTTATTATATTATAACTTATAGGCTCAAATGGCCTGTTTATAGGGTTTTGATTTGTTTCATTAATACTAAATGTTTATTTATTAAAATTAATACTTTTGCTATTTTATTTTATTTATTGGTCATCATTTTTTTGCTAACTTTATTAATTGTATAAAATTTCATTGACTTAATCTATCAAAGTCTTTTCAGTTTCTTTTACTAAGGGTAAATGTGCTTTAATATAGTTTTAATTTCCTTAGTTTTCTTACATAATTTTGGTTTTTTCATGTTCTTAATTTTTATCTAAAAATAAATTTTTTTCTGTTTGTTTATATTTGTATTTATTTTTCTAATCTTAAATATCTTGTTATTATTATTTGAGCATTATTTATTATTCAATTATGGCATTTTAATTTTTATACGCATTCAAGTTTTACTTTTTTCCATAAAATGACATTGTTTTTAAGTCTAGTACACTTTTCATATTTGTGTTGGATCCTATTTAGTTTAATGTTTTTAAATTTTTGATACTATTTATTTAACTAATTTTAATTAATTTTTATTTAAGTAAAAATAAATTTTATTAATTTTTTGAGGTTTTTAAATTTAAATAAATTTATTAGTATTTTAAAAGATAAAGGCGGCTTAAAATTAAATTAACCATAAGAATTTCTTTTAATTTATAATATAAAATACGGTTAAAATAAATTAATCATTAAATTTTGATATAAAAACCAACTATTAAATGTTAACACACATAAAAATTTATAAAACAATCATATATTTTTTAAAATCTCATTTTAATTATAATTAATAAAAATGTATTCCTTTATATTAATTAATGAACATTCATTTAATTTTTTATTTATTTAAACAGTAATTGATCAGTATATCAGGTTATTTTCAAATGAGCCCAAATCTGACTGCATACTTTATTTTATATTTATAATTCTATGAATATGTACTATAAGGTAGTTTATAAATTATGAGTAAGATAATAATTATCTTTTTTTAATCTAAATAAATAAAAAAATATAAATAAAATAAAAATAAAACTAATTTTTATCAATTTAAAAATTCATAATTTTCATCAAATGAAAATAAGTAATAAGCCTTCCTTAAATATGTAATAATAATATTTCGGTAAAAATACCTAATAATATTAGGGTATTTAAAAATCCCATAATAACTACAGTCAAATTGGTAGGTAAGTATTATAAAAGTTCAAATTTTTATTAAATTATCGAAATGTATTAACATTTACATTTAATATAAATTATTTCAACCGTTTAAAAATGAATTTAACTATATCAAAATTATATTATGAATTCTGATAAATATTTTTAATTTAAATTAATATTATATCATTTAGAAATTATATTTAAAATATATTTAAAAAATTCTAAGTTAGAATCATATTTGTAATATTTTTTCATTATTTATCAAATTGAGTGGAATAAACAATTTAATTTTAAAAAATTTTACCACATATTTTTAAAATACAATAAAGTTTTTAATATATTTTATAATATATATTCTTTTTAAATTAAATAATGATATTAAAAAAATATAGATAAAATACAGCAAACTCAAACACTAATAAACTTTAGGTGTCAAATCACTCTAGAGGAATTTCTAGATCTTAGTTTCCATAATAATAGTAATATAGAATTAATATAAATATAAAAAATAAAAAAATACCTAGTTTTAAGCTTCTAATTTATTAGAATTTTCCTTATATTTTTTTTATATTTTATTTTATTAGAATTGGTATACATGGTAGACATATTAGAGCAACAACTGATAGTAATAATTAGGGAATATTATCTTACCAAAATTAAAAATAATAATAATAAATAATCACAAATTCTCCTAATAACAATACCTATAATTCAAGAAATTATGTAACTTATAATTCATATAATTAATAAAGATAATAATCATTAACATAATAAAATTCCAAAGTTGGAATAAATTAAATTAACAATTAATAATATGGAAGACAATTCTTAAGTAAATAAACATCACCACAAAACTAAATTATCAAAGGGATAAGTACTCATCATAATTAGAATTATAACGTGCATTAAAAATAATTCATTTAAAATTAATCCTAAATTTAATAACAACAGTATTTTTCTAAAAATAATAATTTATAATCAACTCATTAAGAATAATATTAATAAAAAAATTTAGAAAAAAATAACTATTTAACTGGTATTAATAATAGTTAAATTAGATCAACGTCTTATCAGCCTTCTAATAATTAAGAATACTAATAATAACAGTAATAAAATTTCAACGGTAAAAAAAATCAGTTCCTTATAAGTACACAATACAAAACAGCCACAAATTCTAGGAATGTATCGTATAATAACAGTGCAATGAACAGTAACCAATAAAGTACATCTAAATTGAATAACATAGATATTTCTTTGAATAAAAATGACTTAGAAAATACAAGCTCTAATAAAAATGAGAAATCAGGAAAAAAGCCAGTTATTAATGTTCAAAGCATTCAAGCTAAATATTTTGAGACAAATAAGAAATCTTCAAATTTTTAAGATAATGGCCCTTCGCCTATTTCAAAAATTGATTTTGTATAAGAACAAATTTAAAACAAATAGCAAGAAGATAGTTAAAAATAATAAAATTACACTAATTACTAATCTAACTATATAAATTATCAACCATAAACAGGCCTAAATTATTAATATTAACACAATAAACAAAATAATAATAATAATTATAATAATAGCTAACAATATTAAAGTGGAAATTAACATACAATTAATAAATTAGACTCAGGCTATAAGGATAATTAGCATAACGAGTAATTATATTTTTTAAAAATAATTTTATATTAAAATATATTTATAATTTTATTTATTAATTAATCATATAATAATTTTATGTTTAATAGTCTCGCGAGATAATTTAATGAGTATAAAAATAAGACTAACTTAATGAAAAATGACTATGAAAATAAAATAAAAGAGCTATAAATTTTGGTAAAAGATTTGTAGCTTAGTGTAAAATAAGGCCAGGAAATACAAAAACAATTACAGAAAGACAACGAAAAACTAAGAAATTAAAATTCTCTTTTAGAACAAAGCCAATATTAATCTTAAAAATAAATTTAAAAGTATTAAAATATTGAATAAATACACTAGTCTAATCTAAAAATAGTAAATAAAAATTTTATTTTCATTCAAAATTTATTTCATTTAATTTTTATATATATAATTAATTTTAATATATAAAATTTAATATATTTTTATCATATAACTTTAAATCAAGCATGAAAACAGTTACTATAATAGAATTGGGAAAACAACATTAGATAAAATAATTGACAATTTTTACGATACAGTTATGATTGACTCAGAACTTGGACCATTTTTTAAAAATGTTAACACCAAAAATTTAAGAAAATCTTAAAAATGTTTCTTCGGACTTATTTTAGGTGGCCCTGAAAATTATGATGGAAAAGATATGTTTACTGCCCATAAGCATTTAGGAATCACCATATAATAATTTGAATAAATGGGAAATTTATTAGTAAAAGCTTTTAACGATTATAATATAGACCATGATATAGTTTAGGAAATCAAATTACAGTGGAACAAATAAAAACCATTCATAATAAGTTAAAAGTAATTTTATTAATTTAATGCAAATATTTTTATATTTATAATATTTAAAACAATTAATATTGGTACCTAATTTTTTTTATTTTTATTTTATTTGTTATTTTTAATTTTTTTGTTTGTTTGTTTTAGTGTGTCATTATTTGAACAGTTAGGAGGCGAAACTATTGTCAATTAAATTGTAGATAGATTTTATGATTTATTACTTGTCGAACCAAAAGTAAAACATTTCTTTAAACATACAGACATAGTTAATTTAAGAAAGTAATAAAAATGTTTCCTTACACAGGTATTTGGTGGCCCCTAAATCTATAAAGGAAGGTAAAAAATATTTAATTAATAAAAAAAATTTTTATCTAATTTTTTTATTTAATCACATAAATTTTCTGTCTAATAATGTTAAAAAAAATTTAAAAGGGACATGTTTAGCATTCACCAGTAATTTAATATTACTGATTAAGACTTTGATATAGTAGGAGGTGTTTTAATCCATGTGTTAAAAGAATATAAAATAGAACAATATCTTTTATAAGAAATAACAGAGATTTGGGAATCGCAGAGAAATTATATCGTGGCTTTAAACAATGCGTAATTAAATATATTAATTTTATATTTAAATTAATTTTTATAAAATTTTTAATATAATTAGAAGCCAAGAAAAAACTATTCTGGAATAAATAGGTGGATAAAAAAATTTAGATATCGCAGTTGATATGTTTTACGATAGGTTATTAAAAGACTAAAAAATTTCGCACTATTTTAAAAATACAAATATGATACACTAAAGATAATAACAAAAAGATTTCTTACTAGGTGCTTTAGGAGGACCCTAAAAATATAATGGTATGGATATGTATACAGCCCATAAAAATTTGAATATAAATAAAAAAGATTTTGATTATACTGGTTTAATATTTTTGAATGTATTGAAAGATTTGGGAATCAAATAGGATTTAATAAATTAAATTGGAGATATCTGGAATTCTTTGTTGGATTAAGTAGTTTAGGAAAATTAATAAAAATAAAGTGATAGATAATAAAATTTATATAAATAAAACGAAGAATCACAGAAAACACTTTATGAAAGAATTGGCGGATAAGATGCAGTTAACACAGCAGTTGATATATTTTATTAAAAGCTGCTTAAAGATCCATAGTTATCTAAATACTTTAAAAATACCAATATGTAATAATAAGTTAAATAATAAAAGCACTTCTTAACTTAAGTTTTCGGGGGGCCTTCTGTTTATTAAGGAAGGTATCATAAATTTTATTAAACTTTTACAATTTAAAAGATATTTAATTTAATTAATGGATGTTAAATTTAATATTATTTATTTATATAATTATTTTTATAAAAGAAATATGTACGATGCTCATAAAAATTTAGGAATTTCCTCAACAGATTTTGATAATACTGGGAAAATACTAATAAATACATTAAAAGAACTTAATGTATAACAAAAAGAAGTGTAGGAAGTTGAGGGCCTTTGGAATTCTTTGAAAGATGAAATTGTAGTTAAAAAATAAACAATTTTCGAAAGATTAGGAGGTTAGGAATCCATAAATATAGCCGTTGATAAATTTTACGATAATTTATTAATAAATCCATAATTATCAAAATACTTTAATAACACAGATATGGCCAGATAAAGAAAATAATAAAAATGCTTTTTAACTTAAGTTTTTGGTGGACCTTAAGAATATGATGGAAAGTAATTTAAATTTTGATTATTTTTTACAATTTTTGCTAAAATAAATATAATTTATTTCTCAGAGATATGTACGACGCTCATAAGTATTTAAATATATCTAAAAATGACTTTAACAAAACAGGGCAAGTTTTACTTAACGTGTTAAAAGATTTAGGAGTAAAAGCTGATTTAATTTAAGAAATTGGTGATATTTGGAATTCTTTGGAAAATGATATTGTCATAAAGAGCAAATAATAATAAACTTAAGATAAAAATTTATCACTATTCGAAAGAGTTGGAGGACATGAAGCAGTTAATACAGCAGTTGATATATTTTATGATAAATTACTTAAAGATCCATAGTTATCCAAATACTTTAAAAATACCAATATGTAATAATAAGTTAAATAATAAAAACACTTCTTAACTTAAGTATTTGGAGGTCCTAGTATATATTAAGGAAGGTTATAATTTATTTTAATTTTACTTTATTTTAATTTTTTATTTACAATTTACATTTAATATTTAGAGATATGTACGAAGCACATAAAAATTTAGGAATTTCCTCAACAGATTTTGATAATACTGGGAAAATACTAATAAATACATTAAAAGAACTTAATGTATAACAAAAAGAAGTGTAGGAAGTTGAGGGCCTTTGGAATTCTTTGAAAGATGAAATTGTAGTTAAAAAAAAAACAATTTTCGAAAGATTAGGAGGTTAGGAATCCATAAATATAGCCGTTGATAAATTTTACGATAACTTATTAATAAACCCATAATTATCAAAATACTTTAAAAACACTGATATGGCCAGATAAAGGAAATAATAAAAATGCTTTTTAACTTAAGTTTTTGGAGGACCTTCTATATACAAAGGATAGTAAATAAATAAAAATTATATAAATATTTTTATATATATAAATTTTAAAATATTAAGAAATATGTATGATGCTCATAAGTATTTAAACATTTCTAAAACTGATTTCGAGTTAACCGGTCTTGTTTTACTTGATGTATTAAAAGATTTAGGAGTTGAAAATGAATTGATTAAAGAAATTGGAGATATTTGGACTTCTTTGGAAAATGATATTGTCATCTAAACCGAATAACAAAAAATTGAAAATAAAAATTTATCATTATTTGATAGAATTGGCGGATAAGATGCAGTTAATACAGCAGTTGATATATTTTATGTTAAATTACTTAAAGATCCTTAATTATCTAAATACTTTAAAAATACCAATATGTAATAATAAGTTAAATAATAAAAACATTTTTTAACTTAAGTATTTGGGGGACCTTAACTATATGAAGGAAAGTAAAATATTTTATACAAGAACTAAATTTTATTATTAAATTAAGAATTGTTAAATTTAATAAATAGTCCTAAAATTTTATTTATTATTTTTATAAAAGAAATATGTACGATGCTCATAAAAATTTAGGAATTTTTTCAACAGATTTTGATAATACTGGGAAAATACTAATAAATACATTAAAAGAACTTAATGTATAACAAAAAGAAGTGTAGGAAGTTGAGGGCCTTTGGAATTCTTTGAAAGATGAAATTGTAGTTAAAAAATAAACAATTTTCGAAAGATTAGGAGGTTAGGAATCCATAAATATAGCCGTTGATAAATTTTACGATAATTTATTAATAAATCCATAATTATCTAAATACTTTAAAAACACTGATATGGCCAGATAAAGGAAATAATAAAAATGCTTTTTAACAGAGGTTTTCGGAGGGCCATAAAAATATAATGGAATGTAATTTTTTTTTTTATTGTAAGGTTTATCGAAATTATTATTTAATTAACTTTACCATTTATAGGAATATGTATGACGCTCATAAATTTTTAAATATTTCCAAAAATGATTTTGATTAAACAGGGTTAGTTTTACTTAACGTACTTAAAGATTTAGGTGTATAGGCTGATTTAATTTAAGAAATTGGTGATATTTGGAATTCATTAGAAGATTAAATTGTCATTTAAAAAACACAAGAAAAATAATAATCTTAGGTTTAAAATTATAAATAAATTCCTCTAATAGATAGAATAGGTGGATAAGATGCACTAAATATCGCAGTTGATTTATTCTATGACAATTTATTATAAGATTAATAAGTATCTAAATACTTTAAAAATACTGATATGGAAAAATAAAGAAAATAACAAAAACACTTTTTAACTTAGGTATTCGGAGGTCCATAGTTATACAATGGTTTGTAATATATATATATAAATATATACATAAATTAAATAATACTTTTTTATTAAATGAATATTTTTTAATATTACTGTGATTTATTTAAGGAGTATGTATGAGGCACATAAAAATCTAGGAATAAATTCAAAGGACTTTTAAAAAACTGGAGAAATTTTGATAAATGCACTTAAATCGCTAAAAGTTGGTAAAACAGAAGTGGATGAAATTTAAGCTTTATGGAATTCTTTAGAAAATGACGTGGTTTTTGAAAATAAATCTAATATTAGCTAATAAACCTTATTCTAAAGGATTGGAGGTCAAGATGCAATTAATGCAGCCACTGATATTTTTTATGACAGGTTATTAGTTGACCCTGTACTTTCAAAATATTTCAAAAACACAGATATGAATCTTTAGAGATATTAATAAAAATGTTTTTTAGGACAGGTATTTGGAGGTCCATAAAATTATTAAGGAAGGTAAACAAATTATAATTTATAGAATAATTTAATTAAGTAATACAATTAATATAAATAATGTACAATTTTATATATAAAGAGATATGTATTCGGCGCATAAAAATTTAGGTATTAATGGAGATGATTTTAATAGAACTGGATAACTTTTACTAAGTGTACTAAAAGAATTAGGGGTTTCTTAAGACATAGTAAATGAAGTTTAGGCTATCTGGGATTCCTAATATGACGATATAGTAACAATAAACTCAAAATCAGCTAATAAAATAAGCAAAAAATTTGCATCTAATTCTGTTAACAAAAATGTCTAAAATTAATAACCTTAAACACTTTACGAAAAATTAGGAGGAAAAGCTGCTATTGAATTAGCTGTAGATTAATTTTATGATATATTAATAAATGATAGCAAAATATCCCATTATTTCAAAAACACAAATATGCAGGTTTAAAGAATTTAGTAAAAATGTTTCTTAACTGAAGCTTTTGGCGGTCCAAGTGAATATAAAGGCAGGTTATTAAATTTAAATAAAAGCTTTAAATATTTAACAATATTTTATATGTTATTTATATAAACAGGGATATGTTTACTGCTCATAAATACTTAAATATAAATAACCAAGATTTTACTTACACCGGTTAATTATTACTAGATGTTTTGAAAAATCTAAATGTAGCTTAAAATTTAATTTAAGAGGTCGGCGAAATTTGGGAAAGTTTAAGAGTTCAAATTGTCCAAAAGTAATTTATTAAAATTCTAATTTTTATATTATATATATTTAAACTTAGCGTTTAAATATTTTATAAAAATAAAGCAACCAAAGTAATTAATAACAAGAAAATGGTTTAAATAATTAAAAATCAGAATAAAATAGATATTAGCCTAGTAGTGAATTAAAGAATTCCAATACCATTTACGATAGAATAGGCGGAAAAAATAAATTGGATTAAATAACTAATTTATTATTTAATAGAGTTCAGAAAGAAGAGAAAATAGGAGGTTTTTTCAAAACAATCGACTTAGAAAGATAGAAAAAATAACTGTCCGATTTTTTATCTTCAATTTTTGGAGGCAGTGAAAAATATCATGGAAGGTAATATTTTATAAAAAAATAATAAATTAACTTTTAATAATTTTTTTAAATATAAACAGAGACATTAAAACAGCTCATTAATATTTGAATATTAATGATGATTAATTTAATTGTTTTGGCGGACTGCTTATTGGTGTACTACATGAGTTATAAATTAATCAAGAAGATATTGGATAAATAACTAAATTCTGGGAGTCTATGAGACAAAATGTCGTTAAAAGGTATAAAAAGAAATGCTTAATTTTTTATTTAATAAATTTATATGATTAAAATTATTAAAATTTAATTATTATATTAAGCTAAGATCTATAACATAATGATGAATATTAAAAACCAAAAGAACCATTAATAACGAGAATAGGTGGGTAAAATTAACTTTACTAGGCCGTTGATACTTTTTATGATAAAGTTTTATAGGATACCAGAGTAAACTTTTTTTTTAAAAATACAGATATGGGTCATTTGAGACAACAATAAAAATATTTCTTTGAGTTAGTTATGGGTGGTTAAAATAAGTATTAATGAATTTATATTTATATATTAGTTAATTATTTTATTTATTTATAAAATTTTAGACAATTTTTATATTTTATTTAAAATAGATATAACGGTAAAAATATGCTTGAAGCTCATTAAAATTTAGGAATTAATGATTATCACTTTGATGTCGTAGTAGATATACTTTTGAAAACACTTATTGAATTTGGAGTAGCTAAAGATGAAATAAAAGAAATTAGTAAAACTTTATAATAATTTTTAAATTTTTTTAAATATTAAAATTAATTTATCATAGATTAAATATTGGAGAATGTAAGATCTGACATCAGTTAAGTACCAAATGATTCTTAAACTTTATACTAAAAAATAGGAAAAACATCGGCTATCGAAATTGCAATTAATAAATTTTTCCTTAAAATAAACGTTGATAAAACATTTAAAAACTATTTCAATGAAGAATAAATTTCACAAATAAAACAGTCTCTTAAAGAATATATAGTTGCTTTATCAGGAGGATCAATTGAGTAAAAATTATAATTTATTTATTTACTTTATTTAATAAATTTTTTATATATTTTTATTAAAATAAATATTCAAATATTTTAAAATTTAGAATTGACATTTTCTAAATTTATAAAACTTTTGCTGGTGTCAATTTGAATTTAGAACAATTCACCGAATTAGGAAATATTTTCTTTTTAGTTTTCGCAGATTTTGGTATAGGTGCTGAGCTTGAAAATCAAATAAAGGATTTATGGTAAAATTTGTCTTAATTAATGTTAGAGGAATATCCTTCTTTAATTTAAAGAGTAGGATAGTAAAGGTAAATTAAAAATATTTTTTACCAAAATTATGTAATGTATTTAATTAAATTTATATTTAAAATTTATAATATAATTAACAGATTAGATGGTGCAATTGATATATTTTACGATAGATGCTAAGTACATCCCTAACTTTATTAATTCTTTTCAAATTTTGACACTTCATATTTACGATAACATTAAAAAGATTATATGACTTAGTTATTTGGAGGCCCAAATAAGTAAAATATATTTAATTTATATTAAATTAAAAAACTATTTAATTTATATCTAACAATAATTTTTATAGCTTCAAAGGAAGAAGTGTTAACGAAGCGCATTAAAATATATATATCACACCATAAGATTTTAAAATAATGGGAGATATATATATTTAGACTCTTAAAGATTTAGGTGTAGAACAATTAGACCTTTAGGAAATTTTAGTTGTTTTTAATTCTTTAAAAAATGAAGTTGGTGTAATTTGATTAAGAAGTTATATGTATTATTTTCCTTATATTATATATTTCGAAGTTATAATTTTTCTTACCATTACGATTATAAACAAATTTTAGATATTTTATAATTATTAAATCTCCCTAATTTTTAATTCACTTTATATAATTTTAATAAAATTTTTTATTTGTTTAATAATTTATTTATAGATTACTAATAAACCACAAAATAAATTAATCATTAATATAAAATACCAAAATTTCGAATAAAAATGTGTTCTGAATAAACCTCTGAAATTTTATCTCATTAATCATAATAAATTCAATAATCTCATTAATAAGGAAGAAAATTATTCAATTATTACATTCAAAAAAATATTTAAAGAAATCAATCTGAAAAATAATTCTTTTATAGAGTCAATAGATGGAGATTCAATTCAAAAGATTAAACTACTCGTAAAAATTATCTAAATAAAATCTTTTAAAATCAAAATCAAATCATATAAAACAATCAAAACAAATAAAAATAAAATAAATATATAACTTTGCGAACTTTAATGTTTTTTCCATATTTAAATATTAATGTACTATCTATTAAAATTATATTCACATTAAAATCATTATCTTAAAATAATAAAAATTTTGAAAATTAAGTGAATTTAAATAGATAAATATATACTTAAAACAAAATAAAAAAAAGAGAAATATTAGTAAAATGAATAAATTATATAAAATATATTTTTTATCAATTTTTTTTTATTTTTAACAGTAAATACCCATCAATTTTAACATTTTTTATTTAAAGTTTAATTT
The DNA here is from genome assembly GCA_001447515.1 of Pseudocohnilembus persalinus. Classification (NCBI taxonomy): domain Eukaryota; phylum Ciliophora; class Oligohymenophorea; order Philasterida; family Pseudocohnilembidae; genus Pseudocohnilembus; species Pseudocohnilembus persalinus. Next base: position 128,082 of record LDAU01000120.1, on the reverse strand, counting down.
ACTGTACACTGAATTTAAAATATAATTATAAAATGAAAGAAAAATATTATTTAAATCTTATAAAAATTAGTAATTTATTTATAAAATATTTTTATTTTTATTTTTATTTTTATTTTAAATAGCCGCTAAATTTATGAGACTTAAAGGACCTCTCCTTGTTGCTGGTTTCAGTATTGCTTTATATGGTAATAAAATTATTAAATATATATTAATTATTATATATATTTGAGTTGCACTTAAATTAACTTATACAATTTTATAAAGATTGGACCTATGGGTGGACCAGAAAAGATGTTCATCATTGATATTAAATAAAAATACAGTAGAAAATATTGAAATCATTATAAATTTAATTTTATTTGATATTTTTATAATTTCGAAATTAAATTATATGCTTAGAATTTTATAGATTAATAATTCATATGAAAAAATGTTTTAAAAAGAAAATTATATATTTAGTAGAATTTTTATGGGCGAGCAATATTTTAATCTTTTTAAATTCTATATTTCGATTACATTGATTAAATAGAACCTTATTAACTTATTTAAATACAATGCATTTTTCTTATTTTAGAAGTAAAATTTAGTTAAATAATCGAAAAGTCAATTTGATTATTATAAAAATTGTTTTTTATTAGTATATATTTTAAATTATAAATGTTATCCACAAATGCAATCAAAATAATAAGTAAATTAAATTATTTTAAAAAAATAAAAGAAAATAAACATTAAAAAAAAAAAATAATACTTGACAATTTTCATTTTATTTAATATATTAAAATAAATTTATAAGTTATGGTTTGTCCAGTAAAAACATTAGCTGTCTTATTAATAGCAGGAGCAGCCCTGATTTTCCATTTAAATATAGATACAAGTAATTTAAAAGATAAAATATTTGGCACAGGAACAAAAGGAAAAATAAAATACTATATATTTTTGGCGTTTGTGGCATTTGGACATTTTGAATATTTTTCTAATGGGTATTTTTGCAAAGCTTTAATTATATATTTACATGATTTATATTGTAATTCTATGGGAATTTAATGTAATAGCTGGGATTATTTATTAGAAAATATAGGAAATTAAGATGTAAATAACAAGTTAGAATAAAATATATTAGATCAATAATAATAATAAATATACCTTAATGTAACCCAGGAAAATTGATATAAATGTATAAAATTAAGCTTAAATTTAAAAAATTTATTTGATATAAATAATATTTCATTTATAAAAATTATATAACTTTTAGGAATTATATTAATAATTTTAAATTTATTAATTTAATTAACTACTGCATTGATTTATTTATAAATGTTAGCTATTTAATATTACTTTTATAACTATAAAAATTTTTAAATAACTTATAAATGAGTTATCATTCGAAGCTTTTAATTCTTATTAAATTATTATAAGCATACGCTGTATTTAATTATTAGAATACAAATAAGAATTAAAAAAAGATAATATATTCATTAACTTAAAAAATTCTACCAAAATACTTTTTAATTAAATTTTATATTATGTGATATAATTCATAATTTAGGGTAATAAATTAAGTAGTTTACTAAATTAATAAATTAACAATAAAAAAATAATTTTAATAACTAAATAAATATTCCCATTAAACTAGTTAATTGAGGCAAAAAAAAATGAAAATTAAAAGTGCTATTAGAAAATTGTGTGAACACTGTAAAGTAGTTAAATCTGGTAAAAAAATTTATATTAAATGTAAAGCTGATCCCAGACACAAATAAAGATAAGGAAGAAAAAACTTTAGTACTTTATAAAATTAAGCTGGAATTCAAAATATGAATTTATAAGAATTTTAACTTACTGAGCAATAATTATTAGAATAAGAATCAGAAATGTGCGTATGTTCTTCTTGTTTATAATAAATTTAATTAAATGAAAATTGTTCAGATATTAATTACAACTATTTGGATAAAATTTATCTTGCTAATAAAATCTACAATCCTATATAACATACTTTTAAAGTTGAAGATTTAGAAAATTTATGATTTTACTTATAATGATCTGTAAAAATTCAATTAAATAAATGAAAAATAAGATAAAAAAAATTCCATAAAGAAAATTTTATTTTAATTTATTGGTAATTAGTATTTAAATGTGAAATTTTAATTTTTGAGACTTAATATTTGTGTACAAATTTTATTTATTTAATTAAAATTAGTAAAAATTAAATATATTTATAAGTAGTTAAAGAATATTTTATATTTGTATCTCAATTTACAGTACTATTGTTATAATGATTAATGGGAATAGAAATTTAACTAAATTTATATTTTTCTTCATTTACTTTATGCTTTTTATGGTTATTAATAAACTATTATAAATTTAAAGGTTTTATATATAATCAATCTACAATATATATCAAATTTACATATTCTATTTAAATTTATACAAATTATTTTCTAATTTCATTAATTTTTTCCTTCCTTAAACCGAAATCCTAGGATAGCTGTCTAAAAAATTCGTATTAACTTTATTCTTTTTTGCATTATTTAGTAATAATTATTGCTTCAGTATTTATTCTTGATCATTCTTTTATTCCTGATTTTAATTCAATAATTTTTGCTATTATTTTAAATTTTAAAGGTTTCTTATCTTCTATAATTATTGCTATTTTTCATATTAAATATTCTCAAATGTAACTTATTTACAAAATTGAAATAATTTATCAGCAAAACACTTGAAATTAAAATTCTTTTATTCTCCATATTATTAACTAATCAATAAAATTTTTTACTCTATTTAGGTCAATTTTTATTCAATTTTTAATATATTTTTATTGATTAATTAATTGAATTCCATAAATGAATTTATATATTCATTGTTTATTTCTTTAATTTCATATTATTGAAAATTTAGTTTTTTAATATTATCTTAAAAATCCAACTTATTTGTTAGTATTTATTCTATATTCTATTATATCATTTCTTAACTTTTTAAAAATTATTAAAATAATTATTGTAAATCATTAAAATCAGGTAATTTTTGTTTTTTGTAAACTTGAAAATAATCTATAAAAAAATTGAATAAGTTCTTATTATTAGCTGCATTATATATTATTTATAATAAATTTTATTTTTTGTCTGTGCTATAATTATTTTCTAAAGAATTAATAGTTTCTAATTGAAATCCATATGTTAAATCTTTTTATTTGTTAAAGTTTATATAATTTATAACCTAAATTAAATACGATTAATTGTTATAATTTTAATATATTAATTTTTAAATATAAAAATATAAAATATGTTTACTTATAAAATAATTTTTAAAGCAATTTTTAATTTCTTGGAATCTTTAATTTTATCTGCAATTAATTCGAAATGATAAATTTAATTTTCAAGTTACTTTAAATCTTCTTGGAATTATATTTTAAATTTTAAACTTAATAACCTATCTTTAGCATTTGGTATACTTAATAAAGTTAATAAATAATATTCACTAGGATCAAGCTCATTAATTTACTATATATTTTAAATTTCTTATAACTTTTATATTTCTTATACATTGCTAGGAATAATACTGAGTAATTTATCTATATATTCAAAATTTTCCTTTCTTACAAAAAAATTTGTACTCAAAAATATTAAATTTTCTAAAATTTCTTCCTTTTTTGTACTAAAATTTTTTAAAACGATTTATGCATTTTTCACAGTTTTTTAACTTGTTATAAATTTCTATTATTTTTTATTATTTATTTAGTAACAATTTTGAGGATTTATATTTTATAACTTTTATTAATTTTAATTTTTTTCAAAATTTTATTTCTCAACTGAAAATTTTTAGCCTATGAACTCAAAATCTATCTTATTTAAAAAATTAATAAATAATTTAAAAATTAACATAGAATTTAGTTAACATATACCTTAAAATTTTTAAATTCTTTTTCCTCATCCAAATCATCCAATTTTAACTTCCAAAATGTTTATTCTATATTTTATTTCTATATACTTATAAAATGTACTTTTTTATATTCCATTTAAGAATTTGGTTTAACTGGTAATACATCCTAATCCAAATAAGATAAATTTCTTTATTATTTTTAACTATTTAAGTTTAATAGTAATTAAAGGGGAGGTGGCTTTTTAATATTTTTATTTTAATTATTTTAAGTTAATTTTAATATTTATCCTGTATCTTTCCTAGTTTATGGAATGACCATATCAATGTTTTATTTCGAATTTTATATTTATTGTAGATTTTCTTGACAATTTTTTTATTCTAAATTTTAAGAATACTCTAATAAATTCTAATCTCTAACCTTATTTTTTATAGGATTTTATAACTAAATTTCAGTATTTTTATTTTAGCTATTCTGTAATTTTTATTTTAATAATTCTAAGTAACTATTTTTTATATCGAATTTGTAATTAGGATTTTAGTAGTTTTTATATTTCCATTTATTAAAACTTAAATTTAAATTTATTGCCTAATTTTTCTAGTATATCATTTTTAATTTTATCAAACAAATACGAAATTTTTCTTCATAAAATTAACTTTTTAATTACTTTATTTTTTCAAATGCTTTTAAAATTTGGAATTTTTTTAAGTTTTAAAAAATTATTTTTATTAAATAAGCTCCTTATTTTTTTTAAATTTTGTCATGCAACTTCCCGAAATTATTTAATAAATATTATTCAGCCTAGGTTGTGTTAAATTTTTATTATTTTTTTATTTACTCATTGCTTTTTCTAAATTATTATACATGATAATTTGATTTCTATTAAATAATTTTATTTTTTAATTAATTATCATCAATTTTAATATTATCAAAATCAGAAGAATCACTGGTATACCCTGATGATGATGAAGTTTTATAATCATTTGCTTCACTTTTTTTTTCTTCTATATTCTAAAATAAAATAAATATTAGAATTTCCTATATAAATATTTTTATTATTGTTTACGCAATTGTTTGTTTTATAATACTCAGAATCTATACTACTATAAGATGAACTTAAGAAATTTCCAAAACTATCAATTGGGCTGTCATTTTAATTATTACCATCGATTTAATTTTCTTTTTAAGCTTCCTACATGTCTTGTTTTTATTTTTTATTCATAAATTATTTTTATTTTTAAAATATTATAAAAATAATTATTATTCGTAAAAATTCTAATGATATACAAAAATATATAAAGTTTATAATTTTAAATTTATTTATTTTTAAATATATTAGTAATAAAATTTACTTTTAATAATAAATTTTTTAATATGATTGTAATGTTTGTTAATTTTTATTTAAAATGAAAATAATTTTCTATTTAATTATTATAGTAAAATAATTTCTTATTTTTGAAGTGAATTTTTATTTAAATAGATTTTATTAGATGTTCAAAAAGTATAGTGGATTTATTTAAATAAAAAAAATAAAAATCACTATATAAAAATAAAATAATAATATAGCAAAAATGAAAATAGGAATATAGTTATTAAGTGAACAAAAAGTTCTAATACAATGTTCAGAATTTTCGCAGAATTCTAAAAACAATATTCTTTATACAGATAATCAAGTAATATTTTCAAATTATAATATTTATAAACTATATATTTATTGCTTATAATTTTTATATTTTTTAAGTTTAAATAACTGAATATTGAATACAAAGCAGATTATGAAGGATTTATTTTTAATATAAATGATTTGAAAACTATAGTTTTAAATGTATAAAATGTATTTATTTTAAAAATTTTTTACTAAACCATATATTTTATTTAAAGTTGAAAAAAAATGGTTATATAATTGAACAACTACCAAACTTTATATTTGATTTAATTAAACCTTTTCCTAAAAATGGCTTAAATGTTAAGCAAGTATTTAAAACAATAACGACCCATAATTATTCTGACTATATTTTTGACAATATGGTAGTTTATAATCTATATTAAGCCATATATAATTTATATTTATATTCATTTTTTTTATTTTTTAGACCTGTGATTAGCTTTTACCCGATTATATATTATCTAGACTTTATAAATTTTAAATTGAAGGTGTAAATTATGGTTTATAAAAGTATGGAAGAATTTTACTAGCCGATGAAATGGTAACAATATAAAATACATTACGCATTTAAATTTAAAATTAATTGATTTTAAAATAACTAAGGGAACAGGAAAAACTATTTAAGCTTTGGCATTATCATGGTGTTTTAAAAAAGTGTTTCCTTGCTTGATAATTGTTCCAACTAGCTTAGTATATTGAAATTAAATTTACCAAAAATATTATATATAAAATTAACATTTTTTTTTATAAATTTTAAAGAAAAACATATGGAAATAATAAATAGGTTCTTGGTTAAGAGAAATATAGGAAACAGAAGTTTAGGTCATAAGTAAGAAAGGACAGGCAATATAGAAAAATGTATAAATACTTATAATTTCCTATGAATTAGCAGCAAATTATTCTTAATAATTAAATGAAATGAAATTCAAAATAGCTATAGGTATTAAATTGTATACTATATAATACTTTTAAAAAAAAATTATAATTAAAATTTAAATAAGCTGATGAAGCTCATTACCTGAAGAATCCTAAATCCAAAAGATCAGAGTCAATTATACCTTTACTTTAAAAATGTAAACACGTCATTCTTCTTACTGGCACACCTGCTATGAATAAGCCCAAGGTACCGTTAAATATATATGTATAAATATATTATATTATAGTTATTAATATTTTAAAATTATACTATACACTTTATACTTTGCAATTTAAGCCATATAACTTAATTATTATTGTCTATAATTTATATTTAATATTTTAATATATTTTCAATATTTGTTAAAGAATATTTTTTCTTTCTTATAGGATCTTTATACTATGGTAAGTATTTTAAGGCCAGATATTTTTTAATATTTTAAAGATTTTGGTAATAGATACTGTGATCCATAGCCATCATAATGGGGCCAAGGTATGGAATATGAAGGATTAACTAACAGTTAGGGTAATAAATATTTTTATAAAACTGGAAATTAAGAAAGAAATTTTAATTAAAATAAGAAAAATTAATTATATAAATTTATAATAAAATAGAACTGAATTTTATTATGAATAAGTATTTTATTGTAAGAAGACTTAAATCGGAAGTTTTGGTTTACCTTCCTAGAAAACACAGGGAAATTAAATATATAGAACCTGATTAGTAGTATAAACAAGAAATATAATAATTGTTAAATTAAAACAAGTCTATTGTTTAAAATTTAGAGGAATTAACATAAAATCCCAATGTAATTATTTAAAATTAAAAGAAAATATGCTATATTATGATATTTTTATTTAAATATTATTATAAAATGAAAAGGTTGATATTGAAACCAAAAATGATTAATAAGGAAAATACGATCAATGGAGTTCCTTTACCAAAAGTTATTAGCTAACTGGAAAAGCCAAAATATAAAGCGCATTAAAATAAATTGAAATTATTTTAAAAACATAAGATAAAATAATTATTTTTGCTTATCATGTGGAAGGTAACTATAATAACTTATATCTTTTAATTTATATAGTAAATTATACCCTTTTATTTATTATAATATTTTTTTTCCAGTTATAAATTGTATAAGTGATTTTCTAAATAGAAATTTAATTAAGTATGTAAAATTAGATGGTTCAGTTGATGTTAAATAGAGATAAACTAATGTAGATTTATTTTAAAATGATAAAAGAGTATAAGTAAGTCTCTTATCACTCAAAGCTTCTGCATTAGGAGTTACATTAACTGCGGCTAGCCACATAGTTTTTGTAGAAGTAATTATTTTATTATTATATATATTAAGATAGACTATTAAACTAACTTTTATAATTTTTATTTTGTTAGCTTTATTGGAATCCTAGTATAATGATATAAGCCGAAGACAGAGCACATAGAATCGGGTAATAATAAGAGGTGACATGTACTTATTTATTATGTTAAGATACCTTAGATAGCATTATGTATAAATAAATTTAAAAAAAAATGGAAAATATTCAATAGGCAATTGATGATTAGTAATTTACTGTAAATGAAGATTAAATTATGGCAGATGAAAATATCAATAATCAGGCTGTTTCTGAATTAAGATAACAAGTATAAAGAAATTAATCTGGAAAGGATGTAGCGAAAGCAAAAAAGAGCAACAAAATTACCAATTACTTTAATGCTAGATCTAGTAAAAATTTATATAGCAAACTAAATATATAAATATTTAAAAATATAAGAAATTATTTTATATAAAAAAAGGTAGTGCATTGAATTAAAAATTAAAAATCCTTTAAAACTCAGGGGGATCAAATAAATCTTATAATTAACGGATAGCTAAGTCATCTGATTTAAAAATTTTTTAACCAGGCGTAGATAAAATACAAAAAACAGCGACAAAGTAATATAATACTAAAAATATTAATAATCTAGATATTCAAAGGCTGATTGATGAAAGTGAGAAAAAAAAAAATTAAACATCCTAAATAGATTAAATACAAAAATAAAATTAAAATAATACCGGTGATTATAATAACATGAGTAATAATCAGGATAATATTTAGAACACGAATTAATTAAATTTACATTATAACAATAGAAGAATTATTTAAGATTAACCAAGTTTATAGCAATAAAATGAATTAAACTAAGATTTATAAAATATTAGAAAGGTTTCCATATAAAATAATTTAAATGTATTTTCCAATAACAATTCTGTAAAGAAAAAAGACAATATCATTTAAAACAAAAAAGAAAATTAAAACCATTTTAATATTTATAATGTTAATAATGAAAATAGTTTAAATAATTTAAAAAATGATTTGAAATTATTTGATAATTAAAACTAACTATAGTAAGCAAATAATTTACAGTAAGGCCTATAAAATTAACAAAATTCAAACATTTAGAAACCATAAAAAAATTATCTAGAACCCAATTTGGGCTAACAAATTACGAAATTTTTAAAACAAGAAAAATAAAATAGCAAACTAAATTAAAAAAGTAGTTAAAAAAAACATAATAATGTAAATTGTTTATTTGAATAATTTAAACCTAAAAAAAGTGTCAAATTTTAAGAAACAGCAGAATGTGAAATAATATAAGATTTTTCTTTTAATAAAATAAATTCGATTCTATAGAATTAAGGTAATTAATATGATATGGACAAATAACTAGATGAAGAAATAGACAGCTTTTTTGAAGCTTAAGAAAAAAAAAGAAAAACATTTTTTAAAAAAATTGATGAAGTTAAAAAAGATAGCTAAATACATAGTAATTTGAAAATTATTTATTTTATTCTTATATATAGGTTAAATTAATTTTTAATTTAGATTTAATGAAGAAAAATAATTAAAATTATGAAGAATAGGAATGCTTTGAAATGCAAAAAAGCTATTATTTATAAAATAATAAAGAAAATTTAGATCCATAATAGCAATTTTTATAATAGACAAATAATAAAAATTAATAAATGAGTCAATTATAATAAAAATATTAAAATTTAAATCATAATAAATTTTAGTAAGTTGGTCATTAATAATAATAAATATAAAATATCTATTAATATGAACAAAATAATTATTATCAAGGAATTTAAAATCTAAGCAATTTTTCTTAAAGTATAAATTTATAATAATAAAGATAATAAAATCACATTTAAAATAAATTATAAAATAAATAGAAAATTTTATATAATAATTAAGTTAAAAGAAGCAAAACTGTATAATTTGATAAAAATGAATAAATTAATTTAATAAACTTACTTGAAAATGGTGAGTTCAAGAAAAGGAAAGGAAGATAATTTAAAAGCTTTTTGAATGCTAAGCTATAAAAATTTTAAAATAACTTTACTTTTTCTAAAAATTCTAAATATTGAAAATTATTCTTAATTTTAATTTTAAATAATGTAAAGTTGATGTTTATTTTATGTAAATAGAATTAAAGATAATAAATTATTTTTTTTTAATTAAATTTATATCAAAATTATACCTTCTAATATTATATATTTTTATTTTCTATTACATGAATAAGAATTTATCTTTTTACTTTAATATAAAAATTAAAAAAAAACAATATCAAATAATAAAATTTTATATAATATAATTAATTGTGTTTGATGTTCAAAAATGATGATGAAGAAATGAGTTTTGGATTGACCCAAAATGAAAAAAAAAAAGTAGATACTTTTTACAGGTGTTGCTTTAAAGGAATAAGTCTTTTTTTCATGATATTTTTCTTATTAATGACCTATTTAGTTGCGAATCATTTCTATAATTTTTAAATAGCCATATTGTTATAAGACTAATAATAAAAATTTGGATATTTTGTAGCAATTTTAGGATACTATTTTATCTTTTGTGTGTTATTTAATTTTTTAAGTGCATCTTTGAAGAACCCAGGTTATGTTTAGGATTATCACAGAAATAAATAAGAAGAAATTAATATTTAAATGCAAAATCTAAGTTTTGAAAAAAAATAATTCATCGAAATTCCTTAAAAAGATGATTATTCTAGTTTGTCTAACAGTACATAGAATTCATTATAATATAATAGAAGTAAATCTGAGTCAGAATATTAAATTATAAATTTAAATTATGAAGATAACGATAAAATTAATTAAAAATCATACGAAGATGGAAGCTCATAATTCCAAAATTTATTTAGTATTTTTAGTAAAAAAAATAACTAAGAATAAAATAAATACAGCGAATTACAAAACTATTCTGAAAGTTCCAGTCTTATTAAATAAGATAATGACTATTCTATAAGCTTTGAAAACAATAAAAATATAAATTCATAAAACAAGTAATAATCCCTTTAATAGCTTTCCAGTTACCGAAATAATAATTAAGATAATATAAATAATATTAACAGTAATAAAAACAGTTAGATTAACTAGGGTTTAAGAAAAATTTAAAATTTGATAACTTAAAACGGATGTAATAAGTGTGAAAAAATAAGGCCGTTAAGAGCTCATCATTGTACTATGTGTAATTAATGTATATTAAAAATGGACCATCATTGTCCCTGGATAAATAATTGTGTTGGACATTTAAACTAATAATATTTTATGAATATGTTATTATATGCTTCTTTTCAGTTAATTTTTATGAATTCCTTGTAATTGTTTTATCTTAATGGTGAATAGTTTGAAATATAGTAATTATTTTTTTATTTGTATTAACACATATTATTATACTTATTATTAATAGTTAAAATTATAAATTTGAAATAGTTACTAAGAAGTTTCTTTTAGCAGATTAATGATGAATGGAGCGTGCTATTTTTTGGTTTTCATGATAATTCCATTCACAATTTGGTCATGGTTTTTAGGATTAACTGGAAACACTACATTGGAATTTATGACAAGATATTCAGCAAACTATAATGAAAAATTAAAAATGAAAGTTTTATATGATTTCAGATAAAAAAGTATAATTAATAATTTAGAGTGCATATATGGAACTAAAAATATTTTTAAAATATTACTTCCATATCACAGAAGTTAAAAAAAATTTGATGGTATAAATTGGGAAAGGCCTATAGATAAATCCATAATTTAAGAAAATAAAAATAATTAATCTAATTAGTATACAGTTTAATAAGATTGTGAATAGTGAAATAAAAAAAAACTTTATAAACAAAATAAATATAGATTTTATTATTTTATAATTCTAATATATATTCAAAAATAATTAATGTTTGTGAACTTTTATTTTAAATTTATAATATTTTATTAGTTGTCTTCCTTTGTATTCTTATCGAATATTATATGAATTACATACCAATCTATCTATTCTTAAAACACATTATATAATTTATTATATTTAAATAATTAAATAAATCATTTTTATTAATAATCAAATATTAAAAAAATCATTAAAACCACAAAAAATAAAATAAAACAATTACAATCTTAGCAAAATATTTTAAGTTAAAAAAATGGTAAAAACTTTTTTCCCATTTTACAATTGTGAAGTTATAAAGATTTTTGAATTACTAATTTACTAATTTAAATATTTTATATTAGGATAGAATGGAATATTAAAGAAAATAAATTGATTTATAAGATGGGTTACCAGGAACCAAATAATTTGAATAATTTGAAAGACACCCTGTTTACTAAATTTAATAAATGGTAATAAATAAATTTACAATATTATAAATATAGATTTGTGGAAAGGAAATTGTTAAATAATAATTATTCATAATCTGATTAAATTTTCATAAATAATAATTTGAATTAATTTATATCATAAATATGCTATTTCAAATAAAATATAAAATAATAAACTTTACTTTATTTTTATATATTGCAATTAAATAAATGTTTTATTTTTAAAATCTATATCTTAGAAATTATATGCTGATGAAGAAGAAACTATGAAAAATTATGCCAATATATATGGTACCGCTTTACCTATGAAACTTACAATGGAAAGAAGTTTTGCTGCAGACAATAGAAGATTACACGGAGAAAAATCGTCATTATTAAGTAATATATATTAAAAATAAATAGTTTATTGTATATTCATGTTTAAATATTATTAAAAAATATTTTCAATCAAATTTTTATCCTTATTAATATAAAAAATTAAATATGAATAATTATATTAATGTTATATATTAATTAGGTTTAAAAGTTTTAATGAATAGATAAGATAAAATAGATTGGGAAGATTTCTTAGGAAGTAATGCAATCAAATAATTTATTGATATTATTTATTTTTAAAATTTCAAAAAATTTTAAATTTTATTTTGTATTTTATTAGATGAAAATCCTTAACTTGGAGGATTAGACCCTCATTCTCATTACCTCAGAAACTGAGCAATTTTTAAAGAATAAAAAAATTTAATTAATATACTAAATAATACAGTACTTATATATAAATTTTATATTTATAATATTCTAATATGAAAAATATATTAATTATATTTAGTATAAAATGCATAATAAATTTTACTTTCATTTTTTCTATATAAATACTATTCTAGTATTTATAAATTTAATATAAAGCAATTATGATTTTTTAACAATCAGAATATATCAAAATGATTTAATTTACCAAAATTTATTAAAATTAGAAAATATATAATAATAATACAATTAAACAAATAAATAAGTTATATTAGATCTTAGATTATAATCTTTATTAGTATATAAAAAATAAATTATGATAGGAAATAGTATAAATGAATGTTTTTTTGACAGATTTATTAAAAATTAATTATCCATTTAGGAATAAACATATAAAATGAATGAAATGAATTTTAGATAATAAATGGATATGTTAAATGCATATAATATTCCCCATAGACATTAATATATAGTACAAAGGCCTGTTAATTTATTTAGAAATTCTTATAATTTTTTATAGCTTTAATATCAAAATAATATAAGACATAATTAGGAATCTATAATTTTTATAGTATAAATAAATTTCAATACAAATTTCAATGATGCAAATTTGATGTAACAATTTTTAGAAAAAATAGAGAAATACGATCAATAAACAAAATTCCTTTATTTTATTAATTTTCAAAAAATACACACTGATGATGGACTTGATTAAACATGTGTTACAGTTTAAAATTATAGTTAGCCATTAGAAGATCTTTTTGATTATATAAACCAAACAATCGATTATAATAATCTAGAATTTTTATTTGAAAAGTCAAAATAAAAGTTTATTCATAATTTATGTCATGATATAGTATATTAATATATATAGTGTTAATAAATATTAGTACAACATGGTTTACAAGTGAGACATGATAATTATAAATAATTTATATTTGAAAATAACAAGACTTAATACTTAGGGTAAGATATAGGTTTTGATGTTTATTATAAAAAATCATAGAATAAGTTTAAAGTTAAAATTAAGCAAAATTTAACTAATTTAAATAAGATTGAAAAAAATAAAATAGAATATTTAGATTTACTTAAGCTTTTAGATTAGTACTTTAAATTTATTATCAATAATGTTATAAATAAATATGCAAGTTATGCAAATTAATATGAAAAGAATATCCTACTTTAATATATATCAGACTTAATTTAATTTGAGATTGTTAACTATAAATAACCATTAAATTAATATATAGAGAAAAAAATGGCAACTTAACTCATATATACTATTTCAAATCTCATTAAAATGGTAAAATTTATTATATTTGATTATAATTTATTTAAATTAATTAAAACAATATTTTATTTTTATATAGATTCCTAAAATATAAAGGCTAAAATCAACGATATTATAAAAATAATTTAGAAAAGAAATTATTGAGGAAATATTAACATAGTTTTGAAAATACTTCTATCATAAATATCATGTTTTATAACTTATATTATTATAAATAAATTTAAAACTATAAAAAATCATTTATTTTATAAATTCATAAATTTAAAAAATTTGATAAGAATATTGATAAAAAAAATTAAAAAATGTTATATATTCAAAATATTATATTAGTTATTAAAAGATCATAATGCATCTCTTTTAATTTTAGATAAAATTTCATCTTTTATAAAGCTACTATATAACTCAATCATTTTTTCATTTTTTTCTTTGTGAGGAAAATGTCCACAGTCTTCAACAATGGACACTATAGATTATTCATTACTATCTCTAATTTCTTTAATTTAATCAATAGTGGCAAAATTATCTTTATCGCCATGAGTAATTAAATGTGGCACCTTAATTTTTCCTCTTATATCTTAAATAATATTCCAAGAAGCTGCATATTCATTGTCTAACCAAGTGTCAAGCCAATAATCGAAAAGCATTTACGCTCTATCGCCCTAGTATTTCTTTAGTTTTTCAATCCAATTATTTTCTTTAAATTTTTGTCTTGCTTCCTACAGCCCCTTTGTCGTCTATTCATCTACATATGCATGAGGTGCCTTATAAAATTAATAAATTATTAAAAAAAGTATTAATAATCAATAGATATATATAAATTTATAAATAGGGAATCAAAATTATATTAAGAACTTTTTTAAATATCACACTATAAATTTTATTTCATCATTTTTTTTACTTAATTTTTATTTAATATTATATATTTTACTTATTTTAATTTTATATATTTTATTTACCTCTGTAATAAGCCCAACAGATTTTTCTATTCCGCCTTATAAAGCTGCAAATAAGAGAGCAATAGTAGCACCATCACTATGTCCATAAATAATATATTTTTAATCTTCATTTTTAAGTATGTATTTACTATATTCGTCTAAAATTTGAGGCGTGTGATCCCAAGCATACATTTTCAAGTATTTTTTTCGCCATTCTTTATCTTTGGAATAAAAGTCCAATTCCTCACTTTATCCAAAACCTAAACGGTCGAAAACCATGCTTTTTAAACCCGTGCTATTAGATAACTGTTAGGGAAAATCTTTGAATTAACTTACACTTCCAAGCACGTCGTGGAAATATACTATAATGGGCTATTAAGATTATTCAAGGTCTTTGTTGGTTTCTTTGGGCTCGAACTCCTTATAAGCGATTGTTCCAAAAGGAAGATTCATTTTTTAGTAGTTTTAAGTTGAAAATCTGAAAATAATTTTTTAAATATTCATTTTGGTATTTATATAAAAATGGTTTCTCTAATTTTATTTTTTTATTTTTATTTAATTATTTTTTTTTGTTATTTTATTTTGTTATTTTTGTAATTTATTTTGAAATTTATATTAAACTATTTTCTAGATAAATCAAAACACATAAAAACAAATCAATAAAATTTTAGGTTTATAATAGTTATTTTATAAGACATTACTGGTAATTATTGAAATATTAGATATCATTTATTAATAATATTGCGATATCTTCTAAATAATCAAACTTAATATCAGAAAAGTAAAAATCTTTTCTTCTTTTTATCTTTATTCGGGTTGAATCCTTATTATAAATAAATTTTTTCTAAAAAAATAAGTAAATAAAAAAATATGAATATAAACGGAATAGCACATATAATTCTTTCTGTAAATAATGTATAAAAATCAAAACTTTTTTATGAACCGCTTTTAACTTATATGGGGATGAAAAAAGTTAAAGATGAAAAATAATTTCTTTATTTTGTTGGAGGTAGAACAGCTATAGGATTAGAGCAGAGAAATATTCTTACAAATGAAGACTACTAAATAACCGAAAAGTAAAATATATTTATCTTATATAATAATAATTTTAAAAACAATATTTATAAAATAAAATATTTAAAAAAATTAATATCTTTAATGCCATATTTCAACAAAATAACATCATACTATATTTTAATTAAATATATTTTGTTTTTCATTTAAATTACACATTAATATTATAACATTTTCTTATAATTTAATAAGAAATTTTTGTTAATAAATAATACTCATTTTTTTTTATTAATATTCTTTAATATATATAATTTTATTATTTATTTTATGAAAGGCTTGACAATATAAATTTAAATGAAAAATTTAGTTAACAAAATGTTGGACTTCATCACTTTTGCTTAAGAGCTAAAAGCAGAGAAGATGTAGATAAAGCCTATTAAAAAGTTAAAACTTTACCAAATGCAAATATAGTACAGTCACCTATTGAAAAATAATGGGCTCCAGGTTATTATTATACTTTATTCGAAGACCCCGATGGAATTAGAATTGAAGTAAATTTTGTACCAGGCAAAGGTTTGCTAGAAACTAAAAAAAAAGTGGAATTTAATGCCAAGTTATGAAAAATTAATATATTTCTTTAATATTTATTAAAAACTCAAATTTAAAAAATTGAATAAAATTAATGTTTAAGATATTTATGGTATATTTAATCATTAATTTATAAGATTTGATTAATTACTAAAATTATAACACACTATTTATTAAAATTATATATATTTTGGTATTGAATATTTTATAAAATTTGCAAGTATTTTATATATACATATAAAATTAATAGACAAATTAAAATACTATATTTACTTATCTAATATATATTAAATAATACTGCTATTTAACGGATAATTTTAATCGATTATCCTTATCATATAAGTTGCTATAATTAATTATTTTATTATTAATCTTAGTTTTCTTAATTCTATTACTAAGAAAATATTTAAAACTCTTGATAAAATTTCAATTTCTCAATTTCTCTCTCAATATCTTCAAAACTTAAATTTGTTAAATTCATATTATTGGCCTCCATTTTTCCAAAAACTCCAAAATAAGATTTTATAAAATAATCGTCATTATATAAAGAAGTTTCAAAAGCTTCGTTTACGATTTTTTTAGAGATAAAACATTCTTCTATAACCTGTTAAAAAATGTCCTTTCTTATTTTTTCTGAAATTTTACACTGCTAAAGGGCTTTAAAAACCAAAGATGCACTTTTAAATGCCTAATATTTTTAGGGAGCAACTTAAATTAATTTTTTTAATTGTAATAAATCATTAGCCTGTCTTTTTTCTTCTTCTGTTACCTCTTAATTTCTTCTGTGACTAATCATTTTAAAAAAAATTTAAATAAATAATTAAATATTGCATACCATAATTTAAAAATTTAATATTATTACAATGCAGCCCAATCCCATTCAAGTTTTAAAATTTATCTGCATCTCTTTTAAATATAAAAATATCCAAAAATCCCAGGATTAATTTTAATCGTGCTAAACTTTCCCACTAAATTATATAGCAAATAAACTAAATTTTTTACATTAAAATTTTATAATTTCCACCTATACCCCCTTAATTTAATGTAAAAAATTTTAAAATAATTAAATTAATATAAAAATTTTTCAAAAAATATTTTACTCAACGCTTTTAAAATCGGCAGAAAAATCAAACACTAAATTTTCAATTTTTCTATTTAAACCGGATAAACCTCTCATCAGCTCAGAAATAGCGTTAGGTTGGTTTTTTTATCCAATTAAATGCATTTTTTTTATTTAAATAGTTATACTTTATAAATTAAGTGATTTTATATTAATAAATTCTACCATTTACTAAATTTAAGTCTTTTAAATATTTATTTAACTCCCTAATTATTATTAGTTTTATTATTATATTAATGGCATTAGATTTAAACCTTAATCAAAACATATATAGAAATCCTTATTTTTGATTTAGTAATGTAAAGAATTGTGTTTAAACTCGAAATTTTCTAAACTTTAATTATATTAAATAGATTTTAATAAAGATCCTGGTAATAGTTCTAATCTAAAAAATATTAAATTTAATTCTTATATATATATTTGATAAAATTTTGAAGTTAAAATGCAATAAATATTTTTTACCCAGAGCTTATATTTTTATAGGAATTTTTTGATTCCAACTCAGAATCTATAACTATATTTTTTATTTTCTTTAAAATAGTCATGGATTCTTAAAATTCTTATAAATCTTATTCTAAAATTTTTTCAGCCTTATTTCTCCAAACAAATGAATCATTTTTTATTAATACGAGTCTAATATATAAATCATTAATATTAGATCCGAATAATTAAATAAAAGTATTTATTAATTTATGATGTAATTTGTAACAATTATTTTCCCTGTGACCAGCATCAACTTCTAATTAAATTAGTTTTTTTTAATTATCAAAAATTCCTTTAAAAAAATTGAACTTTATTTCAAAAAACTGATATTGAATTTAATTCAAATCATCTCGATTTTTTAAAGAATTCCTTAAAAATTCAACATATTTATAGCTTAATAAATCGCTTCTATTAGGTAAACTTATTTAACAAATTTTCAGATTTTCCATTCTTTAAATTAAATTTGAAAAATTATCTAATGATTTTTCCTTAAGTTTACCTTTACTATCACCAAAAATTCTAAATTCTATTAAATTATCCAAAACTTCTTTTTATTTGACAATTGAATTAATGAATTTATTTTATGTAGCTTAACTAATATTACATCCTTCTAAATTTAAATCCAATTTAAATAATTTTTCTGATAAGCTAACTATTTTTATTAAATTATTTATACTTATAGCAGATATGTTACTGCAATTACTAAGATTAAAATTAATGAATTATATATTTTCAAATTATTCATTTTTAGCCAATTTTTTTACTCCTTAAAATATTGTATACATAATTTCATCGCCCACAAAATTATTATTAGAAAAATTAATATTTAATTATTCCAAAAATTTTTAAGTTTTGAAAATATAATCAATCAATGTTTTTAAACCGTTTGGGTTAAAAGTAGTTAATATGTTAGAAAAATCTAAATTTAAAATCGTCATTTCTTTGTCAATATCTAAAAAAAATATATTGAGTTAAAATAATTTATTATTAATTATTAAATAATATCTTTAGAAAAACTATTAATATCATAAAATAAAAATATTTTACCTATTATTTATAAAATTTTCTTTATATCTTATTAAATATCATGTTCTATTTTTAAATCTAAAATTTTTTTGAAATTTCCCTCGCAGTTCATAATTTATTTTATCCTATAGTTATAATTACTTTCGTAAATAATTTCGAATTATTCTAAATTTTCTTAAATTTATAAAAGTTTTTAAATATAGTCAAGGGTATTTTTATCAATAATTTTAGTGTAAAATTACATTTTCAATACTTTTAATTAATTTTTTTACGAGAATTTCTCGTTTTTTTGATAAATTTTTAGTAAATTTTATAAAAATTCATTCAATTTAGTTTGATGCAAAATGTTTGAGTAAAAATTTAAACTTAGATCATTTATATATTTGTAGTTTTTGTTTTAAAAAGGCTTAGCTTGCGTTTAATTTAAAGGAAAATATTAATACTGACTTAATTATGTAAGATTTTTATTTTATGAATGTAAGTTAATAAGAAGATCATTATCACTTTAAATTTAATATTCTGAAGTTTCATCTGAAATCTTATTTCCTTCATCATTTTAGCTTTATATCTCCCCATAATTACTTTCATTTAATTTTATAATTTTATCTATTTCATTTGCTAATCCTTCTATGTATTGTAAAGTAATGTCTAAATCATAAGAATTTATTCCATTTAATTACATTTTTTAAGAACCAAGATTTCCAATATCTAACTTTTCTTCTATTCTTTTTAAATAAAAATTATCTTTTTAAAAGTATATATTCTATATCACTACCATTTAATTTAATAAATATTAATAGTCTTAAATTTCCAGTGCATCATTATTACAAAAAATAAGTCTAGTTTCATTAATTAGCTAACATTTTTAATATATGTTTTTTATTTTTTTGATTGACTCCGAATTTAATTAATAACAATTTCTAAAATCAACGTTGAAAGTTCTTAATGAAGTAAAATACTTTATTTAAGAAAAAATATCTTACAAGTATTAATTTTTTAAAGAGTCAATGTTTCCAAAATTGCCTATAAAATGCTTGATTTTAGATTCATTTTAACCCCTCAAAAGTTAAAGATATAATCCTAATTTTTAACCTTTTAAATCATTAACTTATAAGTCTGTCCTTTACCCTTCTATTTCTAATTTACATTGCCAATCAAAATTACTTTTTTTATATTAAAAATATTTTAAAAACTTTTTTATATAATGTAATAAAATGTATTATTAATACCTTTTTTTAATATAGTATTTATTAAAAATAAAATTTTGTAAAATGAGAGATAAACATTCGAAACTTTCATAAGAAACTAATACTTTATCAAATTTTGAAATATCAAATAATTTTATTTAGCTTTTATTTGCCACTAACTGTCTTATGTCTAAATTTAATTTTTTTAATTAGGAAAATCCTTTTATTCCATCGAAAATATCTTAAAATCCTTCTATTCTTTTAATTTTTAAAGAGATAGAATAAATAAAATACTATAGCTTATAAATATACTAAAGGTATTAAGTGATCTAAATTAAATTAATTAATTATTATACAATATATTCCTATAAATAATATATTAACATTACTTCTATATTATCTTTTTTCAATTCTAAGTATTTTAAAAATTCTAGTTTTTTCTTATCATTTAAGTCAATCTCTTTTATTTTTACAAATACTATTTTTCCTTTGTTCTTATCTTACCCATTCTTTTTATTATAGATTTTATCAACTAATGAGTGAAAAAAATCGTATGGGTTTTTATTTTCTTTGTCTGAATCTTATAAGCTATCAGTAAAAGACTCATTTTGTAAATTTGCATTTTATATTTATTCAAGAAAATTATCTAAAATTTGACCTGGTATAAATTAAGGATTTCTTTCTATATTATTTAAATTGGCCAGTTAATTATTTTACAAAATTTAGCTATCACTATCTGTTTCATCTGAATTATCATTATCGGACTCCTGATTATTTATTAATATTTAATCTATTCTAATATTTTAAAGCACATTAAGAGGTTAATCTCTTTATAAATCTTCATAATTTTCTATCAATTGCTCATCTAAATTTTATTCTTCCTATTCTTATTATTAATTATTTATTTAATTATTTAAATCTTATTCCATTTGAAAAATTATAATTTTTTATTTTTTTTTATTTTATTTAATATCTTTATGGAAAGGTTCTAGTAATTAAAAATATATATTTAAATAGCATTTTTACCGGAATCATTATAAGAAATGCTATATTTTATATTATATAATAATATATAACCTAAATATTAAAATATATTTTAATTCTATATTTATAAACAATAAATTTTTAAGCTAATTATAAACCTATACAAAAAATAAAAATATAATTTAAATATATTTTTAAAAAATTAATATTTTTTTAATTATGAGATAAATGAAATATAATTCATATAATTATATATATATATTTCTCTATAAAACAATATAAATCACCTCCAAACACTAAATTATTAATTTTATTTTTATTATACAATTCTAAAAATATTAAATTCATATAGCATCAACAGCATCTTTGGGACTGTATCCCGCAATTCCCATAATAATAACAACTAATAAAGCTACAAATAATAAACACATGAACCCCATTATAATTTTATCAGTTTATATAACCCTACCAAAATATCTTATAAGTCTTTTTGTTCTTTTTAAAACCAAATCTGTGTCCTTTACCTTGTTAGATATCCTGTCTAAAGTTTCTATTTGTCTGTCTAATTCTAGTAAAACTCCATCTGCAATTTCATTGTCTTATTAAACTCTATAGTCAATTAAATCTAAGGCATCTAAAGCTTCTTTTTGCTTCTGGTCTCCTAGTCCAATTAACTATTATTCTTTATAAAAAAATATTTATTAGATATAATTATTTTGGTATAAAAATATATTTGTTAAATTTTTTTTAATTGTATGTGTAATTTTTATAAATTTAAATTAATCAAATTTTATTTTTTTAAAAATTAACTTCTAATTTATACTCTATAGTTTTTATCTAAATTTTATTTTAAATATTTTATAAATTACAATTTAAATTATTCATGTCAGTATTGGTATCTATTCTAGATTAGCTTCTTCGGTTTCCTGATTTATTCATTCCCCCAAATAACTATTATTATTATGCACTCATTCCAGCTTATTAAACTCCAAATTAATTTTTAGACTCACTTGGTCCATCTATTTAATTTTTTTTATATTCAAACTCATTTTACACTTATTAACATTTTTCTTGACATTTTTTAAGAGAATTTTTGTATGAAGCTGCCTAGTTTGGGCCAAGTGATTCAATTTCTAATTCATAGGCAGAAATCAAAGATTATGTTTATTTTATTTTTAAAGCTATTTATTTGTTAATCAAGTTCCTTCCTGAAGGATCCTTTTTTTTGTCTAATTATATAAATTTTTTCTCTATTTCAGAAATATATGTGTAAATATTGGGTTCGAATTCTTATATTGACGACATAATTTATTATATTTTTTAAATGATTGAATTTATTGTTTTTAATTTATTTATAATAATATTTTTTAATAGAAGAATAATTGCGATTAATTAAATGTTATTGAATAAACTTATATAATTTTTAAACAATTTCTTTCAAAAGTAATTTAATTCAACTAAATAAACTAACTAACTATATTCTTCTTTATAATTAATACTAAATATAATCTTTTAAAAGTAAATATTAAGAATTTATCGTACATGTTTGTCTTTCCTAACTCATAATTTTATTAACTATTATTTACATTTATTACAATGGCAAAATTTATATGTAAATATAATTATAAAGAATTCTTAAAATAAAATCATTAATAATTAAAATAGTCTATAAAAATATTTATGAAATAAATTTATTTATATAAATATGTATCGCATAATGTTATACTATAAATTTTTATTTTAATATAAAATAATATTAGAAAAATTATTAAATTAAAAAACAGATATATTACAATAAGATAAATAAAAACAAAAATATGCTTAGGTAATCTATTACTTCAATTCAACAAAATATAGAGTAAAAAACCCCAAAATCTGGATAAGTATAGAAAGATATGCTTAATTTTAATGGATAAAAAAATACAAAGATAAATGTATACCATATTTAAATCTTATAATATTTATATAATTAAAGTAGGTTTTATTCTAATGGCTTACTACTATTATAAAATATATTTAAATTAAAAAGCTATTTTAAATGAATTTTTAAAATAGGAAAAAAGCCCAGATCTTCATTTAAATTTAAAAAATTTAAATTAATTTGAATTTCATAGTAATAATAATAAAAGTAGTTTACAAATGAGTACATCAAGAAGTACAAAATAAAGCCACAAATTCTAAAGAACTAATTTTAATAGGCATTAATTATATAAAAAATAGGAATAATAAAATCCAAATGATATCCCAATATTAGTTGACTATGTAGACCATACACTTTAGGAAAATATGGAATAAACTTTGAACAATGACTCTACGTCTTCATTTTTTTAAAAAGTTAATAAATATTTTATTTTATTATTGTATAAAATTATAGATTATAATTAAATAAATTTGATTAGAGTGGCCGAAAATTATGTACTTTATAAAATTTTCCAAATTAAGCACTTACAAGTAGATCAAAATATGAGGGCTCGAGCAAAATAAATAAACTTAATTTAAACTAAAAGCAACCTAACAATATACCATTTAAAAAATTATCAGCAATAACTTAGTAGTATAAAGTTAAAACTCCTCTTAAAACTGAGTCACAAAGTCAAACATTTAAATCTTAAAGCAAATTATATAAAAAGGACTATCTTATAAAAAGTGAATTTAAAAGAAATATTAAAAATATGTAAAGTGATTATTATTCTAATTACGATAGAAATATATAGCATTAAGATATGACAAATTTAAAAGATATAAAAAGTAATCAAATAAAAACCCATTTATAATTTAATTCTCAATAAAATTCACCAATTAAAAGAATTTAGAAGCAATATTTATCCAATGCAAATAGCCCTAATTTTGGTTTAAAATTAAGGTAAAGTGAATAAAACAATGATTTATTAAAATATAAATCTCAATCTAGTTATGATAATTAATATATAAACTTTGGAAATTTTTATGATACACTAACGACTAGAAATAATAAGTCTGAGTAATAAGGCTTTTATAAAATTAATTAATGCAATTCTGCATCTTCTTCTATATTTAAGACTAATATAAAATAATAATATAATAGTTTTAATGAATAAATTAATTAAACAAATGATTAGTGGAGAACTATTAATAATATAGATGAAAGCAAATTCAAAAATATATATGAAGTTGATGTAGAAGAAGATAATAAATAATTATTAAAAATGTTTTCAGTAACATAAAATTACTCATTTATATTATCTAAATAATTTATTTTTAAAATAAATGATCACTTAATATTAAAAAAAAATATACCTATTAATTTAAAGTTTTAATAAAATTTTATATTTTAATTCTATAGGATGAACCATAAATTCATCATTAAATATTAGATGAAGATGAATCTAATATATAATCGCTAGAAAAAAATGAGTATAAGTATTTTAAATTAAAAAGAAATTGTAATTAAAAATTTCCTATGAAGATAAGTTTTAAAAAAGGTAATTTTAAATTTTTATTATTTATGTAGAAGTGTTATATATATTTATTTTAAAAAGTTAAAGAACCAATACATATTTGCATATCATTTTCGTAAATTTAACCAGATTTGGATAAAAATTAGTAAATTATTTTAATATTGCAATTTTCGGTCAAAATATATTAATTTAAAAATTTTCTTAGACATGATATAAAATTAAAAATTACAAAGGATATTTTATATAGAATAAGTGAACCAAAAAATAAAACTTAAAGTGATTACATTTATTTTTCAATGATATCAGAATAATTTACAAAAGTATAAATGAAAATATTTTTTACCAATTAGCAATTTGAAAAATATAAAAAGCAGGAATCTTAAATTTCGGCAAAACTAATTGCATAAAGGGAAGCTAAAAAGTAAGCATAATTACTAAGTGTAAGAAATATGAGTGAATCAAGAACCGGATTAAAAAATTTTGATTTAAAATAGGAAGTAATGCAAATTATTTAAAAAAGAAAATAGTAAAAAAAACATATTTACAAAATAAATTGTATAAAAAATTTTATAAAAATATAAAATATTTTATCAATTTTTAATTATTTTTTAACTATAATAACAATCAGAAAAAATAAAAATAATATGAAAAATGTCATTTAAAACAATATTAATATGGTGTCTTAATATGATGATATAAAACGATAGGAAATGATTAAAAATGTATATAATAAGCAAAATAAACACGAATTAGTTTAATAGAAAAAAGAGAAAATTGACACAGAAAAAGTAAAAATTTAAAATATGTTATATTTATAATAAATTATGGATTTAATAAGTTATAAATTAATTAATCAATTAATTAATTTTATTTCTTCAGCATAACTAGATGTTAATGTAAATTTTGAAAGTTTAATTTAAAAAAGAGGGGAATAAAATAAAATCTTAAATGATTAAACATAAAAGATAAAACTAAAAATTTTTAAAGAATTGGCTGACCACAATACATTGTCTTAAATTAATGGAAATATTTTATTTAAGAATTAAAGTAAACTTAAATTAATATGAAGCTACTGATTTTATATATAATTTAATTATATTTCTTAGTTAAAAAATATAGGGAGATATTTTATGTAAACTGATAGACTTGCTATGATAAATTTCAAAGAAAGAGTATAAAAGCAAATAGATTAAAATAAAAATTCTGCCCCTACTATACAAGAAAGAACCTTATGTGATATTAAACAGTAAAAATAATTGTTAAAATTACCAAATAAAATCTCTAATATTTTATTTTTATCATAGTTCAATATTAATGACCGCTAAAATTATGAAATAAAAATCAATTTAAGAAATTAAAATTGGGAAAATAATTCAAAGATCTTTAAATAATGGAAAAAAGTATAACAATTTATAAATATAAAAAAAAATTAATTTTTAAGATAAAATATAATTAATAAAAATTTACTTTTTCTTTTAAGTATGTTTTTTTTTGATTAACTGAATGTTGCAAGCTAAATATATATTAGTAATGTAGTTAAAATACAAGCTTGGTTTAAGAAAAAATTTTATAGCGAAAGAGCCGTTTTTATCACAATTATTGATTGTAATAATTAAATTATAAATTTTATTGAACATATATAATAAAAAAATAAAATAATATATAATGTTATAATTTTTTTTAAGTTATTAGATTAAATTTAAATATAAAAATAAATTATAATTATTATTAAATATGATTTACATTTAATTTAATTTTAAATTTAATATGAAGAATTCGCGAAAAATTTAAAAAAAGATTTGAAAACTTTTAAAGGTCAGAATTCCCAATAAACTGATTTAATTCCAAAGTTAAGTTTTCTTATGCACAAACAAAAAAAATAAATTTATTAAGAATTATTTTAAAAATATAACTTTGAATTCGCTAAGTAATACTACATATATTTGAAATACTTTACAAAAATGCAGTAGATTTTTCTTCTTTAAGCAAAACTTGACAAATTATTAAAATAGGAGTAAAATGAAAATCTTATTTAAGCAAATTTAATAAAAAGTAAAAATTTTAATTAGATTAGTTAATATTTTATCGTAAGTAATTAAAATTTACTACTTTATAAAAATTATTGACTTTTTAAAGTTTTTATTATATTAATAATTTTAATGTTGAAATTAGAGCCCTCCAAATAATCTCCAAAAAAGATTTTTAAAAATAAAGCTATAAAATAACAAAATTCTTAAATATAAATTAATTAACCTTAAATAAACT
Organism: Pseudocohnilembus persalinus; assembly: GCA_001447515.1. Taxonomy (NCBI): domain Eukaryota; phylum Ciliophora; class Oligohymenophorea; order Philasterida; family Pseudocohnilembidae; genus Pseudocohnilembus; species Pseudocohnilembus persalinus. The sequence continues at coordinate 100,902 of LDAU01000120.1, read as the reverse complement.
CATTATAAGAAAAAGTTACCTAAATTAATTAAAATATTTCCCAACCTATATTCTAGTTTAATAAACTCAACAACGAAGATAATAAAAACGTAAACATTGATTTATAAAGATTAAAATAGATAAAAACTAGAAATTCATAAACTACTAAATAGTCATATGCAGAATTGAATATAATAATTAATACTTTAGTTAATTCTAAAAGATAACTTAACTTAAATGAACAAAATACGACCCCTGAAAAAATCACTCTTATGTTAGCTATACTAAAATAGTAAACATAAAAAAATGTAGATAGGCCGAGGTATAACCCAATATCTAATATAGAAATATTTAGAGAAAAATTCTATTAATTTTTGAACTAACTTAAACCAAATTTAGAAAATGATTGAATTTAATTTAAAAAAATAAAAAATAAATATATAGATCTAATTTATTATGTAATATATTTTAAAATATTTAAAAAAATTTTAATACAGTGATTAATCTAATTTATATAAATTAATTTTTATATATAAAAATTTTAATTTATTTTGTTAATTAAATTCTAATATTATGTTTCCCATAGTAAATTATAAAAATTATTTATAAAATTATTTTTTTATTTATCCAAACCTCATAAATAAGATAAGCATTTTTATAAATGATATTTCTTATTTTTCATATTTAAACTTAGGTTTCAATTAAATTCTTAAACTTATATTTTATAAATAAAATATGCTTGTAATTTTTAGTAAAATTTAATTTTAATACTTAATTATTTTAAAAAACTTCTTTTTTACTATCTATTTTTTTACTCTAATAGATATATTGAATTTATCTTTTTTGGCTAGTGGGAAAAAAATATTAACTAATTATAAAAATAAAAATACCTAAAGATTTGTAGAATAAAATTCTAAGTAAAATAGTAAAAAATGATCTTCATTTGTAGGTTTAGTTTATTTAAGTCACTAAATAATTGATAAAATTATTTTACATTAATGATTTAATACTTTATTTTTTTTTTATTTTTTTTTTCCATGATTGTGGTAAAAAGAATAATTTAATAAATTTTTCTATTGGAAATATATAAAACATTCAAATGCGAAAATCTTCTTTATAATTATGTTTAAAATTATAGACTAATGCATGTTTATTTTTTTTAATCTTTATTATCATTAATGATAATAAATAAATAGTTAGTATAAAAAAATACTTTTAATTTATTATTTATATAAATTTTAATAAAAGCTTGTATGGTTACAAAAATGATTTTTTATGGAATTTTATTTAATTTTTTACGAATGTATAGCATTTGATTACAAAATCAATACTCTAATAATTAAAGAAATAAATATTTTTATTTTTCTAACTACCTATTATAAATATTGAGTTTGAATATTTGTAATTCTACAAAAATAACTAAAAATATTTTAAAATTTTATCAACAAATTTTTGTATAATAGATTTTAAATTTTTTATAAAATACATATTTAAATTATTAGGATGTTTTTTTATGAATTCAATTTAAAAATAAAATTCTAATTAGATTTATTTCGATGTAAAAATAATGATTTAAAAATTATCATTTCAAAAATATAAAGTTAATTCTTTTTTTAATTTATAGAAAATTGATAAAAATTAAATATATGTTTTTTTAACTTTCTTATGAAATATGATATAATTAAAAATATTTTACTAGGCATACTATTTATTAATATTTAATAATCTAATTAAAAAAAGCAAAAACATAGCTTCTATTAATTTATGACCATATTGTAATTATGGAATATACATATAAATTAATATTTTATTATAAATTGTTTTTATTTATATTCAAAAATAAGTGCAGAATAAATTATAAATTTAGAATTTAATTTGTAAAACTTTAATATATTTATATATTTAAAAGTATATTAGTATTATAAAATAGTGTATATTTAATAGAATATATATTATATATATATAATAATATTTAATGGTTTATATAAAAATATTTTTTAATTAATTTTATATGTAAAATTTATAATATATCAAATAATTCAAATTTTTAATCTTTAGGTATAGCTTTAGGATTTATATAATGGATATTTATATTTCGATATATGGTCATAATATTATAATTGTTGAGATAAATGATATTTCGATAGAACTATTTAACATATATGTTTTTATTAAATATCTTCTTGAAATAATTTTAATTAATCATAATTAATACTTTTAATTAACTTTATTAGAATTTTAGAATTATTCTAATTAAGTATTGTATGTTATTTTCTAATTTTCTAATAATATTAGTATTTCATGTACTAAATAATTGAAGGTTCTTTACGAAGAGTAATCTTTATATCAAATACCGTCAATTTTCATATTTTTGACCAAATATTTTTATTATATATTTACATATATCGAATTTAACAATAATTAAATTTTAATATTTCTCTTTTTACTTATATGATCTATCGTATTATTTTCGAAATAAATAATAAAACATTCTATAAAAAGAAAAATCAAACTAATCATGCAAATACGCAAATTTGTTCTTAGTTTTATCCTTCTCTTTACTATATAAACAATGAAATTTTCCTCTTTGCTTCTAAAGGTACACTTTTTTGAATACTAAAAGATTTTTTTTTGCTATATGATTTTTTTCTCTATAAAATGGTATTGAAAGAGTTGAACGATTCTAAATTTTTTTCATTTGTACCTAAAGAAATGGTTGTAGAATTATAATCGAAGCATGGATGTAATGATATATGAAATTCACTAAAATCTTATCTTTGCTTTTTTTTAATTTTTTATTCTCCAAGTTTTTTAGTAAAACCTTGTTTGGAAGAAGTACACCCCATTTTTTCTTATCGAAAATATATAAATAATTTTTTTTTATTTTTCTTTTTTATTCTTTTTATTAAACTATATTAATTATAATTATTTTTTCTTTAAATATTTTAATTAGTCAGAAACTAATAATTATGCATTATTTAGTAAAAGAAAAAATTTTGTATAATTAAATCCATTTATATGTATAAATAAATGGAATTATAGATATCAATATAAAATGTGAATTTGAATTTATATTCGGGATAAAATATGTGATAAAAATTCAAGCTAATTTATATTAATTTTAATCATGTGAAATGTAGTAAATGAATAATTATAAAATACTATAAATAAAATGGTGATAATATTTATTTTATGCTTTTACACATAATTCATAATCATCTTATTATTTAACTTACTTATCATATCAAAATCTATATCAGTGTATTAAATTAATTAATTTCGTTAAAATCTATATTTAATTTTAAATATATTTTACACCTACATATTTAAATATTTTTAATTTTTTATAATATCTTTAGGGATAAATTTAAAAAATTTTAAAAATTAATTTTAACAATTGTATTAAAAAGATTGCTATTTTTAATAAGATGTAAATTTTCTGAATAACCTATACAATACAAATGCACTGCATCTAATATTTAAGGTCTAAAATTTTTGATTCATATTGTCAATACTTTAAAATAATATGATAAGGGTATAATATATAAAATAATTTATATCAATGTAGATACTAATAATCTATAAAAAATTTAATTTTAAATTTATATTAATATATAAAATCCTATATATTTTATTTCTAATATATAAATGCAATATAAAGTTATCTCATAAATTTATTCTATAGACTTATTAAATATTTAATAAAATTTAGAAATAAATTATATACAATTATTAAATAAAAACAAAAATAGCAACCTTTAAAAATAATTATGCTAGTTAACTAGAAAATTTTTTTATATATTTCATTTTGTATAAAATTTATGTTTTTTAGAAATAAATTTTTTTATTTAATAAATACTTTAAGAAAATGAATAAAATTAACTAAAAATAATTAATTTTATGGAAAATTTTTAATTCATTTGTAAATATATGATATATTTTATATAAAAAATAAATTAAAAATAATATGAGATTTGCTTAAGCAATAATTTTTAATACAGTTCTTTATTTAGGTAATACTAAGTAAATAAAAATGCTGTGTAGGCTTGACAAATTAAGAATTTTTGCTTTTTAATATATACGTAAAAAAACTTGGGTATCACTTATTGACGTAATTATTATAATTTAGTTAAGAAAGGAAACCTGATAATTTATTTAAAATTTAATTATTATTTTATTGCAAAAAAAAAATAAGGTAACAAAAACTTATATTTATTTAATAAAGGAAATATATATATAGATGGGATTCAATTTCGATTAGACTGTAAATTTTAATATTATAAAACTAAATATTTCCGAGATTCCTTAAAATTTTTTTTAACCTAATATGATTAAAATTTGTAAAATGCACAACTTAATCTATATTTTAAAAAAAAATTATTAGATGATAAGAAAATCAAATCTCTTTATTTTACATAAAAAAGTTATCATTAATAAAAAAATATTAATTTTTTTATATATATTTTTATATCAAATACAGTTTTTAAAATCTTTTAAATGGTAGAATAAACCATAATTCAAAATTTTTAAAAAACAGTATTTATAAATTTTATTAATTATAACAATTAATGAAATTAAAATTCAATATAATAATAAACAAAAAACTTAATGAAATATATATAAAATTTATTGATATATTATAAATTGTTGATATTTTTTTTTAAATAATTAAAATATATTCCTGATTTCTAAGTAATTTTTGTGTTAAAATTTAAAGTAATTAAAAGATTTTAATAATAAATAGTTTTTTATTTGATATTAAATTAAGTTTAATTATTATAATTTTTGTACCTAATTAAGGATAGGATCAATTATTTTAAACTTATTTAATTCATCAAAAATCCAAATATTTTAATAATTAAAAACAAAAATGAATTAAAAAATAAAAATATTAATTTATATTTATTGATACCAAAATTTTTGTGGTTAGAAATCATAAAATAAAAAAATAAAAATAATTATAATTAAAATAAAAAGCTAAGAATATATAAAACTAATTATTTTATCATATTTTTATTAGTAAAAATTTTTTGGTGTAAATTGTTGATGAATATGTTCTTTACATATATTTTCTCTACTATTTTAAGCTATTATATATAAAAATATCTAAGTTATGATATAATAAATTTGAAATAAAGAGCATAAATTTTAAAGTTTTTTGTTGTTAATTTGTATATTAATTTGTTTATATAAACCAAGCTGAAATTAATTTTTATTGGACAATATTTAATTATTAAATATAAAGACTAAAATATTTTATTATTTTAAATTAAAATTAGAATTTATAAATTATTTTCAATTTGATCATTATTATTTAGCAGCGTTGTTGATGATACCTTATAATCCAGTTTTGTCGGCTCTTTTTCTTCTGATTTCGACATTTTTGGCTCTTCTGGCATTTTATTATTAAGCTTATTTATCGGCAGCAATTTTTTCAGCTTTAGATTTGTGGATAGCTTCAACTAAAACTTTTTTGTTTTTGAATTAGTTACCTTTAGATCCCAAATAGAATTGGTGGTATCTTAATTGATAAAATAATTAATTGTTAATGATAATATAAAAAATCAAAAAAATAAATAAATATATTGGCTTATATTTAAATTATTTACTGGTGTTTATCGATTTTTTTGGAGGCTCTATATTTTCTTAAAAGTCTTCTTAAAACTCTTTATCTTCTCATCCATAAAACTTTTTTGGGCATTCTGGCTTATTTGGCTCCTTTTCTTTTACCTTAACCACAATGTCTTCCTAAAAATTATCAATAAAATATTAATTAAATAATTAAATGTTTTGAAATTTTATAATTATATTGATTTATATATGAAATTATGCTTCTTTTTATGTTGTACGGTTATTATTTAGATTTTATTTTCATTTTTTATTTAGTAGAAAATAAATTATTTTAGCTTTTTTAGGATTTCTTAAATTCTTAACCCTTAACATAAATATGATATATGTTTCATTGTAATAATTTGTAGTGTAACTGTTATTATAGAAATTTGCATATCTATTGTTTTTTTATTTCGTTATTACTATTCAAAGACTTTTTTATGCTCAATTTAATAATTTTTAATAAATAATTTCAATTTCATACGGCTATAACAGCTTTTTCCAATACAATTTCTATAAAAAGAAGCACTCATTCGTATTAATATATTATAATCACTCCCATAAGCATAATTTTATAATAAAATTAAAAAAGTTACCTCTTCTTTTGGCTTCAGCGTAAGCTCTAGCTCTGGTTCTGGAGTGGATAATAGTAGCTTATCTAACAATTAAACCATCTTTAATTAATTTTCTGACGGATTATCCTATTAAAAAATTTCAAATTTAATTTTGAGTTTTCATATTTTTCATATTTTTTTAACACTAATTTTTTTAATATTTAAATATATTTTATATAAAGATATATTAAAAATTCTAAATTTTTTTGTAATGATGGTTCTTTTTTATTTTTCCATTTTAATGAAAATAATGAAGTATCAAAAATGCCAAAAATTGCAATAAATTGTTTTATATAATCATTACTAGAGTTAGCCAAAGAAATTTCATTTTATTCATTGGGGTCTAACCAGATTCTTTTGGTTCCACATTTTAAGATGGAAGCGGCTAATCTTTTTTAAGTTCTTTAAACCATTTTTATTTTTATTATATCCTTTATTTTTTAATTATTTGCTTTTACCCTTTAAATTAGCCTTTGAATTTAATTTAATTAAAATTATTATATTAATTCCCTAAAAAAGGAAAGAAAAATATCAATCTTATAAATTTATTTAATTAAAATTAATTAAATTATTAAATTAATAATTAATTAATAAGTTTGCAAATTATTAATTAGGATAATCTTAATAAAAATAAGAACAACTAAAAATATTAAGTCCAATTTAAATTTGTACTGGAAAATAGCACAATAAATTTTATCTCGAAATTATAAAATTTAAATTATTATAATATTATGATGCAAAATAAAGTAGATTGTTATATTCTTAAATAATTATGAATATTTTTTTTTATATTCTAACTTATATTTATAACTTTATATATATTATATAAAAGTTTAACAATATAAATAATAGTATGGAAAAATGAATAAATTAAGCAATATTTTAACTAAATTTTAGATAAAACAAATATTAATTTATTTTAATACTCATTAAACTTTAATAAACTATTATTTTAATTACTAATTTTTAATTATATTTATTATTACTATGATACTTACTTATAAATAATTCTATTTAGTATTTTGTTTTACTTATAATATTAATATGACATTCAATTTTTATGCAAATTTCTTTTCACATAAAACAAAATATATGGACTTGGACTACCAGAAGTATCATATTATGTTTAATCCATATTTACCTCTGACACATGACTATCGTTAAATCTATACCATCTGTGGTCATAAGGATTCATACACTCAGATGTATAATGTCCACCACTTAAACTTCCTGAATGATTTACTATTCCTACTAAGTCATAAATAGCATCATCAAAACTATTATCATCTAAAAATATATATTATAATATAAATAAAATACATTAATTTATTATATATTAAAAAAATATGTTCAATGTTTTTCAGTAGAATATTAAATAAAAATTAAATATAAAATATTGGGGGAGCGTAGGTACATATTTTATATAGTATTATTTGAAATTATTATTTATTCCAAAACGAAGTTTATGAATAGCATTTAATTACATTACTCCATAAATATAATAATAAAATTTTATATAAATTAAAATACTTTTTTTAAAAAAATTTAATATTTAAGACCTGCCAAACACTGAATATATAAAATATAAATAAAATACAAAAATTCAAAATTTTGTTCATATTTATTTTGAAAAAGTAACAAATTATGTAATTTTTATATATTCTTATGTTACCTGAAGATTATTTATATTTTGACATGTTTAAACTAGTTATTGGAAAACTTACATAATGATTTATTTTTGAACCACTTGAGTATATTGATCTCCCAAATTTAAATCTTTTTAAGTGAAATACTAAAATGTTTGGCATTTTAAAGAATTCAAATTATCTACTGCAATTTCTTTGCTTTTTACATTTTGAGCAATAATATTCTTCTATTTGATCTTCTTTATTTAAAAAAACCTAAATAAGCTGCTCCAAAGAAACGTTATGCAATAATGTAGCTCTTCCAGAAAATGAAAGTGAAATGTCTAAAAAATTATCAAAAGCTAAACTTTCATACCCACACTTATTACATGTAACTTTGTTTGAAAGTTACCCTCTAAAAAAATCTTATATAACGCTATCATCTATGGATTTATAATAATTAAACCAATCATGTGACTAAAAAAAATAAAAAAAAATATTGGTTTATAAATAAATAATAATTAACTAAATATCAAAATATTTAAATAGAAAATAAATAAAAAATATTATTTGAGTTTTACAATATGTTTTATATCATGTTTGGATAAGTCTGCTTAAAGCTCTCTATAAGGAGGTTTTCTTACTATTCTATTTAAATCTTCATGTAAACCATCTATCAAACATCTCAAAAATTCTTAAGAATCTTATTATCCATATCCTGAAAATATAGGAGCGACTTTTTCTAAAATTTAATAAATAATTAAAATTAGAATATAAATTCTATTTCATATAAATTATAATTATATATAAAGATAGCTAATTAAAGCAAATAAATTTATTTAATTTAAATTACCAATTGCTCTTTTTAGATCCTGTGTATTTTCTCCTCTGCTATAATAGGAATTACTGCTCCCACTACCTCTTATATTCTTTAATAATTTTGCATATTATTTGGCTATTTCTTTATTATTAGATCTAAGATCTTTTACATATTTATCCTATAAAAAGTAATCATTAAACTCAGGAAGATTAAATAAACATTAAAGTGCTGAATTCCTAATAAAAAATATATAATTAATTATTTTTTTATATATAAAAGGTCTATATTTTTTAAGTATGTTAAATTTGTCGTTTTATTAAATAATAAATAAACTGTAAAATAAAATATTTAAATAAATAAATTTTATTACATAAAACAAGTATTTCCAATATTAGTTAATCCCGTTATTCCCATATTAGTTTTAGATTTTTTAACAGGAGGAGAATTAATATTTTTCATATTTAATGTATTACTAAGCTATTATTTTTATAACTCCCGTTCTTGTCTTTCAAAATTTTATTTTTATTCTTCTTTTTAATATTATTCTTATAATTATTATTTTTACAATTATTACTTTTGCAGGTAACTTAAATTTTAATTTTATTAATTTTTTATTTGAATTTATCTTTTTTCCATATCCTCTGCATTTGAATTTTAGACATTCCTAATTCGCACGCTTCCACTTTAATTGAAACCAGAACTTATATTACTAATTCTATTAGAAGGTATTTATTATTAATTTTTTAAATTTTGTTAATATTAATATTAACTGTTATATCCTTGGCTTTGACTACTTAATTTTTTTTCTCCTGTAGATAAAACATTAGTCCTTGAACCCAAATTATTAAAATTCTAAGTATAAGGATACTAATTTCTGGAATTACTGCTAACATTTTATGAGTAGTTATTTTATGACAAAGTTTTATATTAGGTATTACTTGTGCTATTATAATAATTACCAAATCTATTTGATTAATGATACATATTATTCACTGATTTATCTTATTGCTGGTTTAAATATTTAAATTATTATTTAATTTAAAAGTACAAAAATGGGTTAACTTCAAATAGTTTTATTATTATTTTGTTTTATTTTTTATTTTATTTTAATAAAAAAAATATTTATTCTCTTTTTAATATTTTTTTCACTTATTTTTTAGAGAATAAAGAACAAATAATCTTAATATTAATAACAATTATAAAACCAATTTTTTTCAATTCTTCTCACATTTTATAAGTAACAATAATATATAAATTCAAAATTTAATAAGTTAATTTTAAATAAGAAATAAAAATATTAAAAATTGTAAAGTAATAATAGAAACCTTAATATTTATTAATATTATTTACATTATTTAAATTTTATAATAAATTATCTTATTTGTGTAAATTTAATATATTTTGTTCTCTCACAAGCTATAATAATCTTCTAAATATTTATGAAACATTTATGTTTTAAAAATAGACTATAATAGAGGGTCAGGATCTTAAAAACCTCTATCTAGAAGTTTATTTGTTATTTATTCATAATCTAACATTTCACCTTTCTTATAATATAAATATAATTAATTGCATTTAAAATTTAATTTCTATCAAATATTAAAGTAGATATAAAAAAATTAAACTTTTATTAATATTTACGCCAAATTTTTATTATTTTAATGGTGGATCTGCTGGTAAATCAGTTAATATTTATTTTATTATAAAATTATTAGTTGTTTCTAAAATTTATTTTCCCGCCTCTATTTCATCAGTTTATGGTATAAAAATTCCATTTTACCTATCTTTATAGTATTTCTATTAGACATTTTAAATTACTTCGAAATGTGGTTATAATTCAGAGATCAAAATTTTAAAAAACACAGATTCTGTAACAACTCTGTCAATCTAGTAAAAACAAAATATTTGAATATTTTTTATTATGAGAATATTAATATGGTCAATAATATTATTGTTTAATTAATTAAATTACATTTTTCAACTTCAATCTATCCAAATTTAAAAATAAAACATCTTCATATTTTTCCTCATATTATTAATCAATTATAAAATTAAATTATTTATTTAAGCCAACAAATATTGGAGATGGAGAGTCAAAAATATCATGAAACTAATTGAATATAAAAAAAATTGTTGTTTACTCACATTTAAAAGGCTTTAACGCAGTTAAGAAAAGTAACCTATAAAAATAGCAAATTTTTAACATAAATAATTTTTAAAAATTAATTAAACATATTTTTTAGTTATTTACATAAAGCTTGAAATTAAAGTTTTAGATTGAGATACGAAGCAAATATTTTATTCTTAACATAATAATAGTAAAATAGCAACAAATGATTCTTATTATAAATAATTAAAAGCATATAGCATGGCCCATTATGCTTAAACAGTATAAGATTTTTCTTTTTCTGGAATATGAAATTAAAATTTTTTGTTTTCTTGCCAGTTTAAGTTTAATTCTCTAAAAATATTTAATAATTTTTTTCCATATATATAATCTTATATATTCAAATAATTTAATAAATACAAATTTACATTCTTTTATCATATTCAAAATTAATTTTTCCAAACAACTTTAGTAAATCTTACTCTATATAAGGTTATATATTCTTAATTTTCTATAAATCAGCTTTTTCATGTTCTAAACCCATTCTTTCTAATTTAACTTTATCTACAAAATTAATATATAAAAAATTTATTTTCTTTTTATTCGGAAATATAAGATTTATTAATACTTAAAATTCCATTTAGTATGTCTATAAATAAATCAATAAAAGGCACACATGTCAAAAAACAATACACTTATTTCATCTTATAGTAATATTTCTTATTTTTAGGATCATTGTAGAAATCTAAATTTTATAAAAATTGAGATTTCATAATATCATATTTTAATATAACTCTTAATTTAAAATAAAATTTATCATTATTATACTTTAAATTTGTACAAATAATTTAAAAATGAAATAAAAAATTAACTTACCATCTATTTCAATGCAAACAGCAAAAAGTTTTCCCTGATTATTTAAATCATTAATTACATTTGATTTTTATATCTTTTATTATATATAATCATTTTTCAATTAAAAAACATAACAATTTTCATATTTGTTAACTCTATTTATTGAAAGCAATATTCTATTATAAAATTTTTGATAAAACCATTATAATATATTTTTATTTTATTAATTATTTAATAAAAATAATTTTAAATATTAATTTGTATTTATTTACTCTTCGATTTAACTTAAACTTTTTGTTTTTTACATTTTTTTTACAGAAATACCTTCAGGAAAGCATAAATTAGGTAAAATTTCCAATTATTATTTAATTATTTATTCCTTTTTGGCAAATTAATAAATTATTTTTGGTTCTAATCTTTAATAAAAATTTATTTAGTTTTAATATTAATTATTTAAAAATTTATCTTAGCTTACTCTAAACTTTAATCAATACCCTTAATTTGTTCCATATCTTTTAAATCAGCTGAAACAATAGTAAATGCCTCTATTAAATTAAACTAATTTCCTTATTGACCACTACCCTATAATAAATTTTCTTCCCTATAGTTTAATTAAGACATATTTTTTTTTTACATATATCCTTTGTCTTAAAAATCTTATCTATTTTAATATGTAGTAGTTTTTTCCAAATTTCCAAATTCATTAGTTTCTACTTTTCTCATATGCATATCGGAGGCCTAAACTATAAGATATAATAAATTAATGTTTTATATTAAGTAGCATTAATAATTAATATTATGCATATTAAATCGTATAATGAATATAAATTCTAGTTACTGTCAGATATTTAACTCTCTTTTGGATTATTTTTTTTCTTTTATTATAATTTAGAATACTATATAGATTATTAAATTAAAAGTTATTCCATTAAAAGGGTTTATTCATTTTAACCTTAAGATTTTGCCAATTCACATAAAAATTCTTATTCATTATCATCTTTATAAATTAATAATTTAATTAAACTAATTTTTGTTGACAAGAAAAAGTTTTATTTATTACCTTTATTTTATTATTTTACCCTCATTATTTATGATTTTTAAAATTCATTTTCCTAATTATTAGGATTTTCATCTTATTATTATTAATCTTCATTTTACTATATAGCTATATTATTTTAATCTGAATTTTTATGTAATTCTTCAGATATATCAGAATTGTTATATTTTAATTATTAATTATCATTATTTTAGTTTTGATTATTTTTATAGGTATTTCTTTAATTAGAGGATCTAAACGAAGGCCTGCAAGAATCTCTATTTTAAACATACTTTGTGTTGCAATATGGACAATTTTTTTGTTAATTATATAGTATTTCTATCTAATTTTTATAGTTTTTTTCTTTATTTTATAATGCCTATATATCTAGTTGTTAACTTTTTATATGATCTTAGGCATCTTACAATTTTAGTTCAAATTCATCATTTATTTGTTTAACATTTAAAAAGTTTTATCTTTCTAAAACTAATTTATTTTCTGTCAACTATAATCTATTTTTAATCTCTAGGATATAATCATTTGCCTTCTATAAATATTATTTTAATTCTTATATTTATTCCTCTTTAGGGTCCATTATTAGTATATTTTTAATATATTATTTATAATTATTTTTATTTTTTTAATTGGTATTTAAATAATTATTAAACATTTAAGATTTCTTAAAAGTTTCTATTTATTTTATAAATAAAGTTTTTACTATGACTTTTATTAATATTTAGTATATAATAGAAATTTATTTGATATATTAAAAAAGTATACAAATTTTTAATAATTATTAATAAAAACTCATATTTTTTTAGAAGCTATATTAGCAATTGTTTCAGATAATAAGACTAAGTCAGGAATAGCTCCAGTAAACAAATAATTTCCGTGTAACTAAATTATTTAATAAAAATTAAATAAATTAACTAAATATTTAAAAGATTTTACTATTAATTAGTTTTTACGTAGAAATTCTTATTTAAATTTTAAGACTATTTTAACATTTTATAAACCTTGGGTAAATGATTTTTTTCATAAACTGGAAAAAAGTCCTTCCAATTTTTAACATTAAAAAAGTCGGGCTTTTATTTTACACCTAACATTTCATAAAGGCATTTTTCAACAACCTTTTAAATTTTTTCATCATCATTTACAATATCTTTGTTTACATGATCACTTAAGAATAAAGATATATTAGTTTTGAAATCCCCAGAAAATTAAGGAAAAACACAAGAATTTAAAATCAAGCCAAGACCCTCAAAATACTAATTATTTGGTACAAGTGCACCAAAGCATTTATACTAAAATTAAAATTAAAATAAAGTAAAATAATTTTATTTTTTATTTATTTACTTAATTCTGTATAAATTTTTATTATTATATTTTTCATTTTAATAATTATATTTTACCTAATTTGGGATTAAATCTTCTTTATAACCTATATTTGTCGTTAAAGTTGTCATATGTCTTATAGAAGATAAGTTTTATTTTAAATCTATTGATTATTATTAATTTAAAATTTTGCTTAATTAATCCGCATGTAATGCTGATATAACCATATCATACTACTATTCTTGATTTTCACTAACAATCTTTATTTTCTCATTTTCCTAAAAAATAAGCTCTTGAACTGGGCTATTGGTTTTAAAATTTACAAGCCCATTTTTTTATGATAAAATTTATACTATAGAATCTGGCAAAACTTGAAGTCCCCCAGAAAAATTAAATGAAGAAACTACGTTAAAATAATTTATAACTTTTTATATTTATTATTCAAAATTTTTTTTATAAAATTAATTTATTCCCTACCTGGTTTAATTTTTTCATCTATGAACACTTTTAATTCATCAGAAACTTCCATTTATTAGCTTGAATCTAAATCTTGAAAATAAATAATAAATTTTATTATTAATTTATTTATTCATAATATTTAATTAAAAACAAATTACATTTTTCGAAATAATCTTTCACATAAGATTTTTTTAAACAAACATCTGCTGATAACTCACTTGAATTGGCTCTATAAATTCCTGAAAATACAGCATTAGCAAAATAATCTGATAAAAAATCACTTAAGCCTGTTAGTTATAATGGTCCAATTGCCAATTTATTTTTTAAAAGTTCGTTTATAGTTAAATCACCTTTAATATTATTTTACGAATTTTTTGACTTTAAAGCAAAACCTTTATAAACACTTAAAAATAATTTCGGATTGTCTTTTATAAACTTTAATATAACAGAGGGAGATTTTCCTCTAGGAACAAGTCTCATTTTACCGTCATAGTATAGGTAAACATAATCATACTCTTTAGATGGAATAACTTCAAAAATTAAAAAATAATGTAATTATTTAAAAATTAAAATTTTTATATATTAAAAAACTATATAATATTTTTTTATTCTATATATTTGAAAACTTTAAATAATCTTATTAATAAATGTAAAAAGTTTTTACTTCTATCTAAGTTTTCAGCTTCTTCTAGAATTTATAGTAATCCTCTAACATTAGGCCCGTTTCTCAAAGATCTGGGTCCCAAATCATAAATTTATGACCCAATTATTTTAGTTTATAAAGCCCCAGAAACTTAATCATCTTTTTCATAAATGTCTATTTAAGCATCTGGAAATTTTTTATTTAAAAAATATCCAGAAGATAAACCGGAAATTCCCCCACCTAAAATTCCAATTTTTTTTATACTTTTTCCAATTTAACTCATTGATAAAAGAATTTTATTTTATTTTAGTATATATATATTATTATTATTTATTTTTGTTTTGGATTTACTGCTAAATATTTTTTTAATTATAAATATAATTATTATAAATAAGATTCTTTTTCTAGTAAAAATGATAGTATTTTTAATAAATATCCAAAAATAACATGATAAAATTTATAAATTAAAAAATATGAAAATCATGATTAATTTACCTTTTTTACTTTTATTTTAAAATATAAATAAAATAATAAAATAAATTTCTTCTATTTTTAGGATAATTTATATGGGGTTAATGAGTTAACCTAACTTGTTTTAATATTCCTAAAATTTTTAAATCAAAATACTATTAAATAATTAATTAATTCAATTAAAAAATAAAAATATAATATAAAGTATATATTTTTAAACAATGGGTTTAAATACAATGTAACATAATCAAGATATGAATAAACTATTTTATATAATAAATTTAGTAGATAATTACGCATTTAATAAGATGATAGGGTTTTTAAAACCTAAAGGGCGTAAAGCAATAACTATAGGTTTTGTAATTTTTTCTATTGTTTTAATAATAGGATGTTTAAGCGGATTTCAAATTTTTAAATAAAAGAATTTATTTGAGTAAAAAGACCAATAATTTTTTTATTTTTGCGAATTATAAAAACTTTATAAATTATTATTATATACAGGATTATGTAAATTGACAGAATACACACAGAGTAGGAATTAAACAAAAATTTTGAATTGTTAAAAAATGAATTATAACAAAAATATCAAAATGAACGTAATCCTTAAAAATTATAAGCAATATATTAAGAAATGGCTGATATTAAGGAAATATATAATTTACTTAAAAATCCTGTAAGAAAAACAGTATACGACAAGTATATGGATACTTCTAGTGAGGTTAATATAAATTATTTATCACCTTACTAATAAATTAAATTTATAATAAATACTGGTAGTTCTTATATGATAATCTTACTATTGTAAATATTTAAAAAATCATATTATTTATTTTTAATAATCTATTTTATATATATGAATATTTTTGAAAACGATAAATTTAATTTTTGTAGAGTTCTTATTAATGTGGATAAAAAATCATTAAAAAAAGGTATCGAATTAGTTTTTATAAATTTAGTGATTTTTATAATGCTTGAATTGTATTATATTATGAATGACACTGATAAAACTGATTTAATTGATACAATTTTTCCCAGGCTGACTATTTAAGAAAGAGGTGAATTATAAAAAATGTTAATTGGGCCTTTAATGTTTATTATAATTAAGTACACTTAATTATTTGTATAAAATTCTGAAGAGATCACATATTTATAATTATTAAAAACATTTAATTTATTGAAAAATGAATTAGAAAAAAAAGTTTTATAAAATAAAGAAATAGGTTAAGATAAAGATATGGAACTAAGCCAAGATCAAATTAATATTGTTAATAAAATATAGGAATTAAAATAATAAATACTGAACTATTATAAAAACCATTATAAAAAAATGGGTAAGAAAACTGGGGGATTGATTTTTGATTGAAGAAAAAATAATACATTAGGCTAAAATACATATTTTTATTATTGAATTATTTTTTCAAATATATATTTTTAAATAGCTAATTCCAATTTAAAAGGATAAGTTTTATTGTATTTTTGGCTACAAAAAATAAAATTATTATTTTTTTCTTTTCAAAAACAGAAATTAATCCCCCAGATATTTAAGGTATAAAAGATTTATCGTTATAGTAATAACATATTTAATAAAATGGCACAGAAAATATAAAAAATAAATAAAAAGCAGAAGTAGATGAAAACGAAGAAAAAAAGAAGAAAAATAGTGCTTTTATATATATAATTTTAATAGTTGTTTTATTTTAAGATAACATAAAGGATCTATTAGGAATTTGAAAATAATATTTATCTTAAATTTTGCATTCTTTTAAACTTAATTAAATATAAATTCAATTAAGCTATTATAAATAATTAAAAATAGTTATAAATATTTATTAAATTCTTTAAAAATTAATGTAAAATTTATAAAATTAAATTTATAAAATACTTATCAATTATTAGAGCTAGTTTTTCTTAAAGTTTCATGAGTACTATTTTTATGGTGAACAGGTTTAGCCAAAAATTATTCATATCTAATAACATTATTTATATTCATAAATTGGTCTTAATCTTAAGGTTCATCTGGATTAATCATCCACACGTCATCAATCTTATATTTATACTAATAATCTGAAGGCTTTAATTTTAAAGATATTTTCCATTCCCTTTAGATTTTTAAAAAAAAAAATTAAATAAATTATATAAATTATAATAAATTCTAAATTTGTCATATTTTATATTTAAAATATAGAATATTACTAAGATAATTTTTATTTACATTTTATTTAATATTTTATGATTAAAATAGAATATTGCTAAGATAAATTTTATTTACATATTATTTAATATTTTATTTATAAATAAATAATGATTAATTTTATTTAAATTTTAATAATTTGTTAATTACCTCGAAAACTAATCATATTTAAGATCATAAGTTGTATTCCAATCATCGAATGATCCTATTATTTAAACTATTCTGGGGAATGTTCCTTTAGGAGGTTTAAATTTGAAATGAATTTATTTATGCTCTGATAGCTATGTGTCCAATAATCTTTAGAATCTTGACCTATTAATAAAATTAAATTGTAAAAAAAATGGAGTTTAAAAGTTCTATTGACAATAAAAAACAAGTATAACTTACTTTATAATTAATTCTTTATTTAAAACGATTCCTTTTTATTTTTTTATTAACGATCTGGGCTTGTATTATTCTAAAACAAAAGTTTTATTCATATCTAAAGCCAATTTTTTTAAAAGATCCTAGTCCAAAAAGTTTTTATTAAACATTCTATAAAATTCTATGGCATAAGCTCTACTGACATCAGAAACATCAATTGTTCCCTCAAATGCATTTTTTCTCAACTATTGATATTACTTAGTATCTTTAAAAACTTTGATAGCTCTCTTTATAGCCTACCATAAAAATAAATTTAAATTTTAAGATTTTATAAAAAAAAAAAAAAGAATTTTCATATTAATAAATTACCTAAACCATATGGAACCATGTATGTTCACTAAAAACAAATCCAGTTCCTTTCATAGTTTATGTATTGTATTCATAAACAGTATCTTAAAGACCTCCTGTTTTGGTGGCAACTACAGGGGTACTGGCCACGAAAAATTCATGCTAAACAATACCTCCAGGCTCAAATTTTGAAGGCATAAGACCGAAATCACACCCAGAGTTTAACATGGGTCCATCTTTAAATAAAAAATAAAAAATATAAAGTTAAGAATTTTTAAATTATTATCTTTACTTTAATAATTAATTTAATAATTAAAAAATAAATAAATAAATATTAATAGCAATAATTAATGGTCTATCTTAAGATAAAAAATAAGAAACTAGTAGCAATTAAAATATTAATTTTAAACCTAAAATAACCAATTTATTTAAACAAATAAATGAAAAATGATATAGTTTTTGAAATTATTCTTTTATTTTAATATAAATAATTTAATAATTACTTTTTATATTTAATAAATAAATATTAATTGAAATTATTAATTATTACCTTTGAAGAAAAGGTCTGGGTCTCCCCAGAAATTATTGGGGTATTATTGTCTTAAAATTCTGATTTTTTCTGCGCACTCTTTGGCATAAGGTTCTTTTTCGTTGGCCATACCTCCCAATATAATTTGAACTTTATAGTTAGTATCTTAAATTAATTAATGCATTCCATCCAAAATTAAATGGACTCCTTTCTACTCTGTAATTCTTCCGACGAATCCAAATAGAGGGATTTTATTGTTGAGTTTCGGCATACCAAAATATTTTTTTTATAAATTTTCTTTCGCTTTCAAGTGGTCATTTCCTGTTTTTTCTATAATCATATTCAACCTCTCTTATTTATTTAATCTAAAATAATATTTAAAAATAATTTACACTAATTTTTTTTATTTTATAAATTTATTTTTTACCCGTTGGGGAAAGAGAAAGCATTGGGTTTATTGCCTAATATAAATCTCAAAGGTGATTTTGTTAATAGTTCATATTTATATGAATGCGAAACCGTTCCCCAATTATCACAACATAAAAATGCACATCTAGAAGGATTAATAATAGTTTTTTCCCAAGTTCTGTCAACTAAAAGGTCATAGGGGAGCTCATGCAACCATTATAAGTAGTCCTTTTTAAATTAAATTAAAAAATGAAATTATATAATTTTAATTAAATAAAAATCAATGAAATATTTAAAATTAGATTAAATTAAATACTTCTCCGTGCTTAGGCCACATTCTGCCCTCATAAGATTCGTCTAAATTATGAGCTATATGGAAAATTTTTGTTCCTTAAAAGATTGTTCCGTAAGTATTATTTTTAACATAAGCAGGAATTAATCCAGAAAACCAATCATTTGTTACGATAATACTGGGAATTACTTTAATATCACATAAAATTTAAAGACAACTTCTAGCGTATAAGACTAATTATTTAGTAATATAATTGGCTTCTTCCCCACAAAAAGCGGATGGGAATAATTCAGTATTTGTTAAGAAATACATATGAACACCATTTACTTTTCCATAGAAAATCTTTTTTTAAGATGAATAAAATGAAAGAATAAATCAATTAAATTTAAATAAAAAAAATGAATTTTAAACTTTCTTTTTAAAAAATAATTATATAAAAATAATTTTTAAAATTTATACTCCAACTACAAATTTATGACCACCTATCCAGAAATCATGGTTTCTCACATACTTAATTCCGTCTTTTTCCAGCATATCGGGATTTTTTTTTCTTTTATCTTCATAATAAGGAGTAATTACGTAGACTTCCTCTCCTAATTCAGCTAGGCCTCTCGATCTTTATATAAAATTTAACTTAATTAAATTTTATTTTATTATTAATAAAATTTTTATTATAATTAAAATAATTTATTATTTTTTTCAAAAAGAGTGAAAATAATAAAAAATATATAACTTTTTTTTTAGAATTTTATATCTCTTATATTTTACAATTCGTCTGTCATAACTCCTAAACCTCCAGTTTTAGTATATTTACCGTACTCAGGAGTAGCTATGCAAATCGGGCCTAAAATATTTCCTTCTAACATTTTTTTAATATCTGAGTAAACAGGAATTTTGCTTTCAATTTAAGGAATAATTTATTTTAATTTAATAAGTTCATTGAAAAAAGCATATATTTTATTTTTAGAAATATAATCAGTTTTGAAAGGTTTCATGATGGAAATCAAATTACTCAAATTCAAATTCTTATAGTATTTTAAATACAGATAAGAAAATCCATCGATAAATTCCTACAGATTATTCGTTTTTTACACTAAAAATTAATTAAATTTATAATTATTTTTAATTAAATTTAATAATTAAAAATATAATAACCTAGTTGATAAAGCTACATAGCCGTATAATTAGATTAAATTTCATGAGGAATTTCATTTTTCATGTTCAAAATTAACCTTTAATAAGAATGGTCCTTTGCCAATTAAATATTTTCCTAAGTTCCTTCTAAAACTTTAAAAGAAATTAAATTAGATTCAAACCCATTTAACTAAATTTCGAATCTTTCATCCAATAATTCGCTTATAAAGAAAACATTAAACATAGGAGTGGCATTTTCCTAAATCAAATACCTCAATTCCACAACTATATCAGATTCTTTATGGTCTGGGAAATATTTGTGTAAATTTTCGAAATTTATTTTCCCAACTATAGGACCGTCGTTGAAATTTATGCCTACAATTATAGTTTCCATTTTAGTGTACCTCGCGAAAGTAAGCACGTGGGAGTGTAGGGTCGAAGAATCGAATTACAATTCGCAAATCAAAGGAATAAATTGCCCTCTAGTTAAAGGTCGAAGTGTTTTTCTGAGATTTCTCCTGTGTTCGTAGTGGAATTTAATCCCCTATTTAATTTAAATTAATTTAATTTAATATAAATTAATTTAGTTAAGCTCAAAATATTTTAAAAATAAAAACTAAACTAAAGATAAATTAATTTAATTTAATATATAAAAGTTAAACTATATTTTCAAAAAACTTCGTTTATTTAACATAAAACATGCTATTATTTAAATAGATTTATATATTATCAATTATTTTTAATTTTATTTTTATTAAATAAATTTACTTTCAATGACTCAATGAATCCCCAGCCTTCCTGCGAAACCAAATTTAGTTCTTCGTAATTACTCTAAGTGACATCAGCTAATTGCACATAAGAGCCAGTTCTTCCTAATTTTTTAACGGGCTAAGTAGGCTAATCCAAACCATGGGTTTAAAAAAAGGCAGAATCGACTCTTTAATAATTTTTTTACTATTTATTTTGCGCAAAACTAGAAGAAGATAACAACATACTGTTAGATAAACTACTCTAAGATTTTGGACTATCTGGTCCCTAAGAAGAACTGTCTTCAGGCTCTATTTCGTTCACTTATTATTTTTCAAGCTGAATAAAAAAAATTAAAAATTAAAAAAATTAAAAAAAATTGTGCATTTCGATGTTTTGTGCTGATTTTATAATCTCAATTTATTAACTTATTATTAAAAATGTTATAATTCATTAGTAAAATTGTTATAATTGATTATTTATTCTATTCCTTTTTATTCTTTTTTATTTTAATTTTAATTTTTTTTTACTTTTAAGGTCTGGAAAAAGTTGGTGGCTTTTATTTTAGTAGCTTTTCCCTCTTTTTCCCCAATAAAAGTCATGGGTATATCTGGGAAAAAGAAAAACAAGTCCACAGCTGCCCAAGTCCCCCTTTTATAAAGCAGCGCTGGATAAGGCAATGTATGGTAAGTAGTACTTTAAATTATATTCGAACCCTCAGGTAAAGCATTTAAGAAATTTTCATACCATTTTTTAAAATAACTTACATTCTTCCTTTCTTTTAAATAGGAAATCGTCCCGTCTTTTTTCACACTTTTTCCGAAAAATTAGGCAATTGCTAAAGGAAATTTGAACAGTCTAGGAATCGGACCGGATTCAATTACAGTATACTCTCTAGAATCTTCAAATCCGCCCTTTTTTTAATAATATAAATCTCAATTTAAGTTTTTTTTTTTAAAAAGTTAATTTACTCCATTTTTAAATAAATAAATAATAAAATAATAAATATTTTCGAAAATTCTGATAAATTTTTACCATTGATCCCCAAACTTCAGAAATAATTAGAAAATCGGGGAATTGAGACCATAAATGTCTGCACAATTTAATTAAAAATGGGTTGGGCAAAGAGTCTCTAACTGTAGACCCCCAATAACCACTTTCAGTTCCAATTTTTACAACAGAACCCTCAAATATTTCTTTTTCTGAATAGGCTTCGCTGCCATCGACTTCCTTTCTATACAGTTCTTCTTCGTCTAACTCAAATATTTAAGGCCACGATTGTCCATTATCTAGGTGAATCTTTGAATTAAAGTAAATTATTTATTTTTATAATACTAAATTTTTATTTAAAAGAATTTCTAAATTTAGTAAATGAAGAAAATCATTTTTTCATAAAATTTAATTTAACTTAACTTAATATTTACCCCTTGTGTATGGAAATTTTCTGTAAAGTTTACTACTTCTTCTAAAAACATGTCCCAGCACTTTTTTTTTCTGTAGTTTAACATACATGTGTCTTCAAAAAACATACTTCTTCCATCAGTTCCAAAAACATTCATTAATTTTCCTTGTTCGTCTAAATGTGATAGTAAGTATTTTCTATACTTTTTATGCATTCTTGAAGAAGAAATTCTGGTTAATGAGTCAATAACTAATTTTATTCCCAATTCTTACGCTTTTTTAGTCATTTCCTTAAAACCTTCTTTTCCTCCCATCATAGAATTAGGGTAATCTCTGGCAGTGACAGCCAATGGAGCTTTTAATTAAATTTTAAAAATTAAAAATTATTAATAAATAAGAAAATGTTTAATTTAATATTAAATAGAGAAAGAATATTTTACAGGCATCTGGTCTTAAAATATGATAGTTGTGTTAATTTAACCCTCCAGCCTAAACTTAAAATCCGTTATCTCTTTCAAGTGCTCCCATTAAATATATACAATTTACTCCTCTTTATTTATATTCAGGCAGCGCTTCTGTAATAGTTTTAAAATTTCCTCTAACTGTTAATCTTCCTGATTTTTCATCTTAAACTCCATTTTATAAATCAATAAAAACTTCATGGCATTGCAAATCCCTCGTAATTTAAGGGTGAACAATAAATCTTCCTTTAACTTCTTAAGTTAATAAATCGTTTTCGCTTTCAGTTACTTTATACATAGGACTCACATTATACTCTCCAATTTTAATTAATCTCCAGTCGTAAAAACCACATCTTTAAAATCTCCCTAGGTCTATAGAAACGTGCACAAATCGTCTTTTATATAACAAATTTTAATGTTTTTATTAATTTTTATTGCTTTTATTGTTTTATAAATTTTTTATTGTTTTTATAAATTTTTTAATGTTTTTATTAATTTTTAACATTTTTAAAAAATTTTAATTAGTCTATAAAATTTTTAATATTTTAAAAAAGTGAGGGATATTTTAAAATTTTTTCTAATAATGAAAGTTTTTTTAAAAATTATTTTATTTAAAATTAAGTACCTTCCTTTTACGATTTGGAATTCTTTAATTTGTGGCTTGTGAAGGGAAGTTATAGATTATTTGCAGTTTCTTACAAAAATATTCGACTTCAATTAAATATAGATATCTTTATCATATTAAGCTTCTACCAAATAATTTATTTAGAATTTTCTCCCTACATTTGAAACTTTAACTGTCATAGCCCCATTTATTTGCCAGTCAATCTTTTTTTTAAATAAAATATTTAATAAAACTATAATATGTAAATTTTTTTATTTATATAATATATTTTTTAAAATAAAATATATAGAGTATGGAATATTTTACATAATAATAAAAAAATAATATAAATTACCCCGTCATATATAATATTTAACGCAATAACAGCAGCATCTCTCAATTCTTTGATAGGATGTCCTAACATTCCAATTAACATTTTTTCTATATAGTGTTATTATTCTAGGTTTCTACATACAATGAAATTTTATATCAAAGTTTAAATTTGCTAAATAAATTATCCGACCTTATTTTTAATTTAAATGTATTCTTCATTGCTACTACCGGGTTTATGTCTGAATGAAACTAGTTAATTCCTGTAATTTTTATAAGTCTCCTTGTCAAATTTAAAATCTAAATTGGCATTGCAAATTTCCAAAAACTAGTTGGAATAGTTCAAATTATAGTTCTTTATATTTTATCTTAAAATCAACTCTTCAGGCTTTATTAAAAAAATTTTATTTAAATTAAAAATATATATTTGCATATGATAACAATAGTTAAATAATTTAATAAAAATGTTAAAAATGTTTACCTCATATCTCAAGAAACCAAAAATAATGTGGTGCAGGTATAAATCAAACTACTAATTCAATTTTTTACATACATAAGAAGTTTCATAAAGGTCCAATTTTCCCTTGGAGCCAAAAGAAATAGAACAGTAATTATAAGGCAAATTCAGCACGTAATCGCCTAAATTTTAATTTTCTTTTTCTTTTTCGTCTTTTTTTTTAATTGATAAATCAGTTTTTTCTTATAAATTTTCGGCTTTAACTTGCCCTTCAAACTCTTTCGAATCGTTGTCTAAAGTACCATGGTGTTCATAAGATAACTAAAGTCCTTGTCTTTCTTCTTTGGGTATTACTAATTATTATTATTTATTTTTAAAATTGAATTTATTTACTTATTTTTTTATTTTTATTTTATTTTTATAATATATTTTTATATATATTAGGAAAAAAATCTAAAATAAAAAAGAAAAATAAAAACAAAAAATATTTGTTTTCTTTTAATTTTACTTTGTACTTCTTCTATGCTATCTTCTAACAATTAAACTTTGAAATTTTTCAAATAATTTGGTTTTAACTATCCTTGTAGTTTATTTAAATATTCGTGATTTAAACTCGATTTCAAATCTTTTAAACTGTGAACTGATAAAATGTTTGTAGAATTTGCATATTTAACATTTATAGGAGAAATAGTAGTTTAATCTTTTAAAAAAGTCGTCAGTTCTTAAAGATTATCAATAGATGAGAAAATAATGTGAGTTTAAAGAACAATCTAGTTTTAAAAATTAATTTAATTAACCTTTTCGTTTATATTGCTTAAAAAGTTACAAATAAATATTATTTACTTCTTTCAAAGAAACCTAGTTTTTTTCAGTAGAGTATTAATCAAAAATTTCTGAATCTTAGTTAGATTAGAAAAATGATAGTAAATGGTATAATTTTTCAATAAATCCTTATTAATAGGAATGGTTTTAATGTTTGAATTCTCTTAAAATATTAATTAAAGTCAAATCCAGTGAAAATTGAAAAAGGACTTTCGATTCTTTTTGTTAGTGATCCATAGTTAGTAAAATATCTTTTTATTTTTAAAAAATTATTTTATTTTGATTTTATTTTGTTTTTATTTTATTAGTAAATTTCTTTGATATTTTGATAGGCAATAAATAAATATATAATAAATAATAATAGATAATACTTTACTTTCACTTATATATTTTACAATCATAAGAACGATAATGAGTCAGAAAGATTTCAAAAAACTAAATTTTAAGCGTATTTTATCAAATTTTATAAATTTCAACAAAACTCTAAAATACTATTATTTGTAATTATGTGTAAAAACCTGCATATTTAGAAATAAATAAATCTTTAATGATTAAATTTTTGAGGATAACAGTTTCTACATAAAATTATATAATATATTAAAAACTTTCATTAATGTTTTATCACTAAGATATTCTATGTTTACATTATTTTTAATTTTATTAGTAAATATACAATTTTTAAGATATTTATTCCCCTTACTTTTTAATTAAAAAGAATAGAAAATATAAAATTACTACATATTAAGTTATATATTACATATTACTTTGGGCTATCTTTGATTTAATAGCGATATAAAATGCTTAAAGAATCACTATTTTTTACCTTACACTTTATTGTAATGGTATATATACTTTCGTTATAATTTTATTTCTTAAAATTTTCACATGTTATTATATACATATATATTTGTAAGCTAAAAATATAACTTATACTCTAATAATAAAGTAATAAAACTTTTAAGAAAGTATGTTAAAATAATAAAATAATTTTAAATTAGAGTAGTATAAATATTTGATTTTCAAAAAATGTTTTAATGCAAAATTATTTTTGGAATCAATTTGAAGTTATTTACAAATTAAATAGATTTTTCTTGATTTTATCTTAAAAACTATATTTTTGCTTTTAATTAATTCATACCATTAAAATTATAATTTTAATATATTAAATTTATAAAATAGACCTATATCCATTAGTTTAATAAAAGAATTAAAATTCATTGCTAATAAATTTTAATAAAATTCATAAGAAAGCAAATATATAAATATCAAATTAATAAATTAATTATCTTATTTTAAAAAGAAATAACCCAATTATAAATTCACCAAAGACAAATAAATAAAAATTTTTAAATATTACAAAAACCAAAGTATGAGTGAAAAATATTTAAAAGAAAACTTGTTTAAAACATTTGCTTTAAAAAAAAGCCAAGAAAGTAAATTGAGATCCGAGTTAAATAGCATGATGGATTCTCAAGAAAATTAAAAAAAATTATTTGAAATTTTAAAAGAAATTTTAAAAAATGATGAATAGTTACCAGATTTCAAATATTTTTTAAAAGTATTTTTAATTATTAAAAGAAGAATTAGATTTTCTCCTAAAAAAAATTTAGAAAATATAAAAGAATTTCTCAACATCTACCTTGTTTAAGCCGGAAAGTAAAAAATAAATATATGAAAAAAATAAAATAAAATAAATATGACTTTTAAAATAGTAGGATAGATAATTTTAATCATAATTAAGAAATAATTATATAATTTATTTATCAACATAGAATAAATTATTGTTTATTTTACAATATAAATAAAAAAATTTATATATTTTTATTTATTTATTTTTTCAATTTTAATAGATACACCCCCGTACATTTCAACGATAGCACAATTCCTATTTTCGATAAATTATGTACCGTTATAAGAGATGTTCCCGAAGAAGTAATTTTGGATAAATTTTAAACAAGTTCTAAAGATAAAATTTTGTTGACTCATTTAATTTTAAACGTAATAAAAAAATCTGAATTAATAAAAGAAGAATTAACAAACAAATTTGTTAGCGACTATTTAATTGATGTTAATAAATAGTCTAAAAATGGATTCAAATTTTCTAAATTATATGCCAATTTATTGGATTAACAAATTTTCAAAGAAAAAGTCCTTCCTAATATTTAAAGATTATTAAAAAGATCTGATAACAATATTATGATTTTGGCTTAGTTATTGAATGCTAATATCGATTTCACTCCTGTAAAAAAATAATTTAAAAAGAGTTTTATTTATTATCATTTTTTAATATTAAACTAATCTCTTATATTTAAATTTAAATTTTAATTTTAATATTTATTTTTTAAGTTCGCTGAAGAAATAGTTTTAAAAAATATTGCTTTTTTATATGCAAATAATGATTTTGCCAAATATGCGTTCCCTATTGCTAATAAAATAGTTTAAAATGTAAAAGATAACGAAGTTTAGTTAAAAATTGCAAAGGGATTAATTGGACTTATTAAGGAATAAAGATAAGGCTCTGCTAAATTTGAGTACTTAAAAATTATTTGCAATTTAGCCGTTTCAGCTAAAAAAAATAATGATGAATTAATTTCTCTTGTTTTAGAAACTATTTTGTAAAATCTTTCAGCCGTATTAGATGACGCCAAATTGTATTTCACTCTTAAACATATTGAAACTGTAAAAATAAAAGTTTTTAATTAAAATATAATTACCTATAATTAATTTTTGAAATTTTAATAAAAATAAATTCAAAATTTTATTAGATTTTTGATAATGCTTCTGCTGAATTCAAATTTAGTGGATTGTAAAATTTAATTGACTTAGTTTCTAGCGCAAAATCTGATAAATATAAAACCGCTGTTGTTAGTAGAATTGCTACCAATTTAATTTAAAGTAATATTTTACCTTAGATTTATATTTCACTTTTATATTTATATGTAATTATACTAAATTTAAATATTAAACAATTATAAAATTAATAATTAGGATCTTAAGATGACTGTGAATAATTAGGATTAAAAATTTTTAACGAGCTATTTTTGTTTTTCTTAAAAGAAAACAAAAAATTAGTTACTTAATCTCAAGCTTACGTAACCAGTTTTGAAGCAGCAACTGAATCTTTAAAAAAATACGGGAGTTAATAATTAAAAGACGGCCTTAAAAAAGCTTTGCCTTAAATTTTAGACAGTTCTTTGTATACTAACCAATTCGAATATTTTTCTAAAAATATTAAACAAGAGTTAAAAAGTTATTTGACCAGTTTGGTTAATATTTTCTACTAATTTAGTTCAAATTTAGATGAAAAAACCAATAATTTATTAGGAGTCCTTATTATATATATCATTTTAGACACTAATTGTCCCACCAAAACCATTGAATATTTATTTAAAGAAAATTCTTTACCAGTCTTTTAAATGCTTATTAAAAGTTCATTTGTCTTCTTTTATTTAGTAAAACCCAATTAAATTGAATATTTTACTGGTTTTAGCACCAAAAATTACTTATTATAAGATATTATTTCCAGGTAAATTAATTATAAAAAATTTAATAATATAATTAAATCTCATTAAATTTATTAAATTTCAGACAATTACAAAATTTAACCGAAGAATAAGTTAAAGAAATTAAAGACTTGTCTTTTATAAGTTTTTAATTAAAAAATAAAAATGTTGCTCATAAGAAATTCTAAAAAAGATTTGATAAATTTGTTTAATAAAATTACGAAGTTTTATCAGAAGCAGTTAAAAATAACGAATAATCCATTAACCCCTACCTTTTGAATTCCGAACTCTTTATTCAAAACAGAAACCCCGTAATAAACAACGGAGCCAGATCAATTTCCTTAACCTTATTTAAATTAGGTCAATTCGAATTATTCCTACCTTACAAAATTTTCTTCGACAAAGAAAACTACGAAAACAGCGAAAAACTAGAAGAATTCAAAGAAACCAGTTCCAAAAACGAAGAAGCCTTCTCCTAAGCACAGCTCGAGCCCCTCCAACAACTAATCTTCTCCCTAAACCTCATCAAAAACTACCACCAACAGCCAGAAGACAGCAAGCCCAACCCCAACCCCAAGGGCAAGCCCAACCCCAACCCCAACGTAAAAAAGGCTTAGAAGCCCGCCAAGCCTGTGCAGCAGCCCACTTCCAAATAAGAGTTCATTATGTTGGACGAAGAACAGTTGTTGGCTAAGCAGTTAAGAGAGTTGAGAATTGAGATGATTTTTTACTACAGATGGAGCGTTGCTATTTTCGAGCTTATTGGACAGAGTGGACACGGTAGGGCGCCTGAGTTTTTTTTCACTTAGCTTTTTGAAGGGTTTATGGACTTGTGCTCTGAGGAAGATTTTTAGGAGTCTTTTTTGAGAGTCGCTGTTGACACTTTTAAACAGGTCAAAATTATCGGAAACTAGTTTAGTGAGTGCCTTGCTTAGTTCTTTATTAAGTTTTCGGAGAATAAAGTGCCTAAAGATAAAATTTTAGAGTCTTTCCACAAGTTCTAGGAAAATTTAGTTGCCATGGACTTTAATAATGAAATTCCTTTCTTTATCTTGAAAAATATTAATGTTCTTTAGAAGTATATTTTGAGCAGAGGAGGATTCGATATGTAAATGAAAAAAGAAGCCATTAATTATTATGTCAAATTAGATGAAAATAAATATGAAAATTATGTTTTAGAGATATTTGAGCCTTTAAATGAAAATATTAATATTTTGTCTAGTCAACCTAATATTGGATAATTAATAGACAAATTAATGTTAAATGAAAAATTACTTGATAAAATTCCTTAACTTTTCAACGATATTTTAAATGGAGTTGATAAAGCCAAAATTGCAGTCTTAAATTCTTTGTTAAGAAACCATGAAAAATTAAAATTCTAGCCCACTTTTGATGTTATTATTAAATTAAGAATTTTGATGATTGATGATAACTAAGTAAATTAATTAATTAAAATTATTTTTTTATATAATTTATTTAGCATTAATTAAATTATTTTTTAAATTTGCAATTAGGAAGTTTAACAATTGGCCAAATAAACTTTGGACAATTTCCCTCATGAAATCAATATTTCTAAGATTGACTCATTTGATTTAATTACTTTCGTTTAAAATCATTCCAGAGAAAATGCAGAAAAGTTCACTTAATTCGCCAATGAATTAATTAAAGAAAAAGGAGAATACAGTAAAGTATTTTTCAAAAAAGTCGTTCATAGTTCAGACATTTTATATGATGTAAAAAAACCTTTCAATTTTTTTTAACTAAATCCATAAAATTTAAAAAATTAAAGCTAATCAAAAACTAAAAACAAAAAACTTTAATCACAAATTATACAAAATTATTTTTCAAATTAAATTATTATATTATTAAATTGATATTAACATAAACAATACAGGACTCCGAAATCAGTGAAGAAGCTCTTTTATTCTTCCCCCACTTTTTGAACTAAAACATGCAATTCATCAGTGGAGAAACCATGGAGCCCATTTTTATTTCTTTAGTTGAAAAATACACCGGCGATTCCAAATAAATGGTTTCTGCTTAGTCTTTATAAGCTGGTATCGACATCATTTAGCACCACGGGGCCTCCCATGCGACCCATATTACCACAATTTTGGAAAAATTCTTGAAATCTAAAAATGATTAACATTAGTTGTCTGCCATTATATTTTTGGGCGTTATTGCTCCTTTCATTAAAAATAAAAGCTCCGTTGACGGAGTTTCTGGAAAAATTATGAATCTTTTCGAAAAAGGGTCAGAAAATATGTAAAGAAATCTTGCCAGATGTATGCCCGTAAAAAATTAATTAATTTTATAAATATTTATAATTTATTTTTTTAAAAATTAAACTATTTATTATTTTTATGCTTATATGATAAATTTTTTTAGGAATTGATTAATTTCTTTGACAATCCTAAAAAAATAGCTTAAACTTAACTATAAGACTTATAATTCCACAGTAATCCCGAAATGAAAAGAGGGTGTTCTTACTTGATTGCTGGTCTTAATAAAGGACTCGGTATTGAATACTTAGATGAATTAAAAATATTTGACTTTATAACTTAAGAAGTTAAAAAAGAATAAGGATTAAAAGAAAGTATTTTGTACTTAATTTAAGCTTATTTGGAAACTATGGGAAGAGTTATTGAACCTTTCATCATTTAATTGGCTTAAGTAAAAAGAAATATATTTAGAAAAATTATATATAAAATTTTAATTAATTTAATTTAAAAATTTATTTTATTTTTTGAAAAATAGACAATTATGAAATTCTTTACTGATAGAAATGAAGAAATTAGAGATTTAGCTTTAAATACAATTAAAATTATGATGCAAAAATTGACCGCCTACGGAGTTAAAATAGTTTTGCCTTAAATGCTATTGGGACTTGAAGAAACCCAATGGTAAGCAAAAGTTAATAATATTTGGTCTTTAGGAAATATGGCCTATTGTTCTGCAAAATAATTGTCTCAATGTTTGCCCCAAATTGTCCCCAAATTATCTCACAGTTTAAGTGACACTCACCCTGCTGTAAAATAAAATATAAAATATAAAATAAAATAATAAAATAATAAAATATAAAAATATAAATTTAAATTTAATTTAATTTAATAAAATGCAAAATAATTTTTCATTATTTTTCGCAAAAAAATTAATATATTTAGAAAGCTATAATAATAAATATATTAATATTATTTTAATCAATCTAATTTTATTTACTTTATTTATTTTTTCA
The DNA here is from genome assembly GCA_001447515.1 of Pseudocohnilembus persalinus. Taxonomy (NCBI): domain Eukaryota; phylum Ciliophora; class Oligohymenophorea; order Philasterida; family Pseudocohnilembidae; genus Pseudocohnilembus; species Pseudocohnilembus persalinus. Next base: position 68,523 of record LDAU01000120.1, on the reverse strand, counting down.
GATCAGAGAAGCCGCCAACGACTCTTTAAAAAATATCGGTTCTACCATTTAAAATCCCGAAATTTCCGAAATCGTAGATATTTTGATTCAAGCTTTATCAGACCCCTTCGAAAAAAATAGAGCTGGATTAAAAGTTTTATTGGAAACAAAATTTGAACATTACATTGATGCCCCCTCTCTTTCCTTAGTTATTCCTATTTTGGACTACGCTTTAAAATAAAAAAGAGATCCCGAAGCTAAAATCGACGCCTGCTAAGTCATAGGTACCAATAAATTAAAAATTATCAAAACTAAATTTAAATTCTAAATTATAAATTCTGAATTTTAAAACGAATAAAACTTTTTAATCTTTAATCTTTAAATTTTTCTTTTTTTCTTTTATCTTTATTTTTTCCTAGGTTCTATTTCCAACTTAATCAAAGACATCAACAATTTAATTCCGTACATGTAAATTTTGGTAGAAGGACTACACTCTGCTTTATCTGATCCTGACAACGACGTAAGAACTTTTGGTTCGAAAGCAGTTGGAAAATTAGCGGAAAAATTGGGAGAAAAAAACACTGAAACCTATTTCAAATTCGTGCAAGAATCTATAGAAAAAGAGGCCACTCCCTCTATAGAAAGAGGCGGAGTCGCCTCAGCTTTGGCCGAAATTATGTGCAATTTGACGCCTGCTTATTTCAATGAAAAATTGCAAGAAATTTTTAGAAAAATGAAACTTCCTGCCAACCACATGAAGGAGGGGTATATCGGCGTTTTCGTTTATTTGCCCGTCATTTTGAAAGATAAATTCAAACCTTTTATTAAACTTGTTTTGGATAATACTGTCGAATTCTGCACGCACGAAAATGATAAAGTTAGAGATATGACTTTGAGAGTTTTGAGAATCTTGATTTAGACTTATGGACTGAGTAATACTGACCTTTTGATGTAACCTATTAATGAAGGTATGTTTTCTACTAACTGGAGAAAAAGAAATTCCGCTTTGTTATTGTCATCCGAGTAAAAAGATTATTTTAATTTTTAATTTTATTTATTAATTGATTTAATTTTAATTTTAATTTAATTCTAATTTAACTTTAATAATTATTTTTATTTTTATTTTAATTTTTATTTTAATTTAATTTTTTAATTTATTTGTATTTTGATTAATTTTTAATTTAATTTATATTTTGGTTTCATTTTAATTATTAATTTATTTTTAATGTTAATTTCAATTTTAATTTCATCTTAATTAAGATTTAACGATATCGTAAATTCGTAATTTTGTTATTAATTTTTAAATTTAATTTTAATAAAACTAGAATGCTTGAAGTCCTAACCAAGTACTTGAAAGTCGCCGACGGAGAATCTTGGACTGAAGATTAAGTTGAAAAAAACAATTAAAGAAACGAAAATATTATGGGAGTTTATATTTTAAGAGCTGACGACTTGGAATAAATTAAAAATTTAGCAACAAGTGTAATTTATATTAAATAAAAATTTAATTTGTTCGAAATCTAATTTATTTCATTTTATTTTATTATTTTTAATATTTAAATATACATTTTATTTTTTAGATTTGGAAAAATTATATCGACAACACCCCTAAGACTTTGAAAAATGCTTTAGATGTATTTTTAAGATAACTTTGCAGAAGTATACTATAAGATGAAGAAATCATTGCCACCACCAAAAGATCATTAGGAGAATTTTCTGGAAAATACGGAGAATCTTTCTTCCCTCAAATCATGGACGAAGTTACTAAATAAATTGAATAAAATAAAACTGATGCTGGATATGTAACTGGTAAAAATAAATTAAAAACTTTTCTTTAAATTATTTTAAAAAATAGGAAAATAATATAACTAAATTTAAAACTAAATATTAGGTGTTTTACTTGTCATGAGAGAAATTATCCTTTAAATTCCTCAAATTTTAATTACTAGATACATGAACACTTATATCTCTTGGATCTAATAATTTATTTTCTCTTAAGATAAACAATTAAGATAATCAGTATTTATTTTCTACAAAGTTTTAGTAGATAAAATTAACTCCGTAAAAATATTAGATTTTATCATCAAAGACACCTACGAAGACTTCAAAAAATTAAAAGAATCAGACGAAAAATATGGTGACTATTTAGATGTTTTCAACCAAATTGTTAGATAAAAATCCCAAAAAATTTTGTCCTACATAATTCCATTCTTATTTAAAACCCCCTTATTAATATAATAAATTGATATCATTACTAATAATGCCGACATAGTTGGACATTAAATCTATAAATCAATCAGTAAATTACTCTATAAAATAAATTAAACCAAATTATTAAAATAAAAACTTATTTTTAATTAACTAATTAATTAATTGTCTTATTAGATGACCAAGAAGAAAACTTCACCGGAGGATGCGAAATATTGTTAGACGAAGCCTTCAATTGCCAAGAACAGCTATTATTAGAATCTCAACAATACTGTTTAGAGTAACTTTCCATTAATTTAAGTGTTTCCGACATGAAAAAATTCTTCCAAAACATGATTTTAAAGCTAAGAGACTTCTCAAAATCGGTTGAAAACAACACAAAATAAATCCAAATAATCCTCTCCATCCTAAACTTCTACTACTTCAACACTGCCGAAAGAATAGAAGACTTCAACACAGACATAACCCAGTACGTTTTGCCCTTTATTTTCCTGGACACTTCCAAATACGGAAAAATAGTGGATTTAACCAACAAAATCCTGCTTTCTTTCTACAGAAGCAGCGACAAAAAAATCCACTTCAATTTGCTTACCCACACCGAAATGCTTATCAAAAATAAACTCTCTTCTTTACAAGTTTAAAAAGACTATTTGCTGCCCGGGTTCAACTACGGCGAAGAAGGAGACGGAATTGCCCCTTATATTGACATGATAATTTCCTGCTTAGTTTATAATTCAGATAAAGAATTCGATGGCGCTTTGGAATTAGTCAGGTATATAATTACCCACACAAATCTTAAAAATTTAGACAGACATATTATGAGAATTGTAGGTCCTTTAATCAGAGTTATTAATTATAAATATGATCAGGAAAGAAAAGAAGTCATTGTTTCCTTGTTCAAATTAATCAAAGATAAAAAAATGAAAATTGAAGCCTTTACTCCTTAATTGTAGTCCACCTATATTAAATTAATTTAAGAATTCCCTAGAGAACAGGAATTCATTAAAGATATTTCGAAAAATATGATAGCCTTGTTGTAATTCACAAAAAGAAACGACCTTTTATTGCACGATATGAACAGAAGATATTAAGATGAAACCAACGTTTACATTAAAGTATTTATTATTTTTATTATAAATGATAAATTTTTTGTGTTTCTAATTCAATTTAAATATAAAATAAATTCGAATTTAAATTTTATTTAAATTTTGAATTTAATTAATTTTCAATTTTTATAGGAAGCTTATTTATCAGTTTTATGGAGATATGTAAAATACGATATTTCCAACAAAAAATCCTTCTTCGCCCAAGCAATAATGGAGAAACTATTTGACTCTTTCTTGAAAGAAACTTTGAATCTCAAAAATTACAACACAAATTTAATTTTCTTACTGGGCAAATTCATTGGACAACTTTCTTATTACATAAGTCCTAAAAAATTGGCTCTTTACCAAAAAGAAGCTCAATAAATTGCGGAAGAAGCCTCTGAATTACCTATTAATATTTTCTTTTACCTTAATAATTTAATAAATATTTACTTATATAATCCTATGTTAAACGGAAAGGTCGAGGAATTGGGCGAAGAATGGTCTCAATTCAAGCCTTTGGAAAATATTTAGGAATTAATTTGTAAAAACGTTAATAATTTCGAAAGAGAATGGACACTTGAATTGGTTGAACAAATTAGAAAAAATATCACATAAAAATTAAAATTGGGAAAATATTTGGCTGGATAAATTAAATTTTCGCAAATTTTAGCTAGCATCGATCAAGAATGGGTCTAGAATGAAAGCTCTGTTAATTTAGAATTATTCAAAGATTTGTGAAAAATTCAAACGATTCAAGCTTGATAAGTTATTCTTGTTTTAATTTTAAAATTTTATTTAAAAAAATATAATTATCTTAAAATTTAAAATATTATTATTCCTATTTAGTAGTATTCTATTATTATTAAATAAATAATCAGTATATAAAATACCTGCATTTTTTTTTTTTACAATCTTATAAGATTCCGTTAATTTTATATCTTTATAAAAATTGCTTTACTTTTATTGAAATTTTAAATGTAAATATTTGGCTTAAAGATACAAAATAAAATAATAATAATAATTCAAGTATTTATATGGAAATATAAATTTTTATTATTTAATCCTCATAAAATAGTAATTAAAAATTAATACTTTGAAGAATGATTATTTTGAAAAAAACTTGAATTTTTTATTAATTTAGGTTTTTAAATTTCAAATCATTTTACTTACTTTAACGATATATATTTTATTTCCTTTTAAATCACTTAGGTATAAACTTTATAATTTTTTAATTTAAATAATTCCAATTCAAGAAAATAAACTCTTAAAAAACAATTTTAAATTAAATTATCGATAAAAACTATTTTTAAAAGAAAAGTTGAAAACATATATAAACATATTTAAAAAAATATTAAAAATTCAAACAAAAATTTAATTCTCAAATTATCTTTAATTTTTATATAATTAAAAATATTAAAACTAAAATTGTAAATACTTATCTAAAAGCTATACTTTTACATAATTAAAAACCTATTTTCAGCTATTAATTCTAGAAGTTATTTAATTAATTTACTTTAGTTTTTACTTTAAAATAACATATAAAACAAAAAAAAAAATTAAAACAAAAAAAAATTAAAACAAAAAAAATTAAATAAAAAAAAATAAAAAAAAAAATTTAACTATTAAACATCCACATTCGCTAAAAAAGAAAAAAATAATAATAATGTAAAAGCAAATAGGAAATTATATCATAAATATGAATAATGTAATAGGAACTGGTTAACAAGGTTTCGTATATTTAGGATAAAATAAAAATAAACCCGAATAAAAATTTGCAGTTAAAATAATTGAAATGGATAAAAGTGATAGAATAAAATTATAAACTATAGTAAATGAACTGAAAGTCATGGAAAAATTTGACTCACCTTATATTGTCAAGTTAATTTCTAAATTTAAAAGCAATAATAATATGTATATCATTATGGAATATTGTGAGTAAGGGTAAAAATAAAAAAAATTATTTTATAAAATAATAACTTTAGAAATACTGGATAGATTCAAAATTTATCGATTTTTTAATAATATCTTTCTTATAGAGTTTTATAAAAATAAAACATTCTTTTTATTTTTTCATTAATAATTTATTAAAATTAATATTAATTTTTTTTATTAAGTAACCTGTAGAGCTATTTAAATAATTGTCCCTAAATACCTGAAGAACAAATTCTAAAATTTTTGGCTTAAATAATATAAGGGTATTAATAATTAGTTTAAAAAAATGTAATTCACAGAGACTTAAAACCAGAAAACATATTTTTACACAATAACAAAGCATTAATAGGAGATTTTGGACTCGCACATCTTTTATGTAATTAAATAAAATTAAAAAAGCGTTTACATTATAAAATAACATACTATATATAAACTTTATAATTTAAATTCTAGCTTTTTTATTTATAATATTTCATATACATTAAATTTATATCACAAAAAAATAAATAGAAAAATAAAAAATTCTAAAAAAACTATGTATAAAATAATATACGTTTTTAAATGGTTTAAAATTTATAAATATATAATTAAAATTTATAGAAACAGAAAACGGAGGTACAAGGTTAGACAAATATATGACAGTAGCCGGGAGGTAACCCATATTTATTAACTTATAATTTTAATTTTTTATCTATTCATAGTTAATATAAAAAATATATAATCTTGATATATTTCAAATATTCTTTTTATAAATATTGTAAAAAATTACTTTTCTAATTATTTGACAATTTTTTAAATAAAGCCCTAATTATAGAAGTCCTTAGTTGTTATATGAAAATGAAGAAAAAATTGTATATGCTAATAATAAATGTGACGTTTGGAGTTTAGGTGTAATATCTTATGAGGCTAGTCAAAAATAAAAACCTTGGACTGGAAATACTATACAAGAACTTAAATAAAATATAAAAACCAAACAGCTTTAATTTAAGAGGCCAATATCATTAGAATTTAAAAGATTAATTTAATCTATGTTATAATATAGAGGTAAAAATTAAAAATAAATGCATTATGCTTAAATTATTAAGATTAATAATGTTTTTGTAATAAAAATATATATTTAATTTATCACTAACATTTGTATGATATTAATAATTATTAAAATAGAGGATAAAAGAATTAGCTGGGAGTAGCTATATAAAAATGAATTAATATAATAATATATGTAAAGTCCTTGAAAGAAATTCATAAGTTTATTTAAATTTAATATTACTGGAAAATAAATAAACAATGATTAAATACAAATATATGCTCGAACTTAAAAATATTTTATAGGATAAAAAGAAATATACTATTCCTTGTATAAAAAATACTATTAATGGCAAGATTAACTTGAAAAAAAAAAAATATTATTTTTATTTTCAACCCTTTTTTATAAAAAAATTACTAAAATTGTTATATTATATAATTATAAATTAATTTATCTATTACTAATTATAAATTTATACTATTTTTATATTAAAATATATTAATAATTTTTCAATATTAAATGTAATAAGAATCTATATTGAGTAAAATCAGTCAATTTTTACTTTTTGTATAATATTTAACTTTTTCTTCAAATAAAAATAAACTATATTATATAAAATAAGTTTATTAATATAATCTTCACTAAACCCATTTGGCTTCTTTAATTAATTTTATTATACTTTAAGTTACTGCATGGATAGGTAATCCTATTATATTATAAGCATCTCCTTCTATTTTTTTAACAAACATCGCTCCAACATCTTAATATCCATAACCTCCAGATTTACCCCTAATATTAATTATATTTTTTATAATAAATTTAACAATATAATAAAAATTTTAAAAGCAATTATTTATTATTAATTTAATATAATAATTTCTATATAATTTTACCAAGGGTACTAAGTTTTGGCATACTCTTTTATAGCTTCATCAGGTATATCGCAAAATTCTACGAGTGTTTTTTCTAAAATGTCATCTTAAATTATTTTTCCTTCATTTGTTTTAACAACAACTTTGACTGCTGTAATAACTTAGTGTGTTTTACCACTAAATCTTTTAAGCATTTTAAAAACGTCTTATTCATCTTGGGGTTTTTCGATTATTTCTCCATTTTAAGTGCAAATACAGTCCCCAAAAATAGCTAAATCCCATTTTTTTCCTTCTTTTTCTAGTCTTTAAATTACTTCGTCTACTTTACCTTAGCAAGTGGCTTAACAATAGTCTGCTGGATCAGAAAAACTCTTTTTATCTAAATTTTCTTCAAATTTGCTAGGATATATTTCAGCTTATAATTCCTGAAATTAATAAATTTATTAATAATTAATTTTAAAGTTTTAAAAATCAATTTATTATAAATAAGCACAAATTAATTTAAAAATAAAGATAATTTTTATGTATCATTTTATATTTATTTTTATTTATTTAATATACTTGGAATTCAATTAATTAATTAAAGATTTGAATCTTTAATTTGAAAATAAAAGAATAAAAATATATTTTTTTAAAAAAAGAGAGTCATAGCTCCGAGAAGGACTCGAACCTTCGTATTGGGAGTTAGAATCCCAAGTCCTAACCACTAGACGACCGAAGCTTTATGTAAAGATCGGAATCAAAGCCCAGAAGCATATAGGCTTTTAATAAATTTAAATCAATTTTTATATATTTGTTTATAATATTTATTTATTTTTGCTTTTAGAAACTAACTAAATAATTTTCAAAAATTATTACACATTATATGCACCTTAAATTATAATGGATCTATAAATGTGTATTAATACATTTATAAAATTATTAATGAAAAAAATCTGCCAATTAAACTTGTGAAAATAAATGGTATTTGTCATTTTTAATCTTATAAATAGAGTATTTTATTATAAATAAAATTTACCATTTATTTTATAATGTCCTATCTCCTAGCACTTTCTGTATAAATTTTATTAATATATTAAAATGTAAAAATTAATATATTTATTTGAAATACTTACGAGAAGCTAATATTATATGTTTAGATTTTAGTAAATCTTTATATTAAAATAACATTTGGGTAAAATATTCGTATAAATTTTTAATTTTTTTTATTTTTCTAAAGTTTTAATACGTAAAAAAACCAAAAATATATTCAAAATATTGATTAATTCTGGTAATTAAAGCAATTATTATTAATTCATTAAAATCAAAAAATCTACAATTTTTACTCATTTAAATGTATTAAAATCATTAATTCATACTTAATTTTGATTAATTATATATAAAATTATTGTAAAGGGTTTTGTAGTTATAGTATTACTTTACATAAAATAATTAATCTTTTCATTTTAATAAAAAATTAATAATTCAGTAAAAATATTAAAAAAATAAAACTAAAAAAATGGATCAAAAAGAAGTACCTTAAGGAGCAAACGAAAATTGTCCTGGAGTCAATTCCGAAAAAGCTGGAAAAGAAAAATCTTGTGACGGATGTCCTATGTAAGGAGCCTGTTCTAGTGGTTAAATGAATAAACCCGACCCCAGTAAGAAAAAATAAAAAAAAATATAATTAAATTTCATAAATTTTAAAAATTAATCATAAAAAAATCATACCTAAAAAATTTAATATATAACAAAAATAATATGCAAATTATTTAGAGGTTAATAAATTTTAACACCTTTATTTTTATTTTAGGTCTTGAAAAAATTAAAAAAAAAATGGCAGATATTAAACATAAAATTTTTGTATTTTCTGGAAAAGGAGGAGTCGGAAAAAGTACAGTTTCATCATAATTAGCATTTATGCTTGCTAATAAAGGTTTTGAAGTTGGACTCATGGATATAGATATTTGTAAATTTTTAACTATATTCAAAAAAATATATTCTTTTAAACTTATTCTTTTTCTAATAAAATAAATAGATAAAGAAATAATAAAAAATATAAAATCAAAATTAAACACATAAAATAACAAATTAAATTTTTTAAATTAGGTGGTCCCTCAATTCCTAGAATGTTAGGTTTATAAAATCAAGAAGTACATACAAGGTAAATCATAAAAAAATAAAATAAAATAATATATTCGAATTTCATATTTATTTTTAAATATATATAATTATATATAAGTATTTAGTAAATTTTAATATTTCAAATAAAGTAATGATGGATGGTCCCCCGTTTATGTTTCCGATAATTTAGGAGTAATGAGTATAGGATTTTTATTAGGAAATGAAAATGATGCAGTTATTTGGAGAGGACCTAGAAAAAATGGACTTATTAAATAATTTTTAACTGATGTTAATTGGGGAGAATTAGATTTTTTAATTATTGATACCCCTCCTGGAACTTCTGATGAACATATTTCTATTGTATAATATCTTTAATGTTTGGAAAGCGATGGTGCTGTCGTTGTTACTACTCCTTAAGAAGTTTCTTTATTAGATGTTAAAAAAGAATTATCTTTCTGTAAAAAAACCAATACTAACATTTTAGGAGTTGTCGAAAATATGAGTGGATTCGTTTGTCCTAATTGTAACTGTAAATCAGATATTTTTGCCCCCGTAACAGGTGGAGCTGAAGCTATGTGCAAAGTGATTAATTTATTTTATTTAAATATAGAAAATAAATAAATTTTATTAAATCAAAGATAAAAAATAGATTAAAAATATTTATTTTTAATTTTATAAAAGGATTTCGCAATAGATTTATTAGGAAAAATTCCTCTTGACCCCAAAGTTTTAATATCTGCTGAAAAAGGACAATGTATTTCTTAGGAAAACCCTGATACCTAAGCTGCCAAGGTTTATAATGAAATTGTTGACAGTAAAAAATATAATTAAATTTTAATTTTTATATAAAATAAAAAATACTTTAATATTACATAGAATTACTTAATAAATTAAATGAAAAACCAAAAAATATGGAAGAAGAAAATGAATGATCTGTTTTATTAAAATAAATCTAAAGTTTATAATTATAATTTAAATAATGTTGTATAATAATATTATTTTATAAATGTCTTTATTGTATTGATTTAAAAAAAAAAATTGTTCGAATATAATTTTTATTTAAGTAATATTAAAATTTACAAAATCTAATAGTTTGCAATTAAAATATTAATTTTAAACCTAAAATAACCAATTTATTAAAACAAATAAATGAAAAATGATATAAGCAGCAATAAAATTTATTCGATTCTATAACTTTATGATTAAATAACCTAAACACATATTGAATAACTTTATTATTGTTTAAAATAATAAATATTTTTATTTGAAAGTAACCAATCAAACAATAACAAAACAAAACAAAAAAAAAATAAAAAAATAATATTTTTTATTTTAACATATATATGAAAGAATAATATTAAAGAAATAAAAATAAATAATAATAACATAACTAATTTAATGATAATTAAAATTAAATGTTAATTTAAAATTATTTAAATAAAAATTTAAATGAGCAAGTTGAGTAAAATTAAGTTGATTAAAATAATTTGAAAAATTTTAATAAGTAGCCGATATTTCAAAGAAATAACTTATCAACTGTTATGCTAAAAAGTCAAAAATCTGAAATTTCATCACAATAAAAATATTAAGGCGATTTATCTATTGATTTTATTTAAGATAATAAAGAATCATGTGAATCATAAATAAATACTGTGAATGAAAAAAATAAGCTTGAATAAAATTGTTAGAACAATAATTTAGAATTGTAAATATTTTAATAAAAGTATAATATAAATGATTTAAAAATAATTTACCATATAATTTTACTATCATTATTAAAATAGAAATAAATATAGCTTAAAAAAAAACAATAATGGTGCGAGATTTTATTGTAGTGGTAGAATTTATAAGGGTCAAAAAAAATTCCAATCTTAATAGGAATACATTGAAAATGACAATACAAATGAAACAAAAAAAATATAAATTAAATATAATACTTAACAAATCAACAATATTTTTAACAAAAACGCATAATTTTAATGTAAAAACGGCAACAAAAAATAAATAGCTAGTTAAAAATATTATTAAAATGCTAAATTTTTTAAAAGTGATAAAAATAGTTTTGAAAAAACCTTATAAATAACAAATTAAATGACAGACTTAGAAATTTATTAGTTCAAAAAATTTCTTCGATTCTAAGTTTCTTAAAATAATTCATTACAGCAAGAGATGAATAGATAAATTTTTAAAAACAGAAAATTAGCCTCTGATGAACTTTTATTTTATCTATAAAAATTTAAAAAACAAAAATAAAATTTAAATTTAAAATCAGATTAGTAAATATAAATACTTAATGAATGTAAAGACCAATTTGTAAAAAAAAGACGTAAATTTGTATAAAAATCATAAGAAATAAAAGATTTTTATATATAAGATGAATATTAAATTGGGAACCAATCTCTTTCCGTTATATATTAAGAAAATGAACAAGATGAATCAACTTCACTTTTATAAGAAAATATTTTAGATCAATCATCAGAGTAAAAAATAAAATTCTAACAATTATTAAACCATTATAATTTTATATAAAATTAATAAAATTAAAAATAATAGAACTTAAGAAAGCTAATTAAATAAGTCTTATTTGGGTTAAATTAGAAAATAACAAGAAATGAATTAAGATAATATAAATTATCTTAATTAAAATTCAACCAACTAAATTCTAAAAAATTAATCTCTATAAACTTACAGCAATAATTAACAATAGAATTAATAAAATTAAATTTATAATGATATATAAAACTTAAATATCACTAAAACTAATATTTAAAGTAAAAACCAAAAGTAAAATTCAACCACTAAGTTATAAAATAATTAAAAAATAAATTAACAAAGTCAATAAATTAGTGATTAAAAATTAAAAGAAGATAATTGCTAAGGACTAGTTAAAAAGTCAAATGAGCATAAATATAGTTAAAGTTGTCAAATATCTTAAAATAAAGATTTAAATCAAAACGTAAAAATTTGATTTTTCAATAAAAAGTTATCTTAATTAAAAAATTTACTTTCAACTATATAATTTAAATTCCAAAAATTTTATTTTAAGTATAATATATTTTCATAGCAAAAAAATATAGAATAAGCCAAAGAAGACTTTAAAATTTAACTTGAGCCTATAAATGGACCTAGATAAAAAAATAATTCTTTAAATATAATAAAAAATTTTTAAACAGATATTTCTTAAAGTAGCAGTAATATTTCTGGTATGAATTCATAAGTAAGAATAGATTCAAAAAGTATAAGCTAAATGAGTGAATCTTACTTGACTTAGTAATCTCCACTAAAAAATCAGAAATCAAAAATTTATAATTTTCACAGTTTAACTAAAAGTGTTTCTGAAATTAATTTAAATGGAAATAAAAATAAAATATAAATTATGTCCCCTTTAACTAAAAGAAGATATTAGTTAATGTCCCCCAAAAAATAAACAAACAATAAATCAAGGGAATTATTAGATAAAAGTATAAAAATCAATTGTATAAAAATAAATTTTAGCGCTTAAAAAAATTATTTCTAAAATAATGATGTCTAAATTAGATAAAAACCTTATATAATAAAAAAAAATTCTAACTCTCAATTTGTTTATAAATAATAATCTTCATAATGATGTAATATATATAAGATATAAAATAAAATAATTATTGTATATATCATATGAAATATATAAAATATAAATTAAATTTATATTGAAAATTTGTTTATAATAATAAAAATCATGTGTGAAATTATAAAATTTATTATAAATATTATTTAAAATTAAAATAATTATAATTTCCATTAATAATCATATATTTTAGAATAAAAATTATTTATTATTTATATAAAAAAAAATTAATACAAAAATCAGCTAATAGACCAAAAATATACAAATTATATTTAGCACTCAAAATAAATATATCATAATAATGGATGTTAAAAATTTAATTCAGATTATTGAGAACTAAAATTAAGATAATAGTGATCCTAAAAATGAATTAAAGTTAATTGATTAATTTATTTAATAAAATGCTAAAAATTATGAATTTTCTGAAATTGAACACGTAGATTTATTAAAAAGTGCATTAGAAAAAAGAATTTATACATAATAATGGGCAGTATCTGTAGATTTAATAATTCCATTAAAACATTTATAATTAGTTAGACTTTTAACCAGTATAAAATATTTAATATTTTATTTATTTTATATATATATAGATTTTTTAGAATTATAATGAATTTTAAATTAATAATAAATTATGAATATTTTAAATATAAAAAAAAATATTTTTATTTTAAAAATAAATAAAAATAAAAAGGAGATAAAAATTTGTTGGATTTTATTTCAGATGATGAAGTAATGATTGAAGTTTTGAATCAAATTCTGACCAAATCTTATTAAAATTTGCAAGGAATAGTTTCCAAAGATGATATAAATCTTAGTTTAGAAATAGCGATAGAAGTGCTATCTATCTTAAAAAGATTAATTACTTTTCCCTAAATGTTTGAGTTTATATAAGATTAAAAATTGTTTACAACTATAATAGATCTTATTACAATCACAAACCCCTAACTATTGAAATCTCTGTTAAATTTTTTATAAATATTTTTTGAATATGCACCTACAAATTACACTTCCATATATTACAATTTAGATCCAGATGCAGCTGAGGACCAAAATAGACCTAAAAATTATAATTTAAAACTTGACTTTATTCAAGAATTTGGTTAGCTATTTTATGTCTCTAAAATTATTTTTATTTGCGAAAAATATGAAGAATCTTTTAAAATTTAATCCATAAATCTTCTAACAAAAATAGTTAACTACTAAATAATTTGTGATAATTTTAGAAGAATTAGAGGACTTAGTACCTTAATTAATATACTAAAAAAAATACAATAGTAAAACATAGAAAACACAAAAAGTGGACATGTTAACCTTTAATTGTTAAATGATTTATCAGTTGCTATTTTAAACTTTATGGCAAAATTTGTTTCCAGATAAGAAGTTATTTATGATTTCAAAGTATTTGGCATTATATAAGTCATTTTAAATATAATTAAAAATAGTTACCATTTTGCTTAAATATCACTATGTATAAATATTTTAACTAGCCTTATTATGGATGATGATTTTTCGTTAAAAATTATGGAAAGTGGCCTTGACCAAATAGTACAAGTATTGATGCAATGTCATCCTTTTAATATGTATCTTATTTATATAATTTACAAATTAATTATATTATTTTGTAGTAGTTTTTAATTTAATTATCAAAATTAAAAAATTGGAAAATAAATGCAAAATAAAATAAAAATAAAGAAATTTTACTATAAAATCTTAAATCAAAATTTTTCCAATTTAATTTTATAACTAATGTTATTAAATTACTATTTTAAAAGTAAATTAAATAAAAATTTTGAAAATATCTTTTTTATAAAAAACAGTTAAGAAAATTAAAAATTAGAATAAATTTATAATATTTACAATATATAAGTATATACTTGTTGAAAAATGAAGTGCAGAATTTGAAAAATTAGTAAAATTATATAATCTAAACATTTTTATTAAAATATAAAATAATTTTATGATTAAAAAAACTGATTTTTATGCTTATAAAATTATATAAATTAAAAATAAATTTTTATCTTTGATTAAGATCTCAAGAACTAATTAAATTATATTGAAAAATTTGCACTTCTATTTTTAACTTAAATAATGTAAATAATTTTTAAATTAACTATATTTAATTAAGTGCCAATTTCATAAGTCTTGTTACCCAAATTAAAAAAATAAAATTACTGCAAATTAATATATTTTAGTTTTTTTAACAGAAAATCAACGAGGTTTAACTTATGTTAAAATAAAAACTAAAAATTAACTTTTTTCTAAAAAAGTATAGAATATAAATTTCAAAGTAAAATATTTTTTTTATATAAATAGGGATTAACTGGCTTTTATAGATATTAATAAAGATATTAAGTAAGAAGCTGTTTTTGAATTAGAATTACATTGTTTTAGATTATTGAGATTTTTATTCTCGATAGAAAAAAATAGAAAAGTATTCAAAATGCTATTTCCCGCCAAAATTTTTGGTTTATTTATAGACATAGGAAATTTTGCTAAAAAATTAGAGAAGTATATTAATTTAACAAAATAATACAATTAACTTGATAAAGATGATTTATTATCAATAGTAGAAGGAGTCAAATAAATTGGAAGGTATAATTTTTTAATAATTATTAATATTTTTTTCTCAAGAGTTAATAAAATAAATATATCTTTTATTAACTTCTAAATTTTATTAATTTTATTTATGGTTTGTATTATTAACTAACATTTGTGATAAATTTATTGATTTATTTTTAGATTAGTTAATAAGATCATCAAGGTTAATATAAATTTTTTTTGATTCAATAAATCAGTAATTATTAACAATTTATTATTCAGTAAATTTATTTGTATTAAATTAATAATATTTTCGATTTATACTAATTAATCATTATTATCTTACATATAAAATATTATTCTAATTATTTATATAATTTATTTTAGTACGATGTTAACCAGTACAATAAATAACCTTAGCTATTTAGGAAGTTACTAATTAATAGAAGTGATAGGGAAAGGTGCTTTTGGAACAGTTTTTTTAGCTAAAAAAGGGGAAAATAAATACGCTTTAAAATTATTGTAACAAAATAAAAATACTTAGTCTGAAGAAGATTTAAAATAATCTTAAAATATTTCTGAATATTATAAGGAAGTGGCTATATATAAAACACTTAAACATCCTAATATAGTTAAATATTATGAATCATTTTTACACGAGGGCTAATTATGTATAGTTATGGAGGTAAATATATAAAAATCCAAAATAAACTTAAATCTAATATATTTACAAATCACATTTAAGGCACAATTTTATAGAAAATATTTTTATGTTTCTAAAATTTTGTAATATATTAAATAATATTATATTTATTAATTTAATTTAAAATGTAAACTTGCATAAAATATAATATAATCTATATTTTTATGATTAATATTAATTATCAGTGAATTTAATTACTCAAAGAACATCATTTTTGTTTATTAAAATTTTGATATATTTATTTAAAAGTTGGGATAATTGCTATTATATTACTATATACATATATTTTTTATTATAATATTCTAATTTAATTGTATCACAATAAATTATAATTTGAAAGTTAGTTGAGGGGTTTAATTTATCAGAGTTAATAAAAATTTAAACAGAAAAAGGAGTGCCATTTAAAGAAAATTAAATTTGGAAAATAATAATAGATCTTTGTAGTGTTTTAAAATATCTACACGACGATTAGTAAATCTTACATAGAGATTTAAATCCAGCTAATATAATGATTGACAGTAGCTTCAATATAAAACTGGCAGATGTAATATTAAATAAATATTTTATGAAATATTAATAATTTATGATATTTTTTAATTCAGTTTGGACTGGCCAAAAGAATAAACCAAACTTTTTAATTACAATAATCTTTCGTTGGTAAAAAAATTTATAATTAAAAATTTTTTAAATTAAATAAAAATATTGCTTTTTTTTATTAGGTACACTTGCGTATTCAAGTCCAGAAATAGTTTAAAATAAATAATATTCTTAAAAAGCTGATATTTGGAGTTTGGGATGTATTTTATATGAATTAGTCAAATTAAAGCCAGCATTTTCAGGAACAAACCCGTTAACAATGGCCAAAAACATAGTTAATGAAGAATATGATGATTTCCAATAAAATAATAAATTGTATTCAAAAGAGTAAAATTAAAGATCAATCATAAATATTTTTTTTTATAATACTTTATATTTTAAATCTTTTTTTACTTATATTATATAATTGATTAAAAGGCTTTTGGCTTTTGTAAAAGATTGCTTAATACCTTAAGAATAAAATAGGCCAGATGTTTTATAAATGATGAGCAAAATTACTCCTTAAATTATTGAATAAATGAATTAATTAAAAGAAAAAGAATACAGCTTAAACGAAGAAGTTTTAAACCTCACTAAAAGAATAAATCAAAAGCCTCAAGAAAATTTCATTAAAAAGCCTCTTATTAAAATTGAAAGCGAAAATTTAAATAAAATAGAAGAAGATCCCGTCACAAAATTCATGCAAATCATATAAAAGATTTCATTTATAGCCCACGGACAGACTTCTCACAAAAATAATTTTAAAAAATTTTTAGTAGACCTTTTTTATAATAAAGTAATTTTAAACTTAGACTTTCATGGAAATTAACTTAAAGAAGAAATATAAAAATTACTCAATTTATCAAAAAATGAAATTTCCCCATTAAATATTAAATTTGATTAAAAATAGTTTTCATCTCCAAACAACTCTTCAGAAAAAAAAAATTAAAATTAAATAATAACATATGAAATGATGTATTTTTATATTGATGAGTTATTTTAAATAATAAAAAAAGAATAACAATAATAATGAAATTAAATTAAATTAAATTTTTAAGGGTAAGTTTAAAAAATATAATAATTCTAATAACTTATTTATGGATTATATTTAAATTTCTTTTTATCTCTATAAAAAATATAATTTTAACTTATACTAATAAAAAAATTATTATTGCGAATAAATTGTAAAAATTTGCTTTTTTGCGTCATATTATTAAATTATTTAAAAATCTAAACAATCAAAATAATTATTTTAAATTCTAAACTCTAACTTTTGATATTTGAGGAAACGCATAATAAGATTAAACTATATAAAATTTTCAAACATAAAAATATAAAATATTATATTAAATAAAATAAAATTCATATTGTAAAAAAATTGATTTGAATTTTAATTATTTTTATGAAAATGTATATTATTTTAAATATAAAAAATTAACGAATATAATTTTTTATTTATATATTTTATAAAACTCAATACTATTTAATTAATTTTAATTAAAATTTATTTGTAATATTGATTAATTTATTATTGTATATATTTTTCAACCTAAAATTTTTATTATTTTAATTTCGAAGATATGATTGATATAATTAAATGAAATTTAATGATATTATAATTTTTTTAAAAACATTAAAATGTAGAAATTTTCTAATTAATTATTGATAATAACAAACTTTGATGAATTTAATAAGATGTTTTTTAGATATTCTGAAATTTATATTTTTTTAATGAATAATAATTTATTTTACTGAGTTTCGTACTTAAGTTGAAAGAGTTATAAATTCTATTACCTTTGTATTGATATATAAATATTTTTTTATTGATATTATAATTTATAGCTTATATTAACCTAAATCGAATTAGTTTAAATTTTATTATAATAATACCTACAAATACTCATTTTAATTTTAACATTTTATAAGTATTTATATAAAAAAAAATAAAAATAATTAAAACAAAAATATAAAAAAAAATCAAAAATAAATAAAATATATAATAATTAATTGAATAAAGAATTCAAAATTAATCATGAATAGGAGTTTGAGACATATTCACTGTTAAATTGACCCCAAATAAATAGAATCGAGAGAAGAAGAATTTAAAAAGATGTTAGAAGATAGATAATAAAAAAAAGATAAATACCCTAGTTATGTCCCATATTCAAAGGAAAATAAAAAATATAGATATAAATCTAATTAAAAAAAATGTTAGTTATGTAGTAAAAATTTTTCCAGTAAATACACGGCCATAACCCACCTCAAAATAGTCCATGGCAAAAATCCTTTCATTTGTAAAAAATGTTTGGCATCTTTTAATACAATGAAAGATTTAAAAGACCATATAGAATTTGAACATATCCACAAATCATAAGTTATGGAATAAGAGGATTAACTAATAAATGAATTAAAAAAAGAAGTAAGCATAGAAAAACATAGTAATTTAGGTATATAAATCCATTTTTTTTTTTATTATTATTTCAATAGCCATAAAATAATAATTTATTATTAATTAAAAAAAAACCTTATTAAATTACTTTTAAACCAAAAGTTATCATAATACTATAAAAATTTATCATTAATATCAGATTTTTTTTAATTAATAAAATATAAATTATTTTAAGATACTCAAGATTCTGATTGTTAAGGAAAAGACTATTCAAAAAAAAGTTAAAATTTAAAAAAAATTAAAAAAGATATTGATTTAATTGAAATAATTGTGACTTTTGGGCAATAAAAATCTCATAACTTTAACAAACTATAAATTAATTTAGAATAAAGAAGAAATGACATTCTTTGCAAACAAAATAAATTAAAAAGGGCTGAATACCAAGATTTAGATGAAAAATATTTCAACATATAAAATTTAATTCCATATTATAAAAATTGTAAAGAAATAATATCAACTAAAAAATATGACTTAAAACAAATGGAAGAAAAATTTGATCAATAAACAAAAAATAAGAATAAAAATAGCTCTGTAATTAACTAAAAATATGAAAACTAACAAAATGATTAGAAAAAAAATTAATTGGATACAATTTTAGAATCTCAAAATTAATTTAGTAACTACTTGTCTAATGAAAGTAATTAAAATGAAAAAACTTAAATGGAAAATAAATAATAGTAAACTTAAAGTTAATAAAGAATTTTAAATAATTCAATTTCTACGATTTGTAATTTAAAATCTTATGATAGTTTGGAACCTTCATAAAGTTGTGAAAAATAACAATAAAAAAATTAAGAAGTCCAAGATTAAATATAACAGAAAACTATAAATAATATACATTAAATTTTGAGTTATCAAGACCAAAATTTAATTTCATAAATTTAATAATTATAATAAAAAAACTTATAAGATTTAAATAATGATATTTATACATATAATTAAATGAAAATAAAATAATTACTTAAAAATAAAATCTATTAAAATAATTGTCCACAATAAAATTAATTGGCTAGTGGTATAAATTTAAATAATATTTCATCTATATTTCCTATTAATAATAAGTTTTGGGAGTGTTAAATTGGGTAAAATATTTTATAGTAATAATTTAATGTCAAATGTGAAAAAAAATGAGATTCAATCAATAAAAAAGACAAAAGCTTTTAAAATGATAATATTTACTTTATAAACCTTAATTATGAATTAAATTTCATATTTATATTTTTATAAATATAAATTGAAATAAATAAATACCAGTATTATATTTTAATTTATTATTAATTTGTACAAAATTATATATATAATATAAAAAGCTATAATAATTAAAGTTAATAGAAAAAAATATTATTTAATTGTAAAAAAAAAAATTATTTTATTTATAAATGAAAGGGTTTTTTATTTTTATAAACTATTAATGCATTGAATAATTGGGGCTTTATAATATATTTATAAGTGTACCCTCAAGATATTACTATTTAAAGACAATAAATAAAAAAATATCACTTTTTATTATCTATTAATTTTATATCGATATATGATCATTTTATACCAAATTAAAAACTATATACAAGTATAATTATAATCTATTACTATCTCTTTTTTTTTTATTTTTATAAGAGCTAAATGTGGAAGCCTTCATTTTATAAATTTAATATCTTATCTTTGTAAAAATAAATATTTTTACTTTTATTCTGGTGATATAAGAACCATTACTTAAATTTATAAATTTCTAGAGCATAATATTTCTTTGATCCTTAAATTCTTAAAAAAACAAGTTTAATTTTTTCTCCTCGATTTTTTCCCCAATTTTCATAAATATTAAAAAAAAAGTGTAAGAAACTTATAATTACCTATGAAATATTAAAATCTATAAGAATATGTTAATTAGTCAGTATTTAAATAATGGTAATAAATTTAAATTAGCTAAAATTTCAAATTTTTTGTAAGTTATTAGAAAAGTTAAAACATTCTTTAAAGAGAAAAATTATCATTTTTATTTAATGGGAGTCTTATTAAAATTGCTTTATAATATACGAAAAATGAAACATTTGCTGTTTTTACTGATTCTAATTCTTTCTACTTTTGCAAAAAAAGCTTATTGTATTCTTATACTTAAATTTTTAATTTAATATTTATGACTCATAAATATTTATATACAAACATCATTTGTTTTTTAAGTTATTATTTAACCGACCTTGTTTACTAAAAACTATTTGTATTTATTTTTTTAAAATTTAAGGAAATTTTTATTTTTATCACTTATTTATTAAGAAATGAATAAATTATTTCAAATATTTTGAGAAAAGTCTTATTTAGATATTTAAAATAAATTAACATTATAGTTCTATATCAAAAATTAAATGCTAAAGTAAATAAGACATTTTATTATATTATAAATTAGAAATTCGTATATTTTAAATTTTTAAATTAAAATAAACTGGAATAAACTCAAAATCAAAATAACTTTAAAATAATTTAAAATTTTCCTTAATACTTTTAAAGTTGATATTCAAAAGTTTTAATTTTAATATAAATAATTAAAAATTAATTGAAATTTTGTTTTTAATATAATTTAAAAAAAATTCCCAAATCTCAAGAAAATAATTGGAATATTTTAAAAAACTGATGATATTTTATTATATTTTGCAAATTATTTTTTCTATTTTAAATAAATGTAGCTTCAACGAAAGAATTTTAGTATAATACGTTATAATTTAAATTTAAATAATATTAAGAAATAAATGATTAGTAAAAATTTATGATTAAAATAAAAGTCAGAAAACCAAATATTTATTTTCAACCAATCTTTTAATTTTCTATTTTTATTAATATCAAAGAGTTGTATATTTTCATATTTTTAAATCATATTTTTAAAATTTGCTTTATAGGCAACAAACACTTACAATTTAGGAAATGATTGATTTAACCAAAATTTTGAAAGTTAAAAATATCTATACTAACAGATAAATAATATTAAACCTATAAAACTAAGGCTTCTTGTGCTTCTAGCATACTATATAAAAAAATGAGCTTTAACATTAAATATTATTTTAATACAAAAAGATGTCGCCCTGCAAATAAAATAAAAATATTTTTTAAGCTTTACTAATTTATATAGAATTATGATCATTTTATACCAAAATAAATAATTACTTTATAATAAATATCAACTATACCATTGGATTAAAATATTAAGGGGAGTTGATTATCATAAAAACGTTGATCCCCAAAATTTCTCATCTATAAGAATAAAATATACTATTTGACCATGATTTTAATAACAAATATTAATTAAAATTTTAAAATTAATCAAATATATGTATATATTATATTAGTAGAATACAAAATATATATGTTTTAAACAGTTTCTTTATTTTTTTTTGCTTTTTTGAGGGAATGAATGAATATAAAGGATCTTTTTGGGGAGTAAATATGCCCAATTTTACTCCCTAATAAAAAGTGAAATAAAAAGTATTTAATACACGAACTTATTCTATCATTCAAAACTTTATTTTTTATATTATAGTGCAAAGGTGTCCATATTCAGCAGAAAAATTGGTTAAAATTTCGCTTGCATAGTTAAAATAATTTATATGTGCATTAATGGGACCTAATTTTCCCAATTTTTTATATCAAAAATTATGTTTTAAGGCCCTAGTAACCTCCGTGTGCATTTGACAGACTTTTCAAATTTAGTTAATAAGTTCCAGTTTAGGTGTTCCTTTACATAAAAGAAAAAATATTTTTTTTGTTTATTTGAAAAGAGTATGATCAAAATTTTTTTATAAAATTAAATTTTTTCCTCCAAAATAAAAAAATCTATACTTACGGAATTCAATGGAGTATCCGAAAAAACACATTAAAAGTCCCAGTTATATGTTTCCTTAAATCAGTATTTTTTAAGTCTTCACTTTCAAATGTGGCTGATCTTAGGTATTCAAAATAATTTTTAATTTTTTATTTATATCGTATAACCTATCTTAAGTTCTTACAAATACAAATTAATGATTATATTTAATGTATTTTTTTACTTAAAAATTTTAAATTAAGTTATAATTTAGGATTAGCTTTTACAATATATAAATATTAAATCTTATAAATACATTATTTTAAGATTATAAAATCAAAATCAAGTGACATCAATTTTTTATTTTTAATTCATTTTATTTATTTATTATAATGAAATAATTTTTGATTAGTTATATATATATATTCAAAAGACTATTACATTTGGTTGAATAAATGGAGAAATGGTTTAAATTCTATTGGTTAATTAAAAAATAAATATGAAAAATAGGAGGTTAGGGAAGGGGGTAGCTACATATCTTTAATTATAATTTATTTCCAGCTGAATTAATTCTGTTATGAAATATAATAATTCTCAACCTAATGAAATTTTATCAAAGAGGGAATAACACTGATTTATTTAAAAAAATGATGGCTATATAATTTATAAATAACTTTTAATTACGCTATTTCAATTATTGAATTAAAATTTTATTTGAATACTTTTTTTATTTTCTTTTTAAAAAATAAATAGATTAGACAAGAAAACACTGCCTGGTATACAATTTTTCTCACAAAATTTCCAAAAATATAAAATATAGTTATAAGTAAAAATTTATTATAAAATTTTTGCTTAATTTATTTTTTAAAATATTATACTAATAATTTTTATACGAAATCAAGTAGATAAATCAATTTTTTTATATCTATGAAGCTTTTTATAGTAATTATGAAAGTTATTATAATTATTGGCTATTAAAAAGATGAATTATATTAAATTAAAGTATAAATTATAATTTTATAAAAATAATGTGCAAAAATATTATCTATATTAATTTAAAATATTTAAAATTGCTATTATATTTTCCAACCTTAATAAAATAGTAATTTTATGAAATTTTGGAAAATAAAAAATTAGAGCTACTGAATAAATCTTTAATTTTAAATAGAATAAAATAATTATTATTAAAAAGCAAGAAATTAACTTTATATTCATATTAGTATAAAATACTATTTTTAGCACCACTAAAAGAAAAAATAAATAAAAAAATAATTTTAAATACAATTGTCAAACGATAATTTAATATGAACAGGTGAATAAAAAAATAATAATATAATCAATATTTTTTTTAAAAAACTACCTAATTAGCATATTTAAAATTAAATAAGTTTTAAAATTCTTATAAATTTGAAAATTATATATTAAACCAATATTTAACAGATTTTAATTAAATATGAAATACTTATTTTTTTATTTTAAAATCTAATTTAGAAATCATTTAAAAACTATTATAAACTCCTAATAATTATAATAAATTGCTCTTCAAGTTACATTTTTACATAAAATATAATTAAAAATTAAAAATTATATATTTAATTTAAAATAAATATAAAATTTTTAAAAATTATAAGATTTATAAATTTTTTCTATTAAATTTATTTTATGAAACAATATGAATTAAAATGTTTTTATATTAAATGCCAAGTATCTTTCTATAATTATATAAATTTTTATGTAAAAAATACTGATATAAGTAAATTTAATTATAATTAATCAAGTATAAATGATATCATATTAAAAAAGTCAATATGAATAAGACATCGAATAACCCTTAAATATTATAAATACAGACAATGTAGTCAATAATATATGAAATTTTCCAAATTAATTGGAAAAAATTATTTATTTTAATAATTAGTGCTGTTTTTTCATATTTTTTTTTTTCATATGGTTCAAAAAATCGGCTTTTCGAAAAAAATTATTTTGAAAGGTAGGTTCTGAGTCAACTTGGACCCCTTTATCAACTAAGTTTAGGAAGCCCTGCTATATGCACATAGGAAAATACAAGGGCTTTCATAGCTTTGGAAATATAAAATTTGTCAATAATTCTATTCAACTTTATTTTAATGTTAATATGTAATATTTTAGGAAGGTAAATCAGAAAATCATATTAAGTTTGATAAATTTATATATTTTATGGTAATAAATTTTTAAGAATAATAATTATTTTATTAATAATTTATGTAAATAATTAAAAAAATAAATTTTGCATTACTTTACTTTAAAAAATAATTTTTTTGTTTTTAATAAGATAAATTTAATCAATTGTTATTTAAATGAACTAAAAATAGAATTTATAAATAATATAAGTTTTTATCGCTTAGAACTTATTAAATATCTTTGAATAATTAATGAAGCCTATTGCTTACCTATTTTTAAAAATAATTGAATACATCTATTAAAATATATTTATAAGTAGATAAATATTTTTAAAAAATAGAATTCTTCAATATATTTATTAATAAAATATTTATAATAGTTATTTTTAATTAAAGTAATACATTATTAAAATCATTTTATATATAATAGAATTTCAAATGAAATAAAAACTAATTTAATGTGATTTAATAAAAAGTTATAAATTAAAATATATTATGAAAGAATTTAAAAAATTAAAAATAAACGATTAATTATTTTTATAATGTTTTCTATGTGTCATATTGGAAATATAAAAAAATTACAAAAATAAAAAATATTAAAATTTTTTAAATTCTATATTTAGTTTCAATTAATTAAAAAATCTAAAAATAGGTTCAAATTTTTTCCTAAATATAGGTTTTACTTTTATTAATTTCATATTAAATATATTTGATGATAATAATAATAATCATGTTTTATTATACGCTAAAATATATTTTGCTCCGAAAAACCTCATAATTTGAAACTCTTGTTATTTAGCTAAAGTAATAGAACTCAGTATAGCTAATAAATATATGTTTAAACTTTAATTTTATATTTTTATATACATTATATATATATAACAAAAAATAAAATTATTTTTATTCCTATTAATTTAAATTGAAAAATTTATTTTAATGAATAACTTTTACCTCTGATATATTTACGATAATTCATATCATTTTACAAAATTATTAATTTAGTTGTTTAATTTTAAGCGTTTACTAATTCTTATGATTATGTTAATTTATATTATTAATAATTAGTTTAAGATTAGTTTAAATAGACCTCTTATTATGTGTATATATTATTAATAAAAAAGAAATAAATTAAAAAAAAAACGAAAAAAAAAACAAAAAAAAAAAATGAACAAGGATTTATAAGAGGAGGAAATATCTTATTCTTTAGTCTCAATAAATAGTTAAGATTCATAATAAACTATGAAAAATTAAAAATCTCCTAAAAATTTATTGGATATTAATAAATAATAAAGCCAAACTGATACAATTTTTAGTGATTTTAGAAACACTAGCTCATAACTTTAAGAATTAAAAGCATAAAGTTAAAAAAATAAATAATTTCGACAAAAATCTGAAAGGTAAAAACATGAGTGTTCTTTGTGCCAACTTTGTTTATCATCTTACAAAATGTTAAAATAACATTAAAAAATAGTTCATAACCAAACTAATTTGCATCATTCAAATAAAAAAATATCTAAAATTGAAACAAAATAAATTAATAAATAAGAAATATAAGTTAAAAAATTATAAAATTATGTTACAACACAGAAGTAGGATGAAATTAATAAAAGTTAATAATAATAATTTTTATTCAAAAAATAAACTAACGAATAAAATTATTCCTAATTAATCGTTTAACCTATCAATTTTTTATAAATATAAGAAGTAAACTAACTTACTAATTAGAATTTTATTAAAGTATATTATAATTAAAATATGAATTAAATCACAAAAAACATTGAAAATAATAATAAATTTAATTAATAACAATATTCTACGGATAATAAAACTTTTATTTCATAATATAATTAAATGATGTTAATAAAATAGTTACAATAAATATAACATTTTAAAAATAACAACTAGTAATAAAAATAATGTGCTGAAAAATAATCTCTTTATTAAAGTTCTTAATAAAAACCAATTTTTAATTCTAATAAATAGAATAAAAAAAAATTGGATTAAAATAGAAAAAAGAATTAAAAAGAAGATTGCTAATTAATAAAGTAATTAAAAAAACAGTAAATATAATAATCAAGCTCAATTAATATAATTTCTGTGAGCGGCGGTTATATAATAAATGGGAATGGTTAAGGAAAAAGAATAAAATATGAAATTAATAACAATTTATTATATGCTAATAAAAATACCAAAATGACTCATTATAAAACCATAGAGTGAAAAAAAAAAATACATTTTATATATAAAATTAATTTAATTTTAAAATATTTCAATTACTACTAAACTTATAATAACTACTATTATAATTATAATTTAAAAATTACAAATTAAAAAATGACTTGTTATTATTAATTTTATAAAAATAGAAATATTTAATGTAAAATATAATTATTTTACATTTAACTTTTTCAAAATTTTAAAAACTTTTATGTGATGAAAATATATTTGTTATTAATAGTATATATTCCTTTTTTCTAAAAAAACATATTATTAGTTAGAATTTTATACATTTAAAGTATTAAAATTTTTACTTATTTTACATATTATAATTTTTTTTTATATATAACTTATTAATATAATAATAATAAAACGATAGCTATTAGAATTTTATAATTAATTTATTAATTAATTATAAGTTAAATTTTTTATTTTTATTTTATAGTATTATAAAACTAAAACTTAAATTATTAAATTAAGTATCAAACTTTATTTTTCGAAATAATAGTTTCAAATTTTTTGAATTATAAAAATTTGTATATAGTCACTTAAAATAACATTTAATGAATTTAAGAGCTCAAATAAATAAAAATAATACTTTCCTTTTAAATCTAATTTAAAATTATATTAAAACTTATTATTAATAATCAAATACAATTTTATAAAATAAGTTTAATCATATATATATAAATAACAAAATAAATTTAAAAATTAAATATAAAAATATCTTTATTAAGATAATAATATACTAAATGATATATGTGCAAATTAAAATTATAAACTATTGTTTCTTATTTTATTGTATCTAAGAAAAAAAATCAAAGTAATTATTTTGCTTGTTGAAATTTGGACTGGTTTTTATTTAATTTATAAATAAATTAAAAATTGATTAAGCAGCAAAATTAAAATTACATATTTTAAAACTATATTTAAATTTAAATAAATTGAATATGCTTTAGTTTTTTTAATTAATTTCAGTTTGCTAACTAATCAATTTTAATTTATTTATAAATTAATCGAAAATTTGTCCAAATTTCAACAGAAGTAATGAAGTAATATTTAAATAACAAAAGATTTGATATATAAAAAATTTTAAATAATTTTTTTAATTATTAAAATATATATTTGTAGAGTATTCCGTTAAAAGGCCCTAATTGTACCAAATTTTATATCTCTAAGACTTAGAAAGCCCTAGTAAATACCGTATATGCATATGATAGGACTTCCAAAACTTAGATAAAATAGGGTCCAGGTTGGCTTCGAGCCTACCTTTCAATATAATTTTTTTTCGAAAAATAGGAGGTTTGTCGAAAAAAAAATTCAGTTTTTGCAGAATTAGATAAAAAATCAGAAAATAGCCATTAAATTCAGCTATTAGATTATCTTTAGGCTAAGAGTTTTCTAATAAAAATTTCAAAATTCTCAATAACAAATTTAGTATAAATAATCAGTAAAAAAAATATATATTAATTAATTAAGCTTAAAATTCAAAAATTATATCATTATGTTACAAAAAAATTAAAATTTGTATATTTCTTTTAGTAATATCAATTGTTTTTATAAAAACAATAAACATTTGATAATTTCCTTTTGGTTTTTTTACTATATAAGTAATATTTTGTATAAAATTGCTATATTAATTTCCATCAATAACAACTATTTTAAAAAAAAGAAATTTTTTTATTTAATTTAATCAAGTTTAAAAAAAAAAAATTACTTGAATTACTTTGTCGAATTAATTATATACAAAACGAATATAAAATATAAATAACGAATCTATGTTAAATTAATGAATTTTCTTATCTAGTGTTTTAATTAATATAAGCAAATATCTGATCAGTTAATAAAGTTAAAATTTTTTTAATCATATTTTTATATTTTTTTTATTTATTAAAATTTAGCATATTAAAATAATATTTAAATTATTAAAGTCATTTATTATTACTAGTTTATTATTAAATAAAAATTATCGATACAAATTCTATATTAAATCAAAATTGTTTTGCAATTTAATTTTGAAACTAGGAATTTTATTAAAACATACAAATATTTTTGCAAAATTTTTAGATTATTATAATAATTTACAATAAAATTTAATTTTTTTATAATATTAGTTTGTTTAATTTAAATTATTGCTATATTTATGTTTATTCTATTACAAAAAATACTTTTTAATTTTTAAAATATATGTAAAATTGACATTTTTTATAAATGTAAAAATTTTTATAAAGAAAAATATAATTTTATGTGAAATTTTTTTTCTATACGCTTTTTATAATAACTTCAATAGTATATTGTAGTAATTTTAATTTAAAAGATGAGTTTATAAGCTTATTTTAAAGCTTCTAGCTAAAAATTTTATATCCCATAATTTTTTAAATTAAAATAAAAAAAATTTTGTTCCATATTATTATATTATGTTCTAATTTTATATATTTATATAATACTATTTATAGTAGCGAGATAATACAGTTGCTTTCCGAATTCTGAATTTTAGATTTATGCAAAAGCTCTAATTTTTTTATATTTTTTTAGAATTCGGAAAATTACTGTATCAACTAGTTTAATGGACAATTTTTAAATTTTATATGAAAGTGTTCAAATTAAATATACTTTACATAATTTTTAAGAGCCAATCAATTTATACATTATAAAATATGAAATATGTTGATTAAGTTATTTCATCTTAGAATTTTTACCTTTTAAAATAAAATATTTTTAAAAATAAATATAAATAGTTTAACAAGTTATCATAATTTTACGATATTTATGTTAATAATGGATTGATATGTCTTAAAATATCCAAATTTATTATAGGTATAATAAAGAAAAAAAACATAAATTATATTTTTTAATAAAATTTTTTATTTTAAGCTTATAGTTATTTTGAAATTTTTATTAGAAAGCTTTTAGCCAACAGATTATCTAATAGCAATGTATAATGGCTATTTTCAGATTCTTTACCGAATTTTGAAACAGAATTTAATTTTGTCGATAACCTTTCTATTTTTGAAAAATGTTTGCACACTCATTTTTCAAAGGATACAAAAAAATCGGTTTTTCGAAAAAAAATTATATTGAAAGGTAGACTTGTAGCCAATCTGGATCCGTTTTTAGCTAAGTTTTGGAAGTCCTATCATATGCACATACAATGGTTACTAGGGCTTTCCTAGTCTAGGAGATATAAAATTTGGTATAATTAGGGCATATTAACGGAATACGCTACATATGTAAGTGCAATTTAAACATAGCGTAAAAAATTGAAATAAAAATATTTAATTTTGTTATACTAGATTAAGATTATTTTTTTAATTTTAATTAAATTTATTTAAATGTTTACTTTATCAGAAAATTGTTTTCATTAAAATATAAAATAAATTTAGTTCAAAAATGATATTATATAAATAATAAGGAAAATATGAAATAAAATATGGAAAATATATTAAAAGTATCAGTTATTATTTGTAGAATATTTAAAGATGCTAATAAGGAAATAATCTTTTTAATTAATTTAAAATATTAAAAAAATATAATTATTTAATATAATTAAATAAAACTACTACACAAAAAGATAGTTGTATTTTAATATAATAAAATAAATAGGTATCAGATATATTTTTTATAATTTAGTATAATCTTTTTGGTATAATATTGATCTTTTTAATAATTAAAATGATACAAAGAAATTTTTTACTACAAATTAATATCTTTTAATTAGCATTAGTATAATCAATATTATTAATTAAATAGTATTTATTCTACATTTAATAGAAGAATTTTTATAAAAATCTTTCTTAAAATTTTATATCATTTATAATATTTCAAAAATACCGAAATAGTAATGAAATTTTAATTAATATTCAATGTTAAAATATACATAACTTTAAATAATTTTCATATTTTAAAAAAAATTTTATAAATAAAAATTTTTAATGAATTATTTCAATAACTAAAAAAACTGATCTTGACCAATACTTATTTATATACTTTATTTATTATATGGTTTCTAACATGATTTTAAATAAAATAAAATGAAAAAAAAAAAGTATTTAATTAAGAAATTTATTTGAAAAAAAAGGGTTTTAGATAAATTTTTAGAATTTATTTCTAACTTCACATTTTAAATGTCGCCAAAAGAGAATAAAAAATAATTTTTATATCATTAATTAAAACATGTTGAAGAATTAATTTGCTAGAAATTAGGAAACTAAAAATTATATTTAATAAAATTTAACTATATACCATTTATATTGGATTTTTGATATAAAATAATATTTAATTTTATATCTTTAATTAATATTTAAAATTTTATAATTTATATATTCAATATTAATGATATAAAATAAAAGATTAGGTATCATAGCAATTAATAAGCAAGAAAAAAAAAATATAATTTAAAGATAATATTAATTTCAGGGTTTGACCTTTAATTCTATATTATTTACCTTAAAATTTAATTTTTCATTATCATAATTTTTAATATAATATAATATAAAAAATTAATTATGGTTATTTAAGTTTTTATTGAAATTAAATAATATTAATAATTAAAAATTTGAAATAAAAATATTTTTATATATTAAGATAAAAATTTCAATTATTTAAATTTAAATTATTATTTATTCAAGAATTTTTTATATTAATTTTTTTTTTTTAATAAAATAATTAAAAAAATTGACAAAATAATTTAAATAATTTACATTTGATCAATTTATAAAACCAGTATTTAATTATATTTCATTGTTATTTAATAAAAAGTATGATAAAAATAAAGTAAATCTGATCAATCCTTTTATATTATAAAATAATTTTGAATTAGCTGAGAATTAATAAAATTTAATAAAAAAATAAAAAAAAATATATTAAAATTATTTAAAAAATTTGTATTATGTCTACTAATTCATTTAATAAAATCTAAAATAAAAAATAAAAAAATAGTGATTTATTCGAAAATTTTGTTGGTAATTAGAAAATTTAAAAAAATTTATCAACCATTGCGGTTAGAGACAAATAATCTAAAAATCCTAGCCAATCATAAAGCAAAATATAAATAAATTATTACCAGAAAAATAAATCATAAAATAAGCATGATAAAAAATCTATTGTGAATGATATCCTTTTAAACAATATTTTTAATGGCGAGTTAAGTTTAATTGAAAATTAAAAAAAAGAAAAAAATCATTTAAATTATAATTTTTTTGTAGAAAAAACATATAATTAGAATTAATAATAACATTAGAAAATCCATTAAAAAACAGTTAATAATAGTAATAATACTATTTCAATAAATACCAATTCTAAATTTTAAACAAATATCAGTGAAAATTTAAAGACTTCTACTTTGATTGATTAATCTAACATTTAAAATAATGATAATACTAGAATTAGTAATTACTTTTGTAAATCATAAATCAACATTAATAAAGGGACAAAAATTTGGCAAGATAAAATATTATATTGTAAAACTAAAAATGACTTACCCTAAGTCAATCTACACAAATAAAGAAGTTTAACAATAAATTAAAGATAGGATAATAGTTTTAGTTAAATAAAAAATGAACTTAAAAATAATTAACAAATTAATCAATAATATAATTAATTTTTAAAAAATGAGTTTTTTAGAAAAAATAATTCTAATTTGGACTAAAATCAATCATCGTAAAGCTAAAAAATTTAAAATAATAATAAAAATAATTTAAAACCGTTAAAATGTAATGTTTGTTCATAAAATATAGTTGAAAATTTTGATAATTAAAAATTGGCATAAGATTTTTAAAAAGATATTTAATAAAATTCTTATGAAACCTAAAAGTCTACAATAGAATTAGAGTCTTCAATTTTTCCAAATAATTTAGAATATTTAACAAATTAAGAAGATTGCTAATAAAATATTTAAAACGCAATTAAAAAATAATAAGAATAATAAAAAATCAATACTAAAAAATATTTATTTAATAAGGATAATTAAATTTTTAGATAAATTGAGTAATTAAATTCCTAGAATTCTAGTTTTATAGATGAGGAAAAAAATTATATTGGTGTAAATAAAGAGGATAAATAGTAAGAGAATTAAGAAAAAAATTATATATCAAATATTAATAAAGATAATATTGTTAACTTTAATTAGTAATAAAATAAAAATCGGTCATAATAAAAGTAATTAGAACCTAAATAATAAATAAATTGTAAATGTACTAATTAAATATATTTTTCAAAATTAAATGAAAGTGATAAGCATGAATAATGCAGTGATAATTTATAATAATAATTGAAATAAAAAAATTAGAGATAAAAAGATACTTTAAGTCCACCTAGACATCAAAATATAAGCAATTAAAATAAAATATCTAAAACATCATTTTTACCCGGTTTAAATATAAAAATGGCTAAAAGTAAAAATATATATCAATAAAAAGATATTCAAGCTTAGTTAAAAAAGTTGATTTCGTTAAATTAATAACTTGAAGATAGTACAAATTATTAAAATACATAAATTTTTCCATCATAAAAACAAAATTAATATTAGTTTTAAATGGACTCAATTAGCTAAAAATAAGCTAAGATAGCATTATATTAACACAAAATAGAAATATAAAACTAAATAAATTTAATAAGCTATGAAGTTTTAAGTAAAATGAGTACCTAATAAAACTCTGAGCTTGGAAGAGAATTTCGTTAATTTTTATCAATTTTAAAAGATTAACTTATTGTCAAAGAGAAGCATTTAATTGATGATATAATAAATAAAAATCCAGGTAAATATTAATAGCAATCCATGTTTTCGATTAGTTCAATGATGAACCATTTAGAGCGCAAAATTGAAGATTTATAAAATTAAGTAGACATATAAGATGAATTAGAATAATAAAATCGGTAGGATTTATAACACTAAATTGAACATAAATATGATTTAATGATAGGATAATTATAAAACAAAATGATTTTGATATTAAAATAGCATGAGTCATAAGAGGTAGATAAGAAATTAATAGAATTTTTAAATAAATCATTTACAGAAATTTGTTAGTCACAAACTTCATCTTTTAACAGTTAAAAAAATCATAATTAATATAGCAAAAATGTAAATGAAAAAAGATAAACTAATTTTTTATAGATTAAAAATAAAATAATGGTGGAACACGAACACAATAAATTGAATATAAAATTAGAGTAGCTTAATAAAGAAATTATTGATAAAATTTCTAATGAATTTAGCTAACAAATTAAGGATAAAGATGAACAAATCGAAATTTTAAAAACAAAAATTGATTCTTTTTAACAAAATTATGAATAAAACGAAAAATATCACGAAAAAATTTAAGAAGATCTTATGCAAGATAAAATTAACCTTTAAAGAAATATATATTAATAAATATAGGATCAATAAAGTTCATATCAAAAAGAATATTCTGTTAGTAAAATTAAAAATGAAATGGTTAAAAAGTTTGTGCAATATAAATCGTAAATAATACTTTTAAAATAAATATTTTATTTTTTTTAAATTAATATTAATTTTAAATTTTTTTTCTAATATAACAAGGTTAAATAAGGAAATCCTAAATTAGTTATATTATGTTGCATAAGAGTTTTAAAATATTATTAATTTACTTTAATAAGTTGTTTTAGTCCCAGTAAATGACTAAATTAAAACGTTATAATCCTTTTTAGGTTAGAGTTAATAAAAATATTTAAACGAATAATTTATGAAATAAAATTTTGAATAAAAATAGGTGATATTGGTTAAATTTTTTAATTAACTTAGTGAACAATGCAAATTTTAAAATTAATTTAAGCAATTATAACAAAAAAATAAAGAATTAGAGTTTAATGAGGCATTTTAAGAAATTAAAGCTTAAAAATACTTAGAATGATAAGTAAAATAAAATACTAGCCTTAAATTTTAATGAGTAGTTGTTTATTAATATTTTATATAAAAATTGTAAATAATTTATTCTTACAGTAAAACAATCTTTTATTTTATAATCTATATAATCTTTATATATTTAATATTATTTAATCTTAAACATTTACATATATTTATAAAATATTATATTTAATTTATGTAATAAATATTCTAATCATTAAATCATTTTAAGCTTATATAATAAATATCCATCCTGAAAATCTGGATTTATTTCTTCTATATAAAATATAGAGAAGCAATTTAATAAAAACTCATTTTCCTAAGGATAAGCACTTATATTTTTAAGATTTTTAGGCCTATATTTCATCATCTTTTCATCACATACAAATTCTAATTAAAATATAATTCTTTTTTCATTTCCCAGTTTAGAAAATTTCAAACTTTCTTACAAATCTGTTGACGTAGAGGCATATCCTGGAAAAACTATATATTCTCCCTGAAAAATAATTTTTATATATTAATTTGTATTTTACTAATTTTAATTAAAAATTAGAAATATATACCACTTTAAAGAATTTTTAAAAATATTCTCTGTCATATGTGCACCCTCTCCACAAATTTATAACTTATCCTAATTAAAAATAGTCATCTTAATCATCATATTCTTATAAACAGTATCTAAGGCATTTTATTATATCCTATTTCAAATATTTAATATTATTAAATAAAATTTTTTAAATTTTTACTTTTAATAAAATATATAAGTATATATATATATTAATTAGACAATTTGTATACCTATAGCTCCATGATTAATGACTCATTTAATGTATTTAATGCACAATTAACAATTGCATATAATTCTGTTTCCTTTTTTGTGTATAAATTTAGAATATTCTTTACTATTTATTCTTATGAGCCAGAATTAAAACATTCAACATACAATTTTGCAATATTTTATAAACATTTTTCTTAGAGCATATCATTTCTAATTAAAATATTTTTATTTTTTATTATATCTCTCGCATTATGCAACTTATTTAAGTAAAAATCATAATCTTTTGAAGCTTCATCAAAACTGTTTAATATTAAAATAGAGTTATCTTATATTATTCCTTTTTAACTATTTTTTATTTAATCTTTTTTTCTTTTTTATAATTCTTTGTATGAAGGTTTTTCTTTTAATTTTTATCGATTATAAAATGATATAATATTTTGAAATTTCATTTCATGCTTAATATCTTCATTAATTTCATCATTCAAAATTTAATCTTCATCCATTTCCTTCATATCGTTTATTTACTAAATTTCCTCATAAATTACGTTTAGCTAACTCCCTTGTTTGAAATTTTTTCTATTTTTCCTATATTCATTAATATTTGCATATTACTTCATTTAATCCTAAGTTTTTAAAAAATAACTCTAGATTTTCTTTTATTTTCCTAAAAAATGGTCTAGCTATTAAAAATAAAATACATAAATATATTTATATATAATATAAATTATATATATATTAATTTACATCTTTAAACTTGCAAGCTCCCCTAAATAACGTATTATTAACTAACTTTGTTAATTCTTTCGAAGATTATTCGAATGATTGTGTTAATAATGTAATTCTGGAATATTTTTTTACCCATTTTTTATTTAGTTACATTCCATAATCATCAGTTAATACAACTATACCTTTAAATCTATACTAATTATATATCATAGGAACTAATTTCTAACCACAAAATCCAGATATTAAAAGAATAATTGGGTGAGAATAATATTTGTTTTTTATATCTTACAAAAAAAAATTTTCATCACAGTATCGCCTCATTATTAAATGACCTCCAAATTCCTGCTATAGTTTTTCCCAAAAAAGCATATGATTTTTCTCGTATAAACGCCTTTAATATTTAAATATATTTAATTATATATTTAATTAATCAATACTAAGTTATATTAGTTTAGTTTTTAAATAAAAATTTTGCTTTAAATTGATTAAAATAATACATTATAATATTTATTCAAATAATTTTGTTTTAAAATTTTATAAAATATTCTCTTAAATAGAAAATTTTTTTATGATAAACAAAATATATATAAATATTATATTACACAGCTACCCAAATTAACACCATTTTTTAATGACTTAGTACAGCTAAATTTTTGTTAAAATTAACCATCATAACCTCTAATTTATCTTTCATTGCTTAAGGAATGTAAAATTAAGGCCTTATCGATTAAATCGTCTAGATAAATAATTAAAAATTATTAAAGAAAAATAAATAAATAAATTTTTATATAAATTATAAATAGTTAATTCAATTAATTTTACATTATTTGTAATATTTAATTCATCTGAACTAATTTATGATGTTTTTTCTGATAAAAAATCGTCAGATAAAAGCTCTAAATTTTCTAAATCATGTTCTAAGTCCTCTAATAAACTTTAGCCATCTGGTTATTAATATATATTTTAAAAGTTGTTATTAAAAGACTATCTTAATTTTTAAACACTTGATATATCGAAATAATGTTTTTCTGAATTATTTATATTATCATTTAAAAACTAATTATCGCTATTTTCTTAGCTTTTTATTAGACTTGCTTAATTTAAACTATTTAAAAAAGATTAATTATTAATATTGCTAATCTATTCAAATTCATCATCTTCTTATCTTAATTTCTATTATTACTACTATTATTATTCCTATTGAACTTTTTTTTCTATTTATTACTGAACATCATTCTCATCCGTTTTTACGTTATTCTTAATAATTATAAATAAAAAATTATTTTACTTTATAAATAACTTATTTAAAAATTATTGATTTTACTATTTATTAAGTATTTTCATCATCAAATTAAACTTTTTTTTAAAATTAATCTTATTAATTATCTTCACTACAATCATTTAAAGTTTCTAAATTATATTCTTAATCTATATCTTAATTTACATTATAATTTTCCTGTTCTACCTCATTTTCACTTTTGTTAAAATATTTATTTTCTAAATACTATTCATGATCTTTAGGATCTAAGTTTAAGTTTTCTTCAACCGAATTTTTACGCTTAGAACTATCATCTGAGTTTGAATATTCTTAGTTAATCACTTGTATTTCAATTCCATCATATTTATTGGCTTCTTCTATTAATTCTTATTGATAATCAGAATTTTATTTTTTTTGCAATTATTCATCATTTTACTCACTTTATTTATCATTATCTTGTTAATTATTATTGATAATAACATTTTAACTTTCATTATTTATCTATGATTAATTAATATCTGTACTCATTGTTTATTCTTTAGAAATTTATTATATTTTTTCTTCTGACATTTTTTTTTTTTTTTTTAATAATATAATATGATTTCTGAATTAAGATAATATAAACTCATTTATGTTTAAAATAATAGTTTTATTAAATATGTCAGAATTGTTCAGTTTTATTAAATAATAAATCTACGAAGAATTAATGTAGGTGCTAGAAATTATATTTTAAAACTTTTTATCAGAAAATATTTTTAAATTTTTAAGTCTATTAAATATGATATTTTTAATATCAAATTTAAACATTTAAATTCATATATACTTAATTTGTATATTTAAAATTATTTGTAAATTGATATGTTTAGTTTTTAATCAATTTACAAAACCAAAATAAAACAATAAATTTTTTACAAAAAAAATTAATATATTATTTTTATTTATTAATTCATATTTATTTATTTTACCTTCATTATAAAATATTATAAAATTAGAATTGAATAATTTATTGATATATTTATAATTCCAATTTATAATAATTAAATAAATAAAAATCAATAATATATCATATATAAATTGCTTATTTGTAAATAAAATTTTAATAAAGTTATTTAAATAAAATTAAAAAAATGTCAGAAAAGTAAGATATTCTAAATAAAAATACTTTAGTGTTAAACTTTAACACAGTGAAAATGAAAAATGATTTAAACGAAAATTCAATTTAACCATACAAAGAGTAAAATGAAGCAAAATTTGAATAGTTATATTAAAACACTGTTTAAAAAGGGCATAATATAGATAAAAATTACAGCATTTAATAATATTAAGACACTTTAGATTACACACTATCTCCTTATAAGAAATAACACGTATCCCCAATTTATATACAAAGAAAGCAAAAATATATATTTGATAAAAGTGAAAATAAGAAAAATAATACGTAATTAAAATAGATAAATGAAAATGATCTAATATAAAATTAAAGAAGGATGTCTATATAACCAATAAATAATAATGAATATTAAAAATAATTGATATTAAGAAAAGCTAATCAATAATTACTCAATTTCGAATAATATTAATCTGTTTTGTAACAATAAGAAATAGATAATAAGAATTAAGACTAAAAATAAATAGAAAAAATGTAATAAAAAACGTATAATAGAAACCTTAAAATTTATGGCAACTTAAATTTAGACATTAAAAATTTTTAAGTTAAGCAACCCTATTAAGAAAAAATAAAAAAGTTCAACTATAGTTAAAATTAAACTGCAAAAAAACTCATTAAAAATAGTAATTTTCAAAAAGAAAATTATGATCTAAATTAACAAGACATTAGTAAAACATAGAAAATTTTAAATTCCTTAAATAGAAATTAAATAATTTACACTAAAAATGGAAAAACTAGTAATCTGTTGAATATGGGCCAAAGCTAGAATAAAAATGAATTACCAAAAGATAAATAAATAAGTTCATTTTTTTCAGATTAGAAAAAATTGATGTAACTGAGTCAAACTAAATAATTTCAAAAATAATTGTCCTCAGAAGATTAAAAAAGCCCTAAAAAAAATAAAAATAAAAATATTTAACCTGCCGAACCCTTTGTATAATATAAAAAACAAGAAAAATAATATTTAAATTAGTTAAAAACCCTGAGATCAAAAAGTTTGGCACCACCAAAGAAAAAAATTGATATTGACATACAAAAATAATAATAATAATTTACAGAAAAATATATTGATATATTCAAAAGAAATAGTAATAATATAAATATTTTGGAATTAAAAAAACCCTAAAATGATTTGAAATTTCCGCATACACTACACATTGTTCAACAAAATAGTATAAATAGTAAAGCTTTTGAAGACATTTTTAAAAATAGCCCTGATTTAAGCTAATTTACATAAAGTAGTAAAGAATAGTAGTAAATATTTAAATAATAAAGAGCATTAAGTCATTAACAATATGAAAATAATAGTTCAAAATATAAATTTTAATTGGATTACGAAAAATAACATTAATTAACATAGAACAGATTATAATAATTTCATAATGAAATTTATAATTAATAACCGAAAAAACCAAGACTAAGACTAAGAAGTATACCTGATAAAACAAAAACCATAGTGTAATTATTTTTCAATAAAAAGGTTGAAAACAATAGTAACGAGATTAATAACTTTTCTAATGTTAATAATTAAAAAGAATTAGAAAGTAAATGTTAAAATGATTAAGGTGATAAAATTTAATATAAAAAGTTAAACAAAGAATATTAAAAAATGATCTTGTAGAATTTAAATAGAGGGGTAATTATTCCAAATTAATAAAATTGAAAAAATAATATTAATTTTTTTAAAAAATAATAATTTAAAACTCCAATTACCTTATGAAATTTAAAAATTATTTATAAAACACTATTAATGTTATAATATATGTATTTATATATAATTACATTTATATTTTTTAGTATAGAATAAAATTTACTTTAAAATTAATATAATAATATAAAATCCATCTCATTTTTATCTCTTTTCTAAATCTTACAACCATTTCATAAACTAATCTATTCTATTATTTGCTTTAGCAGAAATTGAAAAACAAGCTACTTTTCTGTCCTTTATTGATTTAAGATCCATTTTTTCGACTAATTGTTATTCTTATAAAGACTCTTTTAAATCATTTTTATTTCCTAAAACCAATAACGGAATACCCTCTAAACTGGGATAAGATATTAATTAATGTAACTAAGTACTTGCTGTATCTAAATTAGACATATCTGCAGAATCTACTACAAAAATAATTACATCTGCTGATCTACAATACTTTTCCCAACTTTCTCTAAATCTAGGTTAACCACCTAATAAAAAAATATAAAATAAATTTATTATATAATATAGTAATCAGTACTATTTTTTTATATATATATAAATAAATTAAAATTATTGTTTGTTTATTTTTAATAAATAATAATTTAAATATAATCGAATTTTATATAAGCTAATTATTAAACTATTTTTATATATTTATTATTACATATTTTAATGACTATATTATTATATGTTTATAAATATTTGTTTTTATTTACCCAAATCATATAGTTTCATTGAAACTTTTCCTTTTTTCAATTGTCTGTGATTTAAACCAATTGTAGGTATTGTATCTTCTTCAAATTTACCAGTTGCCATTGTATTTACTAAAGTTGTTTTTCCTGCATTTTATAAACCTACAATAGAAAGTTCCAATTCTTTATTCCAAAATAGTGATTTAACCCAGCTGACCAGTTTATTAAAGGCTTGCATTTTTATTTATATATTATATTCTTTAAATAATGTGATTTTTGTTATTAATTCTTTTAATTTTAAATATTAACTTAACGATTTTTTAATTTAGAATAAAAATATTTTTATTTTACTTTTTGTTAGTTTGTTTTCGATATTCTTTATTTTATTTATTTTGCAATTTATTTGGGAAAAATTGTGGTTGTATAAAAATAATTATTCTTTTTATTAAAATAAATTTAATTGAATATGATACATCAAAAATAATGAAAAATTTAAAATTTCAATTTTTATTTCTAATAATAAAATATTTCAAAACCCTAATTTTATGAGCAATAAAATCTTATAAATTTGTTTTTGAATTTATTTTAATAAATAATTTAATGCCTAACTCATTAAGCAAATATTGTAAAAAAATTAAAAATATAAAAAAAGTTTTTTAATTATATATAAATTTATCTTATTAATATCAGGTGTCAAATATAATAATATTTATAAAATTATTAAGTATAGAAAAATAAATTCCAATATATATAAAAATTATAATAAACTAATGTTAATATTCTTAATTTTTAAATTATAATTAATTAGGTACATATTTTGATTGAAAATATGCTTTCAGAAGGTTTTTTTAGTCATTATATTATAAAAATCATCTCTAGTAATATCTTTTCCATTTAAAGCAGCTCTTTCTAACATTTCATGTAATTCTTCTTCGGTCATTGTTTCCCCTAATTCTTTTGCTACTCTTTTTAAATTAGTCAAATTGATAGTTTCAGATTTATCATCATCAAACAAATCAAAAATTTTATTGATACCTGGTTTTAAAATATATATTAAATTTTAGATTTTAGAAATAAAATTTAATGCATAAACTAAATTTAATAATTTGTATACCTAACCTAGATTCTTTATCACCTAATTTAGAAGTAATAGCATTTAAAAATTCGTTAAAATCTATATTATTTCCTTGACTTTCTAATTCAGATATCATTGAGTAAATAGTAGGATTTTTTTATTCAAAACCTAATGACTATTTAAAAATATTTAAATATATTTATATTTATCAAAAATTTTAAGCATATTTTTTTCATGAGTA
This sequence comes from Pseudocohnilembus persalinus, assembly GCA_001447515.1. Taxonomy (NCBI): domain Eukaryota; phylum Ciliophora; class Oligohymenophorea; order Philasterida; family Pseudocohnilembidae; genus Pseudocohnilembus; species Pseudocohnilembus persalinus. The sequence goes on along the minus strand of LDAU01000120.1, from coordinate 25,783 downwards.
TAATTAAATTTAATGTATTTATAAAGCTTTTATAGTTATTTGCGCTATAATATATATTTTTTCTAAAAATTTAACATATTTTATTAATTTTTAATAAAATGTTAAAAAATCTCTATATTTTGAATATGATATTATATTTCACTTTATTTTATTACTTATTTATTATTTAATAGATAATATATTCTTCTATATAATATATTATTCTATAAATTTAATAAATATTATAAATTTACCTACATAGCTGCTTTTAATTCTTTAGGATCAATTCTTCCTTCTCCTTCAGTATCAAAAAGATTAAAAGCTTCTCTAATTTCTTCAATTTCTTCTTCTGTGAGTCCTGGTCTATCAGTAGGCTTAAGATCAGATTTACCTAATTATTTGACTTATTATTATTTTCTGTTGGCCATATTTTATTTGAATAAATGAATTTTATGTTTGTATGTATTATGTTTTTCTTATTTTTAATTTAAAAGTTTTTGTTGTTTTAATATTAAAATTTGAATTTATTTTAATTTCTTTTTATTTTATTATATTTATTTTCTTTTGAATTCTTTTCTTTTCTTCTTATTTGAAATTTAGTATTCTTTATCATATTAATATGTTTCGTATTTAGTTATTTTTATAGTGATTTATTTAAAAATTAATAATCAAATTTACATTTAAAATAAAAATATTTATTTGATAATTATATAGTATTAATTTTAAATAGCTTTAATAAAACAATTATTCATACTTTAATTAAAATATACTAATTTTTAAGTTATTAAAGTTATTTATTTTATTACTAAAAGTTACTAATAAATTACTAATTATAATTTCAAAAGAATTAGCTGATTAACTTCAAATTTAGTTTGTCTTAATATTTATTCTTATTTTAATTAATTAAAAAAATTTGGGTTTTAATTATTTATTTACTAATCCTATTTATATTTTTTAATTAGGTTTGATTTTAGATATTTTTTTACATTTTTGAGCCGTGTATTTTTTCTTTTGATCCTCATTATCGTCATTTTTAATTTTTAAGAGAATACTTTTCATATATTAGTATCTAAATTTCTTAACATCTATTCGTATTATAATTATAACCAATGCTTATAAAAATTTTTTAAGATGTTGTGAATCTCATTCATTTTTTATTTAGTTATCTCATCATAAAAATTAAACATTTGAATATAAAATAATACATAATTTCAAATATTAATATTTTTTAGTTTTATTTTTATCCACAGTTTAATTAAATTTCAATAAAATTAGAAGCAGAAAACCAAAAATTTGAATACTTAATATAATTTAATTAATATATAAAAATAATTGGATATTATTAAATCAAGTATATTTTGATATTATTGAGAATGTTTCTAAATATTATATTGTTTGATTTATTTAATTTGTTTATATATTAGAATATTTTTATTAGATATACGTATTGTTTATATAAATAAAATAATTATAAATTTCAGTTAATTATTATAGAAATATATCCATTTAACTTTTTATATGTAAACAAGATTTAACTTAAAAAAATTAATATATAATTTAGTAGTAAATAGCATTATATATTACTTTTTAAATTATAAAAATACTGTAAAAAATATTTTGATTACATCAAATTAAATTAATTAATAAAATAATAAAGTTTAAGATAATTAAGACAAATTGATATTTCATTACAAATTATTCTATATTACCTATCAATAAAACTTTGTAAAATCAAATTTTTAAAAATTTCAAAAGTTTTAATGAAATTTTTAGGATTTAAATTATTATAAATTATTTTTAAAATTAGAAATACAATTTTTATACATTATCCATTTAATATAAAAATATCTATCAATTAATATATTTTAAGTTTATTAGTAAGTAAAAAATTATTTTTAAATATAAAATAATAGAAAATATATTGAGAAATTATAAATGAAAATATTTTAATATGATATTTAAGTAACTTTGGTATATGTATAACTTTTAGATTTAATTTGAATATAATTTAGAACCGTTTTTTTAATAGTCTAATTTTTATTAAAATTATCATGTTGTATGTAAAATAATGGTTAGTAAATTACTTTATAATTATATAAATAGAGTGAAAAATTTATTTTGCAAAAATACATAAATAAATTATAACACAAAATAAAATACTTCACTTTATCATATTTTTAAAAGTTTTATCATAGACACAACATTCTAATATTTATTTAATATTTTTATATAAAATATATAAAAAAAAACTTTATTTTCAAAAATTCAATATATTAATAAAAAATTTTAAAATTTGCGATTTTAATATTAAACGCATAAACAAAAAGCTCTTAAATATTACAAAACTTATAAAAAAATTGCAAGATTTTTTTATTTATCTATTAAATATTTCTAGGATTGTTTTTAATTATTCTCAAGATAATAATTTTATACCATAGTTATAAATTGGATAGAATAGAATATTAAAAAAATTCAACTCGTAATAGAAATAGGGCTTCAAGCATTTTTAAATAATATTAAGTTTGCATTTGTCCTTATTTTTTATTTATTAAATCTATATCAAGCTATAAACCTACATGAATTTATTTATTTATGAGATTTCTTAGTTTTTATAAAATATAAAAAAACCAATGAAATTAAAAATATTTTAATTTTTTGATCCCGTATCAAAATTTTTTTTTATTAATTATTTTATAAATCATTAAAAATTTACTAAGAATATTAAATATATGTGTTAAAAATAAATAATTTTTCAACTTATCAATAATAAAAAAAAATAAATAAAAAACAAAAAAATATAAAAAATAATAATAATTTACCTAATAATATAAATATGCATTTTTTTTGTTGCTCAGGCAAAAAATCTTAAAATAAAGTAAATCTAGATGAATTTTCTATATTGCAAAACATTAGTTACCAATAAAAAGAGGAATAGAAGTTATTTGGGTCTATAAAATATTCATTGAATATCAAAATTAATAACTAGCTATTAAATATGAAAATTTATTAAGAAAAAATTATAATTTAAAATCCTCCTATATATAATAAATAATCCAATATGTTAATTAATTGCAAAGCTATTAATCTCAAATAGCCAAATATGTCTTATTCTATAATTTATGACTTAGATTACAGAGATAAAAAAAGGTAGCCAATTGGTGTGAAATTCGTTAACTATTGTATAACTCCACAAACTAGTTAGACTAAAAATAATAATTTAAATATAAAATAATATATTACAAAATAAAATAGTAACGAAAGGAAAAATACTAATAATACTAATAATAATAGTAATAATAAGTATGTACCGAATAAATATAAATGCGATACAAAATTCAATATTTAATAATAAGAGAGTTTTCCAAGTATATAAATTTTTTTTGAAGATACCAGTTAATGTAAACATGTGTTTGGTTTTTTGTAGAATAAATTAAATCAAAGTGATTTCAGATCAATCTATAAAACCATAGAAATTTTAGGGGAGGTATTTAATATATTAAATAAATATAAAACAATATTATTTTATGCAACTATTTTCATTCTTTTTCTACTTTTTTTCATATTAATTTGTTTTTTAATATTATTATGGCTATTAGATATATATTCTCTATAAAATAATATTTATGTCAAATAGAAAACAAATATTAATTAGGCAATTTATTATTAATAATTATTCAAGAACAGTTTAAGTTTATTTATTAAATAAGTATTAATAATTATTTTAATAAAAAAGTGAATTATAATTTTTTTGTAAAATAATATTTTTATTTCAATAAACAATTAAAATATTTTAAACAAAATATACCCATTAAAATTATTTTAAATTATTAAAGGGCTCTTCAGGAACTGTTTTTAATGTTATAAATAGGAATAATTTAATATAATATGCAGTTAAGGTAGTTTCAAAAGCTTAACTTTTAAAGGAAGAAAATTCTTTAGAAGCTATATAATAAGAGATATAGCTAATGAAAGAGATAACAAGTGATTATATTATAAAACTTCATTAAGTTTTTGAAGATTCAGTAAATATTTATCTGGTAATTGATATATTTAATGGAGGAACTTTACAGTCTAGATTAGAATAAAAAAAAAATGATTTTAATATTGATGATATTTAAGTCATAATGAAATAAATTATATAAGGAATAATAGACCTGCATGATAAAAAAATAATGCACAGAGATATTAAACCTGACAATATTCTTTTTAAGAGCAACTCCAGCTTATAACTAGTCATTTGTGGTATTAAAATATAATTTTAATTAAAAATTATTTCAGTGATTTTATCAACAATTAATATTTAATTAATTAAAATACATTATTAATTATAGTTCATTAAAAAAGTTCTATTTTTTTAATTAAATAAATATATTAAATTTTATCTAGCTTTTATAATATATTTACTACTATAATTTAATAAAATATAATCGTAAAAAATGTATATAAAATGTATACTTTAATATTTGAAAAATGTTTATATTTTTATATTTAAATTAGATTTAGGACTTGCCACAAAATGGGAAATGAGTAAATATCTGTTTTAAAATGTTGGAACTCCTGGATATGTCGCCCCAGAAGTGTATATTTCATAGAACTAATATCATGGGATCTGTGATATTTATAGTTGTGGTGTTGTTTTATATTAATTATTATTCAATGATTTACCTTTTAAAGGTGAAAGTGTAGAGTAAATTATTTAAAAGAATAAAGTCTCTAATATTGATTATAATTAAATATCAATAAAAAATAAAGTTTAATAAATAGGTAATTTATAAATTTATATAAGTTGTAAATATTAATTTGCAATTTCTTAAATTACACTTACTACTTTTCCTTTGAAAAAATAAATAATATAATATAAAATAAAATAGTATAATATAATATATTATATTAATTTATTTTTTAATAGGAATTAATTTGATAAAATAAATGTTGGAAAAAGATCCTGAATTAAGGATCACTAGTGAAAAATGCCTAAAACATCAATTTTTTTCTCTTACCAAAGAAGATTAAAATATTATAGTACAAAATTATCCTTAAATCAATCGAGCCGAAGATATTTAATAAAATGTAGAAGAATAAAATAAAGTCCATAAAAAATATGAAAGAAAGGAAATATTAAATAAATACAATTTCATTATACCCAATACTCCTATATTAGGGAAATAGCCAATGCAGATTGCAAATATATAAAATTTAAGCCTTAGAGATAAATCAGAATCTTTAGCTATTTAAAATCTTTAGTTAAGTTAAAGTAAAAATCCTTTAGATTCATTTCTTAGTATTGATAATGGATTTGGTTCCTTTGATAGTAGTTCTAAATTTAAAAATAATTTATAAGGTTCCAACCAAGGAAGTCCTAAAGTAAATAATTTGTTAAGATAAACATTAATTGGAAATGTGAGGAAAGATTCTACTTCTAGAAATTCCTCTCCTAAAACTAATCCTGAAACCTTATAATTTTAAAAAATAGGGGATTTATAAAATGATTATAATTTTACTAATAAAAGTAATGATTTAGATAAAAGGCATAAATATAAATCAACGTCAGATAAAATAGATTTAAATGATGTTAATAGACCTAAATATTTAACTTAGTATAATAATATATAATCTTCAGCTAAATGTGAAAAAATAAGCTTATTTGGTTAAAAATCTCCTTTAAATAATCCAAGTGATAAATTAAATAGAAAAGTTAATGAAAATTCTCCTAATTAAAGTAATTAAATAAGATAAAATAAAAAGGTAGACGAAAGATTAAGATATTATTTATGAATTTAATTAATAATATTTACATCCTTATTTAAATCACTCTTAATTATAAATAAATTTATTTACTAAAATTATTATAAATTTTTTTACTAAATTATTAAAAAATATAAATTACTTATTTATTTATTATTATCAGTAACTATATAAAATTATTAATAAGATTAATTAATAAAAAATTCTAGAATTCAATTAAAGTTTTTACCAATTTAAAAGCTATTAATATAATATAATATAATAAAAATTAAAATTAGAATTTTAATTATCTATACAATAATTCTTATAAATAAATAAAATATTAAAAAAAGCATATACGAAATTTGAATAAATTATAAATAATTATATACAAGCAACGGAACTTTTAAATGAATAATATTTAACAGAGTATTAAAAATTGTGTCAAAAAGGTTAAAATTATTTTCAATAATTTATTTAAGAGTTTTACCAAATAAAATTGATCAACATTTATTTATTTTTTATAGAAAGAAAGAAAAGGAAAATAAATATATCCTGATGGTCTTTTATATCATTTTAATTTTTAACAACTGCATGATGAACTTAATAAAAAATTGCAAAGCGGAAACAAAAATCCAATTAAAGTAGAAGAACTGTAAAAATTTTCCAAAAAAATAAATTAATAAATTATGAGAAAAAATGATTTTGTTAGCATTATCGAACAATAACATAAAAAAAGAAAAAAAGAAATTGAGAATAAAATTAATTAAGTTTAAAGTAATAAATATATAATAATAAATCATTATCATTTTAACAATTTTTATATATATTTAGAACATTAAAATAAATAATCATTTAAAATATAGAAGAAAACTAAGAATTGATGAAAAAAAAAAATTCTCACAAATATTATTAATCAGCAAATTTAAGCCCTGACATAAATCCAAATGGCTAACCTATTTATAAAAATTAATAAGTTAAAAACTATTGTAGCTTTTTAACATAGCAAAATTTCGTTAGTCAATCAAATATAAAATCAAATTTAGATATAAATGATCTAAATAAAAATTTAAGAAATTAAAATTATTAAGAAAATAATAACAATGATAATATTGAGATTGATAGATTGATTAATTAAAATATGCCTGCAACTGATTTATAACTCAAGTTTTAACACTAAAATATACAAAAAAAAATAAAAATACAACATCAAAATAACAAAAGCATTACAAATTTATTTTAAAATATTAAACCTTCTTAAAGAGAGGAATAAATTTTACATAATATTTAAAAAACTCAAGAACTAAATGAAAAAAAATAAAAAATTTAGTAACAAAAAAAATAACATCAAGATATCATGAGAAAAATAAGATCTACCTCTAATTAACTATCTGTATCATAATAATATAGGAAAACAAATTCTTAGATTAAAAGTTCATAACTCGTTAGTTTTCATAAAAATTAAAAAAAATAAATTAATTGTAATGATAAAAATAATTTTAATTTAAATGAAACTCATAAAAATACTTTTAATTTTGAATCTTATAATGATATGTCAATTTACTCATTATTTAATACAATGGAACCGTAAAAAAATAAAGAATAAAATTCTAATAAAAAATAAAGGCCCTAATCAAGTTGTTTACTGAAAAAAAGATAAGGTTAATTAAAATTTAATAATAATTCTAATGGATATGCAGATGACCAAAAGGTTAAATTACTATTATTTTATAAAAAAATATATTATATATTTTTAATTTAAATTTTTAATTAGAAAATTATAGAGTAATAGTCCTAATAGCTGGATTAGTTGAAAAAAAATATAATTCGGAATAATAAGTTATAATAAAATGAAGTAATTTTGTAGAAGGTAGAGACGGCTCCAAATCAATCAAAAGAAAAAACAAAAAGAAAAGAAAATTATTATATAAAAAAATCCTAAAAATAATGTTTCTAAATGGAAAATTATGAATATAATGATAAAAATTTAAAGGATCAAACTTCAGTTTTATTTATGTCTGATTATGAATTTGATGACAATGAAGAGATAAACATAAATTTAAACCATAATTATCCTTAGAGTAAATAGTCTGTAAATTCAAGTAAATAAGATATAATAGAAAAAAATATAAGGTTTACTAAATCTTTATCACCGTCGAAAAACAAGTTAAATACTATTTCAAAAACAGATTTTATAAATAAATAAACAGGTAATAAAATTAAATATATAAAATATTATAAATAATAAATATGAATAAATTCGTTTAATTTTCTTTTATATTATCAACTGATTTTATTTAAAATGTTAACAAAGATGACAGTTTAATAAAGTAAAATGAATTTAAACTAAAAAATATTATTTAATAAGTTGATTGCCATCAACCATGCTAAAAACAATTTGACTCAGATAGAAAAGAAATCGAAAATATAAACAAAAACAAAAAAAATAGCTAAAAAAGTTAATAACTTAAATAGAAAAATGTATATCAAATAAATCAAATAGTAATATATAACGAATCTTAATTGAAATAAGATCATATAAGTGAAACCTAAAATAAAATAGGCCAAAAAAAAAACAGCAAAGAAAACTCTAAAATCAATGATTTCAAGCTTTTTGTCCCTTTAAAAATTTAATCAAAGCAAAACCAAGGTTAGAATTTTTAGGGTATAAAAATCGATTAATTCAAAGAATACAAAAAAAAAATTTTCAATAAATTATAAGATTATGATTCTAAAACAAATAAAAAATAAATTTATAACACAAAATAAAAAAAATAAAATGTTGTTTTTGAATATTAAAAAAGTAAAAGAGTATAAAGTGCTAATAATGAAAGAAGGATAAATAAGAATTAATATATTAACCCTACTAATTTTACTAGTTTTCAGATATAAGATTAATTATAAGAAAAATAAACATATAGTTCATAATAGTGATCTTAAGTATAAAAAATGAGTATTAATAATTTTATGACAGTTTTTTGTTGAAAATTTGATTTTAATGATAATATTTTTTTATTTTATATAAAAATAACTGTATTTATACCAAATATAAAAGAATTTAAAAATTATATTAATATACAAAATTGTTAATTTTTTTTATTATATTGTATAAAAATAGTAAATATATTACTTAATTCTTTATTATATATAAAAGTTTATTTAATAATAAATTATAAAAGAATTTTATATTTTGAAATAAGTTAATTTAAAAAGATTTATATGTAGCATTATTGGTTTTTAATTAAGAATTTATCAGACTTTTTTTGTTTTAATAAAAGTAGTTGTTTCAAAATACCATTTATATTAAAAAAAAAAAATAAAAAAAAATTGTTTTTATGAACATTGATTAAAAAAATTAATAAGATAACATGTAATTTAACAAATCAGATGACTCTTAATTTATTTCTAATAATTTGGATACTTAAAAATTAATTCAAAGAAAGTTTACAGAACAATAAGTCTAAGAGCATGAAAATAATGATTAATAAGTATAAAATGAATGTGAGGAAAATAAAGAAATAGAGAATTTGGAAAATGGTAACAAAAAAAATATAAAAAAGACAAGTATAAATTCAAAATAAAAAATAAAGCTTGAAAAAAAAAAAGAAAAATTGGAAAAAAAAAAGGAATAAGAGAGAATTATAAAAGAATAACGATAGAAAAAAAAATTTGAAAAGCAATAATAGCAAAAAGAATAGCAGCAGAAAATAATTAATGAAACAATCTAAAAATAATAAAATATATACGAAGAAAACAACAAAAAAATGTATAGATTAGAATATTAAAAAATTTAAAAAAGAATGTAAAATCTAGATACTGAAATACAAAAATAATACTAAAAGTAATATTTATATTAAGTTTTAAAATTTATTATTATTATCTATTTTTTTTTAATCTTATAAGATTAATAAATACTCTAAACAATATTAAACAAAATAAGAAATGTTTGTAAAAGATGAGATAGGCTAATGATGCAAGATAAAAATATGATTAAGCTATAAAATAAATTTAGATTGAAATAGAAATTATGGAATAAAAATTAAAAAACTTGCCTATAATTGATTCTCAAAATAGTCGTATTAGTTTCAATGCTAAAAATGTTATGATAAAAAGAGAATAAAATATAGCTGCTTTTTTTTCTGAGATTGAATAAAATGGTAATAACGACTAAGTATTGAATGTATAAAAAAAGTAATTATTTATTTTGATAAAATATAATCTATTATAAAAAATTTAAAAAGTTCAGCTGAAAAATATATTTATATTTTAATGGTCCTAACACCCAAGAAAATAATGATTTATCCTTAATTAATATATCTTATGAGAAGCAATAAAAATAAAAATAAAAATTAAATTTATGAATGTATGTCAAAAATAATAAAAACAATCAAAACTCAAAAATAATTTTTTTTTTTCGTTTTTCTATAATTAACAAAAAGAGTTAAGAAAAAAATATTTTAATTTTTACAAAAAACTTTATCAAAGTACATTCTTACATATTTATAAATATAGGGGAAATTAAATATTTATATTATATAAAAAACAGTTAATTTAATAAATAATACTAAATTATTTATTTATTTAAAAAGTGTAAGATTATTCTTAGATGGTTAATCTAATTAATTATAGGATTAAAATGATGAAAAATTAAAATAAATTTAAAAGTAGGTGGATTTAGAAACAGAATCAACAAATTTTAAAGGTTATGTATAAAATAAAATATTTAGATTTAAAAGAAGATTATATGAACATATATAACCAACGATGCAACTGAATGAATACGAGTTTAAGATTGTTAAATAATTGTATGGTAAATATAAAAAAATAAATAAGAAAATAAAATTCTAATTGTATATATCTAATTTTATAAAAACATTTTTTTTTTAATTCACTTCAATTTTTAATTATATTTAAAAATTTAAATTAAATATATTGTATATATATATATTTTTAAATATATTAAATTAAAATTTTGTAAATTATTGTTAAACTAATTATTATTATTCAGAATAAATTAGAGACTACAAGATGTTTTATGGACCAGACAAAATTTATCTATTAGATCATATTTAATTTAAGCTAGGCGGAAATTTTGTTTATTCTGAATGTGCTTTAGTTTTTGCATTTGCAAGAAAACTAGGAGATGATTTAGTTACATATTGGTGCCCAATTATGGACCCATATGATTTAGTTGAAAGGTAAATACAGAAAAAAAAATAATTAAAAAATATCTAAAATTATGAAGAAAAAAAAAAATTATTAAAATTAATGTTTTTTTATAAGGAGGTTTGATTTTGATTAAAAGCAAAAATAATTTTTCATGGGAGAAAGAATTATTAATGTATGGATTTTATTACACATATACATATATACATATTTATATGATATTAAAGTTTATTTATTTTAAAAAAAGTCTCTTAAATTTGGAATCTTTATAGTAAATAAAGGATTTTGGGGGTATTTATTAGATTTGTCAACTGTTAAAGATATATAGTAATTTAAATAATATATATTTATGATTATACTTATTAAAATTGAAATATTTAATTTTATTATTAGTGATGGCATTATCTGTGATGATTTGTAGGAATTGCTTAAAGAACCAATGTTTTAGGATATGTTTGATAAATATGCTTATTTTATGATGGATAACTTGAATTAAAATTTAAATCAATAAGAAAATGAATAAAATTAAATAAAGGTAAATATTTTCTAACAAAATTCATTTTTATAAAATATGCGGGTATTATTATTATTTTTATTTATTAGGAAATATAAATTAAAACAACTTAAGATGATTTATCTATTGAAGATTATTATATACCATTTTATAAAGATTTATTTGAACATTAAAAATAAGAAGTAGGATGGATGTTTAACTGCGAATAGCATCCTTATATAAATATTAAAGGAAATATGATATGTATCCCTATATTAGATTCAGGATACTATGCTATTCCAGATGGTGAAAATATTAAAATTATCTAAAAAAACGATGTAAATTTATATTTTTAATCTTAACATTAACGAGCAAATTTTAACTAAATTAAAATATAATTAGATTTTTATATTTTTTAAATTATAATTTTTACAATAAAATAAAAATGTTTATAATCAAAGATTGTATTTTAATAAAATACTTAAATTATTTAGATTTAATCAGTTAAACTAAGTAATTTTGGGGGGATATTGGGTTCAGAGATAGGAAGTGGTAAAACTGCTTCAATTATAGGTTTAACTTCTTTAGGATACCAAATAGATAACTTTACTGAATAAATGGCATTATAGTAAACATTTTAATAAGAGGATTAATAAAGTAATATTTAAATTGAAGAATATAAATCATAAGAAGAAGAAAATGAAAATAATAAAAAAGAAATTTAAATGAATGAATAAAATTAAGTTTTTAGAGATGAATAAAAATTGGATTAAGATGATAAATTTGATTTAATGTCTCACGATTTGTAACTTCATAAAAAAGTTTTTTCTAGAGAAACTGGATTTCATGATAACTAATTATTTAAATAAGATAATTTAGAAAATAAAAAAATAGAACTACTTAAAACTTAGTTAAAATAAAACTTTAAAAATGTGTACTTACCATCTTTAATAATAGTTACAAAAAATATTTTATATTAATGGGCGGAGGTAAATAAAATTATTATTATAAATTATTTTAGATATATATAAAATAATCTCTTAATATAAATAAAAATTATAAAGGAATACGAAAAATTTGCCCCATTTTTGAAAATTAAAGTTGTTGAAAATTCTGAGGATTTCCTTAATTTGAATATAAAAGAAAAAATTGACTCAGATTAAAATAAATTTAAAGTTTTACAGGATATTAACATTTTAATAACCCATAGAGAGGCTATAATAGATATTTATTAATTAGACAAAACTTTTTCAAGCCAATTATTCTAAATTAATTTTAGAAGAGTTGTTTATGATGAAATTCATGAAATTACAAATATATATGATAAAAGATAAAAAGAAAAAGAGTATCAGCCTCATAAAATCAATAATAATTTGTACACACATATAGATTTATTTTACTTAGTGTCAAAAAAACTTAAAACTTAATTTATATGGGGAATGACCGGTACATTATAAAACTTAAACTATAGAAACAATAGCGAATCTTTAGCATTACTTTTATAATTGTAATTATATTTATTATTTTATTAGATTAATTTAGAAAAAATAAGTATAAAAATATTTTAATAGAGATGATAAATTCAATGACTAATACAAGTTCAAGGAAATTAATGATAAGTTTTTATAAAAATTTATAAGGTATAAATTATTTGTTGATACATTATATTTAATTAATTAATTATATATATATAAAATTAAATTAAAAATATAAAGGGCAAATCCTAGAAGCATCGTTCTTCCTTAACTGATAAAAGACGTATAGTATATAGATTTCGATTAAATACAAAAGTTATTATATAGAGGTAAATTAGAAAATAGATAAGGAGAAAAATATGCAAGGGAAATTTGTTCTCATTTTACCAGTTAATTTAAACATTTGGAAAATATGTAAGACTAATTTGAAATTGCCATTGACATTATATAAAAAGAATTAAATGCATAAATATTTTCAATTAAAGGTAAAAAAATAGATCAATTTTACCTTAATATTACTAAAAATTTTAATATTAGAATAAATATTGCTTGAACCAAATAAGAAGTAATAATTAGTATAAAGATTGTAAAATTTTACAGGGGAAAATAACTTTTATAACGAATTAATTTGTGCCTTAACCAAAGAAGTATTTAAAATAAATATCTATATTTTTAATACTTTTTTTATTATAAAGTTAAATTTTATTGATTTTTTTTAGAAATTTTCTTTTAATTCTGATTTCATACATAAATAAATAAAAACTGGAAAAAAAAATTTGTAATTAGTAGTAAAAAATGATGACAATAATTCTGAAAATGAAGGAAAAGTAAATTAATTAATAACTATAATTTAATTATTAATTATATTTTTAATTTACAATTTAGATAGCCTTAATGACCCCAGGTTTAAAGACTAATAAAAAGTATGAAATTTTTTTTAAAATAGACTCTGTAAATAAATAAAAAAAGTTAGCCTTAGGGTAAATTATTGTTATATTTCATATTAACATTAACATTTATATTTACTAATAATCTTTTTTTATTTTTAGGTTGTTTTAAATGTTCAGGCCTAATCCCAGTCAAATAAATGTAAAATAATAAAATATTATCATTTGAAATAATTAGAGATTATTTAAATTAATTTCTGTTTTTTAAAAGGTAGAATATAGTAATTATCACATAAAAAAATGTGAAAATAATTGTATTTCGGTAAGAGAATTTTAAGACGAAGAAATTATGATAAAAAATATGAATTATCAAAGAGTAAAGTTTTAATATTCCTTTTAATAAATCATTTAATTATTATTTAATATATTAAATATTAATATTAGTTTTTCCTTATTGAGCCTGCATTAAAACAAAATAAGAATTACATTTTCGAATATAATTTTAAAGTTAGGTCTTGTGGTGGAAAAGGATTAATTTCTATAGGGTGAAATTTAATTTTTGAAAATTTAATATTACCTTATATATTTTTAAAATAATATTTAAATTTTATGTATAGGATTTGCAAAAAATACTTCATTAAAAAAAGAAATTTATTACATGACCCAAATGAAAATATATATTTAAATAACTTAAGAACAAAAAAGAAACCTGAAAATAGAGAGAAATATCTAGGCCACGGTTGTTATATGATTAGACAGGATGGTTTGGAATTAAATCATCATGATGTGGGCCAAAATTTATATTACACTTAATTTTAATTTAACGAAGGAGATGAGGTTAAGATGACAATAGATTTTAATGATGAAACTATCACCTATTTGAATTTGAATACTAATTAAAGATACAAATAGTATTTTAATTTATAATCATTATTAAATCCTTAATTAAATGAATACAAAATGGAACAAGGAAAACAAAAAAGTAAAGCAGACTAGGAAAAAATAAAAAAATACCTAATTTCGAAAAAGAAAAAGGAACTTGAAAAAGAACTTAAATCTTTAAAATAAGATTAAGAAGTATAAAATGAAGAAAAAAAATAATTATAAACTCATATATAAAGCTAATTAAATTTATTAGAAGAATAAGAAAATTCCTTATAATTTTTAGAAAATATTGATAAAGTTTTAAATCTAAATTTAAATGATGAATTTGAGAATAATAAAATTTTAGATCAAAGTTATTATGATGATTTTAATACTTTAGATATAACTATTTGTGGGTTAATATATGATTATTAAGACCAAATAGAATTGGTAAAAAATTATCTATTAAAATTTTAAATATATTATTTTAGTCTAATAAAAATATATTTTTAATATTTAATTTCAATTCTTTTTATTTTTATTAATTAAAAATATAGGTAGGAAGTTAAAAATAAATCAACATAAAGTAGAAAATTTTTGACCCATTACAAATTAATTTTGAAGCACAAATGATTACAGCTGATTGTTTTGTTTATGATGGTTAAAATTAAAAAAAAATAGATAGATTTGGTTTTGAAAAGGGGGATAGAATAAAATTGTAAATTGACTTGGTAGAAAATTAGTTAAATTATTTCAATTTAACCACAAAACAGGTAAATGAGAGAAAATTAATTTATATCATTTTATTTTGAAATTTTTAAAATTTAAGAATATAAATTAATTCAATTTTATTATAGGAATATTCTTAATAAATATAATAAAATCAATACAATTATAATGTGGGCTTTATTTTATACGACGAAGATGATCAAATTACTAATGTAATATAATATATTTTATATAGCAAGCAGACAATAAATTAAATTTACAATTTTATTTAAATTAAATCTGAAAACAATTTAATTATTTTATCCATTATCTTTTATTTAAATTTATAGGTAGAATAATTATTTATTTTTGAATGTCCATTGTGTTTCGAAGACTTACCTAAAAATAAGTTAGTAGTTACGAATTGTCTGCATTAAGTTTGCACAAAATGTTATGATGCTTTAACATCATAATAAATGGCTGTCTGTCCTTATTGTAAATAAATATTAGACGATAAATAGGTGATGGTCCACCCTAGATTGCAAAGAAAAACCAAATCTAAAGTAAATAATATTTAAAAAATTTATATTAATAATAAAATATAAATTTACATAATAAAAAGATATAGATGCTAGTAGAATAAATAAAGATGATCGATGAAGACGATAAAATTATAGTTTATACATAATTCCATGACTTAACTTTAAAAATTGCAAATTTGTTAGAAGAAACTAATATTCAATACTTTATTTTAAAAGGAGAACCCTCAGAAGTTAATATAAGACTACAAAAATTTAAAAAACAACCTGATGTAAAAGTTTTGATCATGAGCATAGAACAGGTAAAAAATATTTTTTATTTTCAAAAATTATTTTATAATTATTTTTTCAAGTATTTTAAAAATTTTTTATTTAAAAAGGCTGCCAGTGGAATTAATATTGTAGAAGCTAATCATGTTATTTTTGTGCACCCTATTTTCGGTATGAATAGAGAAAAAAGCTAAATTACTTATGCTTAGTGTATAGGAAGAGCTTATAGAATCGGGTAAAAAAAAAAAGTTTATACAAATGTCTACGTAACCAATGATTCTATTGAAGAAGAAGCTTATAAGCCTTTTGAAAATATTTTTATGAACATCAAAAAATAATGATATAAAATTCTAATTTAAAAATTTTATCTTATTTATAAAAAAGTAAATCTTTTTTTTTATTTTAAATCACTTAAATTTATATTTCAAAATAGTTTTTTAATTATTATTATTGTTATATTTTACCAGCTATTAAATTCTTCATATTCATTTAATTAAATAGCAACTTTAAAATAAAAAATAAAAAATATAAAAAAATTTATTAAATATATAATATATAAAAAAATACATACATTTCAAATAAAATTTAAACTATATTATAACATGGGAGAAGCCAAAAGATTAAAAACATGTCTTTCTTTTTTACTTTTAGTATTTATTGTATATGTAGCTGTTTTCGCAGAAGAAGAGGTAGTGAAAATAAAGAAGGATATCTAATAACACTAATTAGAAAAAAATTTGAAAGCAAAATTAAGGTCAAATACGATAAAATCAGTTAATTTAGAAAATTTAGACCTTTTACACGAACTTTCTGGCTAAATTTTTACGGCAGATAAGGCTGTTTATTTTTAAGATATAAAATATTTGCGAAATTTACCTTAAAATCAATAGTAAGCTATTCTTTACTTTGCTTAAGATAGATAATGGTAAAATAAAAAATATAAAAATAAAATAAATAAATAGTATTTTAAAAGATTATTTATATGTATTTTAATGTGAAAGAAAATTATGTTTATTATATATTTATAGTATGTCTAAATTTAATATTAATTTATGAAATCATTTTAGGGATAAAATCGAAAATAGTTTATTCGAATAATTGGATCAAAATAATGATGGCTATATATCTAAAGAAGAATTTTAAATTTTTGCAAATTTTATTAGCGAGGATGATCATCATGAAAAAGAAATAAATAGTTTATTTTAACACATAAACCAAAATTAGTCATTTAATTAATTATAGTTCAAAAATTTCATGCAAGAATTTTAATAAGTATTATAAAAAAGTTTGGATATGAAAAGAGTTTTATTCAACTTTGCAAGAAATTTATAGTTTGATGAAGACGATGATGATGATTTCGGAGATTTTGAAGAATAATAAAAAAAATTTGTAGAAAGTGAAAAAGAAATTGATTAACAATAGGAAAATAAGAAATTTGATGAAAAAAAAGAAAGCTATGAATTCGATGATTAGGAAGAGGAAGAAGAATGGAGAAGAGAAAAAGAGGAATAATAAAAAGAAAAAGAAAATTAAAATAATTTGAGAGGAGAAGAAGTTAAGATTTAAAAAGAAGAAAATTAAATTAAATAACAAGAAGAAAAAATTTAGGAATAATAAAAATAAAGAGAATCCTACGAGTTTGATGATGAAGAGGAATAAGATGATCTTTGGGACAATGAATAAGTATAAAAAGAAAAAGAAGTTTTAAAAAATGATATTGAAAAGGAGGAGCAAGAAAGATAAGAAAAAGAAAAAAGAGAAAAAGAAATTGAGGCATAAAAATAACACTAATAAAAATTAGAAGAGGAATAACAAAGAAAAGAAAAATAAAAGGAGCCATATGAATTCGACGATGAAGAGGAAGAAGATTACTTTGAAATAAAAAAATAAGAAAGCTTCGGAAAATAAGAGGAAGAAGAAAGAATTCAATAAGAGTAAAAATATGAGCAAGAACAGCTTGAAAGATAAAAAGAATAAGAAAATTAAGAGCTTTAAACTTAAAAATAGGGAGAAAAAAAAGAGTCTTATGAATTTGACGATGAAAAAGAAGAAGAATTAGAAGATTATAATTAAAATTAGCATTAAAATTTAAATAATGAGAAAAATTAATAATAATAAAATTTAAAAAATGAAGTAAAATAAAAAGAAAGTTACGATTTTGACGATGAAGAAGAAGAAGATGATTTAGAAAATCAAAATTAAGATATAAACTCAAATCCCAAATACGAAGAAAAAGAAGAATAAAAAAATAATTAACACAAATCAAACGGGTTAAAAGTTTTAGATGTCTTTGAAAACGGAATCGCAAAACACTATGCTAAAAACGAAAAATAATTATCCGAATTAAACTAAAAAAGATTTTTATACTTTAAATAAGACTATAATAGGTGGAAAAAAATGTAGAAAGGAATTTTTAAATTAATAGATGATAATAACGATTAATTAATTGAAGAATACGAGTTAAAAAATTTCTTAAATTAAATTAGTCCAAATGAAGATATAAAATAAAAATTTTTAATAGAATTTTAAAGATTAGATAATTATGTTACTTTAAAATAAGAAATTTATGAAAAAATGGAGTAAAATTTAGACAAAAATAATAAAAAATACAAAGAACATATTAAGAAAAATAATTAGTCATAATATCACGAAGATTTTTATTATTAAGACAAAGAAGAACTTAGATAATAAAAATAACTCGCGGCCAGAAAAGGTATTGATTAACACGAATTCGAAATAATAAATGAAAGATTATATTAATTGTATATGCACTACCATGGTGTTGATTTATTAGATCATACATAATTTAAGTTTTATTATGGAAATTAAGATTAACATTGATTCTTATATTATATTATTTATTTTGTTAAAATTTTATATAAATATTTGAATATTAAAAAATAAATTTATAACTTGTGATTAACTTATCTTATCTTGATTTATATAAATTAATGTAGAAATGTATTTAAAATTTTTCTACAAATATAAAGTGAATATAAATCTATATATTTTACATTTTTAAAAAGATTTATTTTTTCAAAATAAATTTAATTTTTTAATATAATCTTATATAATTCTAGCTTAATTTTTATTATTTTATTATAAAGCTTCTTATTCTTAATCTCTTAATTTTATTAAGTAATCTGGTTTTAACTATTTAAATTTTCTAAAATCTTAAACTGCCAATTCAGTAAACCCTAGCGCCTCATAACAATCACCTCTATGTAAATAATAATATGATTCATCATCATTTAATTCTATTGCTTTAGAAAAATACATAGCTGCTTATGTAAATTCTTTTTCTCTAACTAAGCAACGTCCTAAGTTGAAATTCGCTTTAGAGTCATCCTATATAAAATAAAATTATTATTATTATTTACTTAAATATTTAAAATTTTTATATAAAAATTTCACAAATTAAATACATTTAACTCTAAATATTTTCTAAACAATAATATAGCCCTTTGATAAGATTCTATTTCCATATATACTAGGCCAAGTGAATTAAAAATAAATGGACTATGAACTTAAAACTAAAGTCCTTAAAGTAAATAAAATTCAGATTCTTTTAGTTTTCCTTTCAAATTAAAATAATAAATATATAAATTTAGATTATTTTAATAAAGTTTGTTTTAGTATAAATTTAGTGTTTTTTATTTATATATTGTATTAATAATTTACCTAATAACCTTTTCGTTTCACCTATCATGTAAAAAATATCAGAGTGCTCTATTTCCTTATCAATACATTCCTAAAGCATTTTTTCAGCTTCTTCAAATCTCCCTCCATTAAGAAATATTTTTGAATCTAATAAAACTTTATTTACATCTACTCCATTATAAAAATCTTCTTTTTGTTTTTTATTTATTTTGGCCAATTAAGAATTTGTGAGTTTTTAACTATATTTGCTAAAACGGTCATCTAATCTAATTTGACTTTAAATATATTACTTATAAACTTAATCATTTTTTTAAAAAGGTTTTTCATTCACAAAAAAATTAAAATCCGAATTCATTCTGCCCTATGTTTCTATTATAAAATAAATATGTAAATGATAAATAGCATAACACATATAAAAATGAATAAAAATAAAACTATTTTATAAAAGTGTATAATTAAATATATTGATAATAAATTATTGTATAAAAAATTAATTTTAATAACAAATATATTTTACTTTTATCTAATATATTTTCTAATGGTATATTGACCCTTTAATTTTTTACTTTATTTATATCATTATCATATAAAGAATCATTTTACATAATAGTATTACTATCATCATTATACTCAGTGTCATTTTCCCAATTATTACTTGCATTTCTTTTAAATTTTTAACTATTTTCTAATAACATATATTAAGGTGCAAAATCAGCCCTACTTTTATTTTTATTTTAATTATTATTTTAATATTAATGGTACTCGTTTTTATACTATTATGAAAATTATTTTTATTAATTTTAGTAAATTTAACTGTTGAAATTTATTTGCGAATTTGGATTAAAATACGGCTCACTTATTTAAAGATTATTTTAATTTTAATTTTCTCTACTATACTTAAGTTGGAATAAATTTTAATTTAAATTTTAACTTTAATTTTTTTATTAAATTGGACTTTTACTCATTTCATATATTTTTTATGATTTATATAAATCTTTTTCGGTAATTCCTGGATACACATATTAATCTATATTTCCATCTTTTTATTTTTAAACTAAAATCTCATTTAATTAGTTTTATTTTCTTTTTTCTTCTAACCCTTACTAATATTTCTATTTTTATAAATTGTAAATAATTTCTGCCTGCTTCTCAATCTCTAAAATCCTTGGGTCAATGTTTGATTCTTATATTACTTATCTAAATTTTTTAAATATATAATTAAAAAATAAAGTTATGTTTTATTTGCTTAATAATTTACTCACTATTATGATACATAGAATCTCTCTAGTTATTTATTAAAGTAGTCTATTTAAATTTTTAATATATATAAAAATCCTATCTTATATTTTTATTTTATTATATTTTTATATCTTTTTTTACCTTCACTGGAAATTAATAAGACATCTATGAACTTTATTTCTTTTATTTATTTTTATTTTCTGTTTTATTTTACTATTATAATTAAATATGTATAAATTAACTTACATTTCAGTATATTATTCTATTTAATCGAATTATCATATTTGTAATAAAAAAAAATTTTAAGCTGATGTTATTTAAATAATTGAATGAGATTTTGCATTTATTAAAAGTAAAATGATGATATTCATTTTATAGTATTTTTTATGTGTTAAATACTAGTATTTTAAATAAAATATAAGTTTCTATTCTATTCTAATTTAAGAAATTCTATATAGAATATTAAAAATTAAATTATATCATATAAACAATAAAAAGAATTAATAGTGATTGAAATAAGATATCAAATTCCAAATAAAACTATTATAAAAATATTAACAGTAAAATATAATAAAAAAGATTAATAAAAATTATCATGAGCACAGAAGAAATACAAAATAATTAACTTTAATAATAAGAGGAAGAAGAAGAATACAAACCTCAACTTCACAATAATTAAATTGAAAATTAATAACAATAACAAGAAGAAGATCTAGAAAATTAGTAATAAAATTAAGAAGAATAAGAATAAAAAAATAATTCAAACTAAAATTCATCTTCTCAAAAAGATTAAGAATAACAATAGAAATAACAAAATTAAGAGCAAAACTAAAATCAATAACAATAATCAAATCAAGATTCTTATGTAAACCATGCATTAAGACCCTCAACATAAAATGATGTACCTAATTTAAAAAAAAAATATATATAAATTTTAACATTTTCACATCATATAATTTACAAATATATTTAAATATCAATAATATATAAATTTATTATATAATAAATATGGAAATATTTTTAAATGTAAATTTTAATATTTAAAATATTTATATTTTTATTAAGATAGTGGTTTATGTCGTGGATCCAGTCGTAAAAGATAGTACTAAAAATTATGTAGTTTATACAGTTAAAGGATCCGATAGCCATGGCCCTTTTGAAGTTTTGAGAAGATTTAGTGAATTTTATGCTTTGAAAGAAACTTTGAATGCAAGGTGGCCAGGATGTTTTGTTCCACCTGTTCCTGAAAAAAAAGCAGTTGGTAAAAATAAAAAAATTTGAAAAAATATTATTATTAATATTCTTTAAATTCAAAAATACTGTAAAAATTTTAATAAAAATTATATATAAATATGGATATTTTAAGTTTTTAATATTTTATTGAATAGGAAATTTTGACCACAGATTTGTAGAAGAAAGAAGAAAACAATTACATATATTTATGTAACAAATGTCTGAATTACCTCATTTATGGAATGGAGAAGAGGTATAAACATTTTTAAGATCTGGAAACTCTGATATAGATGGAGGTAATATAAGTTAAAATTATAAAAATTAAAAATATATTTGTAAAATAATTTTTTGTAATTTTTAAACAAAAAAGCTTTGAAAAAACTACCTAAACAAGATTTAGAATAATTAATTCACAAATATGAATAATCATTCTCATTTTTATCTGGAAAAGAAATTAACACTGATATTATAATCAAAATAAGTAGCTTTTAAAATTTCATAAAAAAATAAATTCCTATCTTAGAAAATTATAAACATATATGCAAATCTATGATAAAATCAAAAAATAATTATCTAAAATAAATGGATGTTTTACAAGGTCATTTCTTACCAGAATATGAAAGATGTGTTTTATCGGAATACTTAAACTAAGAAGTAGATGGAAAATTGGTTCTTAATGATGAAAATAATCCATAAATTAACGAAGCTTAAACTTAATTAGTAATAATTATTTTTGTTTTTTTAACAATTTTAATAGAATTTATATATATAATATATATATTAATTTTTACGATTTACAATATAGAAAGACACAATTGTTAATAGTGAAATTGAAGAAATGAGTGATATGCTTACAATTGAATTGAAAGAATTAGAAGCATTTTAGGAAACTTTAAATTTAAGGGCGCATTATGAATCCAAAAAAACTTAATCTTTATCTAAAAAACAATCATTAAATGAAGAATTAAGCGCATTAATGTCAAATAAAACTACTTTAAAAGGAATTTTTTCAACTAAAAATAAAAATTAATAAATTGAATCGATTTAAAAAAAAATTGAATTAGTAATTAATATAAATATGATCAAATATTTTTATATGAATCAATATTATTTATTTAATTATTTTAAAATTTTAGGAAGATTAGCATATAAATAACTTAACATTAATTTGTGAAATTATGACAGTCCTATTGGGTTATGTAGAAATCGATAGATTTAAAGTAAATTATATATATTTCTAAATATAGATATATTAAAGATAAAAAATTTAAATTTATATTAATATTTATAGCAAGAAAAAGAAACAAAATACTATAATACAGTTAGAAAAATTACAAGATACGAACTTTAATTAGAAAAACAGGTAAATAATAACATTTATATATTATTTTAATATAATAATATTTTTTTAAAATAGTAAATGGAATTCTGGTCACAAGTCCTCTCTAATAAGCATCTTTTATGACAATAATTTTTTAACTTTTAATTATATAATATAAAATTTTTTAAAAATATCAAACTTTCTCAAAATATATTTTAAATACTAAATTAGTTTTTATTATGAATTCTACCTTTAAATTTAATACTATAATATTTATTAATCTCTTAATTATATTTACTATTTAATTACCTCAAATAATATTTTAAAAATTAATTTAAATTAATTTAATCATAAATAAAAATCTAAAATTCCAAACATGAATATAATTAAAAGACTAACTGGTTCAACTATATTACACAATAAAAATTTAAGTACTAAATCCAATTATTTTTCTTCAGATTTCTAGCAATACTTTAATCTAATATCTAAGCCAAACAAAAGAAAATCCTCAAAATTATATCAAATATACAATTTAAACAGCAGAAAATTTAATAAAAAATAGAAAAAAACAGCTAAAAGTTTTTTTTTATTTGTTTCAGTTTCTTTAGTAGGGCTGATAATTTTACCAGGATCCAAAATAAATCTTTAAAAATAACTTAAAATATAATTTTACAATTTTTTGCAAGAAATTTTATTCCTATATTAAGGAGTGGTAGAAGCTGAAGATGCAAGATTAAAATATATAGAATATTAATTTCATATCATAAAAAAACTTGAATAAGATGACATTTACGAAAAAAAATTGATAATATCATCAATGTAAAATTACTATTACTGTTTATTCATTTTTTATTACATATATATAATAATAATATATACTTATTATACAATAATTAAACTAAATTAAATCATTTATATATTAAAATAGAAATAGAAGTACAAAATTTATTTACGAAAATGTAGATGAAAATCCTCTTTTAATAAATACATCATTAATGCTAGTTTGTGAATAATTGTCTAATATAGTTAAAATTCATTAAGAATTATTAATAGATTAAGAATTTATGGATACTTTATTGAATTATTTAGATTTAATTTCAATTCATGTATAAAAATCATATGATGTTTCATAAAAATAATTAGAAAAAAATAAATATATGATTGATGGTTCTAGATATTCTTATTATTATGAAGTTTTTGAGGGCTTTAATTTTATTTACAGAGTTTTAAACAAGCATTATTTTTCTGATGCTAATTAATTCAAATTATTCGATTCATTGCTTAAAGATCAAAATTAAATTTCACAATAAGATTTTGAAAGTTACATTATATATCAATAACAAAATTAATTATAAATTTTAGACCTTTATAATAGTATTAATAGAGTATTATAGTAAGATAAATAAAATTATTTCGGTATTATAGATAAATGGACAGAATTTCCTTTAATTTATTAAGGACTAGGCACAAAAGATTGTAAAATAAACTTTAAGTGTTTGGAAACATTATAATAATTAAGTTAAAATGAATAAATATAATAATAAATGCTACAGTAAAATTTAGTTTCAAATTTAATAAAATATTACCCATAAAAAATATAATAATGGGAAAGTTTTGAATAAAAAATATAAAAAATATAAAATTAATAATCTAATTAGAGTGATTAATTTATCAGTAATCAAGATTAGCCCATAATAAATTAATAAAATTTTAATAATTATTTGAAAAACATTTTAAAGTAAATAGTTTAAAATAAAGATTTAATAATTTCATTTAAATAAAATCCCAAATATTAAGAAGAAAGGATAAGGTTAAAAAAGTATCAAAACAATATTAAATGTAAAGAATGCAAAAAATTGATCAAACAAATTATATGAATTAGTTGTTATTATTTTAAATTTATAAAATTTCTTATATATGCTTATTAAAAAATGACTTATATTATTTTAAAATTATTTAATTATTATAAATTATATAATTATTTACTTTATTCTTCTTTATATTGAGTGTTTAAAGTATTTTACTTTGACACTTTTTATAAAAATTTGCAGAATTTTTATATGGCCTACTTATTTAAACCCTTAAATATTAATTTTTTAGAAAATATAAGTAATAAATTAAAATAAATTTAATTTTTGTGGGAAATTTTTATTCAATCAATCATAATAAAAATTAATAAATAGATATTTTATAGTAAATTTATGTAAAATTCGGGGTTGGGGTTG
>LDAU01000248.1:0-20128 GCA_001447515.1 Pseudocohnilembus persalinus | reverse complement strand
ATTTGAATTTAGTGATAATTAATCACATTTACTCGTTTAAAATTTATTAGAAACTGGTCACATTTTATTTAGGTATTTTTTAAAATTGTAATACTTAAATTTAAAATTTTTTTGATCGGAATTCAATAAAATTAAAAATTTTATGTAAATATTTTATAAAAAATTTTAAATTTCATCGATATAAAATCAAATTTTATAAACGCATCTAAAAAATTTTAATTATTTTAGGGTAATAATTTTTACCATAAAATTTTTTTATATAGGCTTTAAAAAAATAGTTTAGAATTTTCCGTGATTTTTTGAAGTGTGGCCCTACCTTTCCTTCTAAGTTTTAGTGTTTACTGATTATTTTTAGTTATTTTTATTATGTTATTTTATGATATTTAATATGTGTAATTTTTATTTTATTCTTATTTGAAAAGTAAATCATATTAAATATATTAAAAAATATTTCAAACTAATACTAGGATAATTAAACAGAATATTATAATTTACGAAATCTAAAAAATAAAAAGTATAGTTGTTTTTATTTTCAAAATTCCTTAAATTTTTCATTCTGGCCATTAATTTTTTTATTTTAAATTATAAGAAATTAAAAAAATTTTTAATTTTCATTCATAAACTAATTATTATTTAAAAAAAGTTTATTCTTTTTGAAACTTAATTTTTTAATTATTTATAAATCTTAATATTTATGCAATTAAAAATTATATTCATTGATTAATACTAATTTATAAACTATAAATATTAAAAAAATATTAATTAATTATTTTTAAGACAACAAAAAATTTAAAATCGTTTAAATATAAATCAAAATTATTTAAATCATTGATTTCTACAAAATATTAAAAAGTAATTTTATTTATATAATATATTTTTTTTAATTAAATTTATTTAAGAATTTGATTTAAGATAATGGAAAAATGTTGGTCAAATTTTAAGTTGATATAATATAATGAAATTAGAAATTCATAAATCAAATAAACACTTATAATACAAAATTATAAATACATTTTAAATTAACAATACTTTTAAAATTATAGTTTTTAGCCGTCTTATTTAAATTATAAATAAATATAAAATAATAAATGATAACTTATAAAGTTATATCTACAATTAAAGCTAAGTATTATTTGTAAATTCCAAATTATTTTTATTCATTATAATAATAACTAATATAAATAATTAAAAATTTTAAACATATAATAAAAATTATAAAAAACTATAGATTAAAAAATTCACCTAATTAATTCAAATAAAAGCATGAAAATCCACATGATAATTAATACCAATATTATTTGTTTAGCTCTAGAGCTTACAAATATTTTATCACTATTCTATTATTATAATTATTATTTATTATTATAATTATCTAAATTTTTTGTTTTCTATAAATCTTTATTAATTTATTTTAAATTTTATTATTATTAATTTTAATTTTTGAAAAATTCAGCTTCATCTTATTCATTTTACCTTTATTATTCTTATTATAATTATTATTACTAAAAGTTAAAATCGTCAAATTCTTCTTACTTTTAATCATTTTCTTCTTGTATTTGTTAAAATAATGTATTTTATTATAGGTTATTATTTTCTTTAATTTCTTTTACTATATTTCTTTTAAAAATTTCATCTGGGTTTTCTGGTTTGTATAAATGTTAATTATTTTACTAATTTTGAATTTATTTTGCTTGTTATTGTTATTCTTATATTTATTAGAAATTATTTTATTCATGATTATTTTTTTAATTATATTATTGTTCTTAATCACTAAATTCCTGCAAATCTTCAAATTTATCATCGTTTTCCTAAACATTTTGGTAATTGTTGATATTATTGTATTCATTTTATTAAAATTATTGGAATTAATTATTTTAAATAATAATTTCATTTTCTATTTAATTTTAATTATTTTATGGATTTTCATTTAAATTATCATGTATTTATTGATAATCATCTTAAATATTTTATTATTATTATTTTTATTTTTGTTGATCATTGTTATCAACTTAAAAATTTTAATATATTTCTTTTAAATTTTAAATTGGATTACTATCTTAATTATTTTGATATATTTTACTTTCATACTCAATATCTTCTCTAAAATTTATATTTTAAATTAAAAAAAAATTAAAAAAAATTAGCCTAAATAATAAATAAATAATATTTTTACTACATTATTTGTTTTTCTTGCAATTCTATAGTTTTAGGGACATTTATTTAGGGGTCTATAGGATATCTTGATGGTGTTTTTTTTATATGGTTAAAATTTGTATCATCATTTAATTCTTTTTCTATATAGCTTTGATAATACTATTAATTTTATTAAATTCTATATTAAGTATCTAAAGGGGACGAAAATACAAGAGGGTGGTGATCATAGTTATATTAACTGTTTTAGCGATTTTAATTTGGAATTTAGTTTTAAATATTAGTTTTTTCAAAATTATATTCATTTAGAAAATCTAAAATTGGTTTTATTTATGTTAAGTAATTAAAAATTAATATTCATATTAAAAATTGTAATAATTAAATATATAAAATAAGAAAAAAATTTAGTAAATTTTTAATAATTTTATAATATTTTTAAATAATTTTTATATAATTTTTACGACTTGGACTTTAATTATTTTATTCGCTTTAATTATGATTAACAACCGGTGAAATATATCTAATTGGTGAAATAAAATCATCATTTATAAAATCTTTTTATTATTATTTTTAACTTTGATTTTATGGACTTAAATATATACTGTTATAAATTTGTTAATTATTTTAAAGATTATTATTATTATCATCTTATTAATTATTATTTAAATGATATTTTAAATAATATTATTAAGATTAAGACTGATTTATTGCCAAATTAATATTTGGGTTTTATATATGATTTGGACTTTAATACAAATTTTATTAATTTTATTAACTTTATTATTAATAATAAATTATTGGAACTGTATTGTTATAATTTTATTACTAATTATTATAGTGCGTATGTGTTTTAGCTTAGTTTTAAAAAATTTAAGGTTTTATTTATAGTTGATGTTATAATTCTTGTTCGTAATTTGGTCTCATATTTGGATCATTTAGTCTTGAAATGGATTCTCTTATTGTAGAATTATATCTTTAATTAGGGGAAATTTGTTATAAAAGTTTTTATGTACTAGGGAAATTTAGTTGGTTTCCATTAGAAAATTGTTTGGGAATTTTTGTTGCTTATTAATTTTATATTTGTTCTTTTATAGGAAAAAATTATTAACCTTTAATAAAATGTGTTTAGTTGAAATTATTATGTTAGCTATTTTATTATTAATTTTATATTTAATTTTAATTAGAAAATTAAGTTATGGATTGAAAATTTTTTTTGTTTATTTAATTTTATTATTGCTTTATTTCTGAATTATAATTGGGCTGCAAAAATGAAAGCGTTTTAGAATTATTTCTAAAATTTAAAAGTTCTTAAGGGTTTTGAGTAATTAAAAATCCAGACTTAGATAAATTACTTTATTAAGGATACTAGCTAGTTTATTGTATTGACGGGAATTATGTATAATTCATTTAGCTTTTATAAATTAAATTTTTATATTTCTTATATTTATTTTTTTTCTCGAAATTATTTTTTATTACAATTTTATTTCATAAGTATTTTGGGATATTACAAATAATAAATTCATTTTTGTATATATTAAATATTATTTATAAACGAATTAAAGGCTATTTGTATTTTCAAGAAGATTATTGAAATAAATCTTAAATAAAATTTATTGAGTATGATTATTGGAAATTTGGGGTTAATATTAATCGTATAATTTAATTAATATATACTCAAAAAATTACAAAATTGCAAATTTTTTTTTTTTTTAGTTAATTAAATATAATATAAAAAGTTTTTTTATTAATTTTTGGTGAATTATAAATTATCAATTAATATCTTTTAATTTATTTTATTTTTCTTAAATTTACAATCTCATTTCAGTCATAGCAGAAACCATTAACTGGATTTCTTCTTCATAAACGAAGGTATTTTCCAAATAAGCTTACCATACTTTTTTATTTTCCAAATTAGCTTGGTCTAGTTGATCTTATAAGTGCGAAATTTCTTTATTATTTTTTGCTAATGTGTTTATACTTATATTATTATTACTATTTAAGTTGTTATCACTTTAACATTTTGTTTTTTTTTAAGTTGCTTATTAATCGAAAATTTCGTTTTAAGAGGGCGTTTATGAAATTTATTACGATTTTTAATCTTAATTTAATTTTTCACTTTAACTATTATTTGTAAGATTTTTTATATTCTCTTTTTCAGTTTAGACAATATTTTAATCAGATTTAATTTAAACTTTTGGACTCAAGTCGTTATTATTGTTTTTTGTATTATTATTACTATTGTTTTCTTTTTGTTGGTACACATCAACTTGGTTTTATAATTTTTTAACTTTATCTTTTAAATTAATAATTTCTTTCATATGAAGTTCTTCCTAATCGAAAGAATATTTTTCGCCTCCTATTTAACTTTCAAATAATTAGCTACTTCTATTAGGATTTAGAAAGCTTAAATTGACAGCTTCTTATTGTAATTCTTCTTTTAAATTTAAATTTCCTCTTTTTGGTAAATCATTGTCTTCTTAGGCAGAGTGTATTTTTATGTTGCTTATATTATAAGGCTAACTTTATAGTTCATTTATTTAATTTTACAAATCTTAGATTTTTTGGCTTTTGTCTATTAATTGTTCGTCTTTTTTTTAAATTTCTAAAATATAATCTATATTTCCACTTTAAATTTATTACTTTTGGGTTTCTAATTTCGTTTAGAGATTCTTTATTTCTTTCTCATATTCTACTAATTTTTTGTTTGCTTAGGCTAGGTTTTGGCCTTATTCTGTGTATTTATCATTTTTTTTAGTATATTCTTCGAATTTTTCTGGAATATTTATACAAAATTTTGGTTAATTAATTAAAAAGAGAAGGAATATTTAAAGTGTATATTATTTAATTACCTTTATAAAAATGATAGGTATCTTCTTTTTTTTTATTATCTTTTAATTGTTAGTAAATTTATTCATTTTCTGTTTTTAATTCTTAAATTTAATTTGTGTAATCCTATTGTATATCCTCTATTTTTTACTACCATTATTTATTTAGCTCTTCCACTATAATTTACAATATATAATTATATATTTCTAATAAGTATTTAAAATATATGTATTATAAAATTTATAATATTTTAATATACCTGCTTATGGATTTATGCTTTAACTTTCTGTGTCAAAATTAACTATCTTTTCATTTAATTCTTACACTTATTTATCCTTTTCTTCTATCGTTTCATTAAGTCCTTTATTTATTGCTTCATATTCACTTAATTTTGTTTCAAGTTATTAAATTCTTGAAATTGCATTTTATATTTCAATTTCTTTTTCATCTAGTTTTTCTAATAAGTTGTAATTTTAATTATTGTCATTACTTTAAGTGGGACTTTAATCTATATCATCATTTGCAGATCTTAACTCAATTATTTTGGCTATATATTCCTGCCCTGTAATATCTAAATCTTAAATAGCACTTACAAAGATTTAATTTTAAGAACTAAAAACTAATGCCCCTATAACCTGTAAATATTTTTTAAGATAGCATAATTAATTAAATAAATTCTTATAATGTATGTAAAAATATGTTTAAAAATAAAAAAATTTGATTATTTACAAGTTCTGCTAATTTAAGGGTTTCTAATTTAGATTTTTCGTTTTAATATGCTATGTTTTTAGTGTCTACAAAAGCATAAGTAAATGGTTTTAAAAATTCTTAATCACTGTAAAAATTATATAATTATTCTAATAATTCTCCTAAATTTTTATTTATTGATTAATAATCAACTTAATCTCTAATAATTCTGTGGTCATTAAATTTGGAAGGCTCAGCATTTACTAAAAGATCAAAAAAAATTGTACCACTGTATAAATCTTGTATGTTTTATGGTGGATGTTATAAATTTAATTTATCGTTTTTCATCCAATTTATTATAGATTATATGTATTGATCTTCATTATTTTTGTAAATTTCGCTTGAATCTTAATTCATAGATTATTTTACTTTTTATTGTTAAAAAATATATTTATTATTATTTTTTGTTTTTTTTATTAGGTTTTATTATTTTTTTTGAACAAATAATGCTTTTATTTGTTTTATTTTAAGTTTGTATTTCTTTATATTTTTTCTATTCTTTTATTATAAATTGTAAAAATTAAGGAAATTAAAATTTATTTATAAGATAATTCTATTATAAGTAATCTCGTATTATATATTTTTAGCTAAATAATTAAAGAAAAATGAAATATTGAAATTTATATTTATTTAAAGAAATTTAATATATTTCCTAATGAATTAGAAATGCTAAAAATTAATTTTTATTTTTGAATAAATTAGAGGATAAATTTTATGTTAAAATAATAATAAAATATAAATCTTTTAAGTTTGAAATAATTTGGTTTATTTTTTATATGTATTAATAAATATTTCATTAATTGATAGTATTTATAATTAGTTTAGCCTATTAAATTTAATTAAATATATGAATTATATTGATTTTAATTTTTTACTTAATAATTACATATACATTTTAATTCAAAAATTCAAAATAAAAATTCAAAATAATTAATTAGCTTTTAAATAATAAAAATATAATAATTTAATAAAATAAAAAAATAAGCAACATTAATATATCTAAATATTTGATTAGGTCATTTTTTCTTTTTTAGTTTTTCAGGATATTAGTTTTTTTAACACCTAAATATCTGTTGTTGTTGAAAGGAACGTTTCAAGGACAAGAACAAAATGACCAAATTGAATAAAATGAATATTAATAATACAATATTGAATATTTTCAATATTATATAAATATCAAAAATTTTAATAAATAAAAAAATAAATATATAATTCACATAAATTCCAATTAAATAAGATTTTATAAAATTAAAATTATAAGTATATATATATATTATATTAAAAATATTAAAAAATTATAATCCAACTATTAAAAAATAAGTAATTATAATAATTATATATATATAATAAAAAATTATAAATATATATATATACATACATACATACACACATACTATAAACGAATTATTAATAAAGTTTTTTAATAAAATAATGTAACCATAATTATTTTTATCGTTGCTTTTATTTATTTTCTAAATATTATTAAAAAATGGAAATAATCTCTTTAAAACTGATATATAGTATGAAATAGTAATATATAAAAAAATTTGATACATTTATATATACTTTTAATATAACAAATATAGAAAAATACTTCATACATTATTTTCATTCTAAATTTATCATTTATATAGATTACCTGGAATTTTAAATTTCATTTTATTATTAATTTTATTATTATTGTTATGATTGTTATTGCTATTAATCATTTTTTAAATCCTAATCCTCAATTTTATTATTAGAAGAAGTATCATTATTTTAACTTTTGTTAATACTACTAGGACTACTGTCTGTACTAAATTATAAAGCTGAATTTTAATTTTATTAGATTTCATTTTCATTTTAATTTAAATTTTAATCACAAATTTAATCTTAATTTTTTAGCTCTCGTGGTTAGTTTTAGTCTAAATCTAAATCTTAATTTAAATCTTAATTTTAAGTTTAAATTAAAGTTTAAATTCTGCTGTCTTTTTTATTTTTGTTCAAGTCTTTGTTGTTGTTTTATTAATTTAAAGTTGCAAATCTGGATCTGTTAACTCTTCTTCTTTACCAATTAAAAGAATTATCATCTTGGCTATTTGATAAAAAATTGTCTTCAGAACTTGAGTGTTGCCTTATAGTTTATTATATTTCGTCATCTTACTAATAATTTCTTCCTATAGAGCTGTTATTATTAGAATTAATACAAGAAGAAAATGTCTAGATATCACTATTATAATTGCTATCTGAATTTGAACCAGTATTTATTTAATTTCCATTATTTAAATTAGTAGTTGTATTAACAGTGTTATTATTATTATTTTCGTTAGAAATTGGTACCAAACTTTGCATTTTTAAAAGTTTTTTTCTAACCTATCTATTAGTATTTTGGGATTCTACTTCATTATTATTATCAATTTCTTTGAAAATAAAATTGAATTAGTCCATTTTTGATAATTGGCTATGTGCTGGGCTATTACAGTCAGTTGCTGCTTCTATAACATTTTTCATAAATGGGTTTTTCTACATTTCTTATAGTAATTTTGGAACATCTTCAAAAGTCTTTCTGGTTAAATCATGTCTACAAAAAGGACAATTTCCATTTTTTTTGATCCATTAGTCTAAGCAATCCTAAATTTGTTAAAAATAAATAAAATAATTTATTTTATTTTATTAAGATACAAATTATCGATTTATTATATATTTACTATATGAAAAATATGTAAACAGACGGTCATTCTACATTTTTCTTCGGCCTCAAAGTCACATAGACAAACAATACATTGTTTTTATTCTTTTATTTAATCAATATTTGTGGGTATATCTTTATATAATATAGTTGGCATAAACTTATCTATTGAATTTTATCTATCATTAATTAAAAAAGTTTTAAAATTATTTAAAGTTAATAAAGTTAAATTACTAAATTTTAAATATAATGATATTTTATAAATTTTACGTTATTGCAACTTATTATATGATTATTCTTCTGTTAATATTATTATTTTCTGTATGAGCTAAGGCATTTAAATATTAATTTTAAGCATTTACTCTTTAGTTAATAATTTTTTTTTTATTGACAAAATGAATTATAAAGCAAGCTAAGAATCCTACAAATGCACCTATACAACAAATTAATATGACCATTTTTATGTAATAATATTAATCTTCCGTTAATTTTTATTATACATACATAAGAATAACATCATCTTTTAAAAATAATATTGATTTATACTAATGATTAATTTAAACTATAAAAAAATTAATTTAAATTTTTACTTTTTTGATTGTAATATTTATTTGGAGTATATATATTTATAAATATTTCAGGCTTTTAACATTAATCATTGTTTTCACAGTTTTTCAACTAAATTTCCACATCTTATTATGTTATTAATAATTAATAAGAACCTAATTCTATTAATTATGCATTTTGAATAAAATTTGGCGATTAAATATTATCTGTAAATCGATAAAAGTATTATATGTATGTATTTTCAGGCAAATTTTAGAATTTTGCAGTATATTCATAATTTAGTTTTATGTTAAGTTTATATGATTTCCAACCATTTTATTAAGGCATAAATGTATATTTTTAATTTGATTTAATATTTTCAAATGAATAACTACAGTCTTTTCCAAAATTATTTTAACCTTTTATATTAATATAAATTTTATATTACTTTAAATAATAATTTATGTATATTTATTTACATATGCATTCCAAAGAACTATAATCACATGATTAACAATTTTTATAGCATTATTCATACACAATATAAGATACTTCCAAATATACTTTAAGATTTTTATTTCTAAGTAAATCTCGTACTTAAATTCTAATGGAATTTGATTAATATAACTTACTTAAATAATGATAATTGTTTCTGGTAGCGTATGCTTCAAAATCTATATCATATTTACTATTATCTACAAATAAAAATTCATTAAGTTACTTTAATATTAATAGAAAAAAAAATTAAAAATAATACAGTATATCAAAAAGAAAAAAACCTTAACTAAAAATTTCGAATAAAAAAAATAATATTTTTAAAAAAACTTAAGTTATTCCTATTAATTACCTTAATTTTCAACTTCCTTTTTTACTTTTAAATTAGTATAGCTTTACATTTAGTCTTCATTTGAATCTTATACCATTAAAATTGGTTAAATTTCAGACAGGTCACCGCCATTAACAATGTGTGCTTTTATT
Organism: Pseudocohnilembus persalinus; assembly: GCA_001447515.1. Lineage (NCBI taxonomy): Eukaryota > Ciliophora > Oligohymenophorea > Philasterida > Pseudocohnilembidae > Pseudocohnilembus > Pseudocohnilembus persalinus. The sequence goes on along the minus strand of LDAU01000248.1, from coordinate 10,212 downwards.
TCGACAAAATTGTTTGTATCATTAAGTGGGATATCTATATAATTGTGAGAGTTTAAATAAACATATTTTTCAAATATTTAAGCTCTTATTATTGTTATAGAAAATATAATTATAAAAATAGATTAGAAATTGCTTGTAAACATTTGGTAGTTAATTTTATTTTTTTAATTTGTTTATTTTTTTAATTTATTAACTTTTTTTTATTAATTTTTAAATTTCCTTTATATATATATGTTTTTTTTTTTTTTAATTTCTTTTTTTTTTTTTTTATGATTTTAAGGAAATGAATTATTTGTCAATAAAATTTTTTAATTATATTATTATAATTTAATCAAATATAAAAAATGAAGCAGTAAATATAAAAATTATATAATTATCGTATATACTTGGAATATAAAAATATTAATCATTTATTATGTATTCAAGATCTTTTGGGATTAAAAATAATTATGAATATTTACTAATCCAAATTTTACAAAAAGTAAGAAAAATATTTTTTAAGAATTGAGAAGTTAGTTGAAAATTATCAAAAAAATAAGAATTTGTTATAATTTATTATATTAAATTTGATAAATAAAATAAATATGAAATACATAATTTGTTTAATTATTAAATAAATGCAACTTTTTATTTAGCAATTTTTATTAGTGATAAATTGTATTATATAAATATCTACGATACTTATTGATTTTAAATAAATATATTTATCTTTTTAAATAAAATAAATTTTAAAATATTTATTATTCAATATATTTTTCAAATCCTTGGTACATTTATTTTATGAAAAATGATGAAATTTTAAAAAAAAATATTTCTTGAAGACATTTTAATTATATTGTACAATAATAAATCATTTACTACTAAAATAGCAATAGGGTTATTAATTAATTCGTTTATATGTTATATAATTTTAAGTAGATATAATTTATTAATAAAATTTTTAATTTATTATACAAATAAAGTGTATAGTATAATTATATTAGATTTTATTATCCAATTAGTATAAGATTTAATAAAAGTGTAATTAAAAATAAATATTAGATTAATAAATCACCAGTTTCTATCAGAATTGGTATTTATTTTAATTTAAGTGAAAAAGAAAATAATAATTTAATTAAATAATTAAAAAAGATAAAAAAAATATTAAATAAATAAAAAAAACTGAGTAATTTATAAGAAAAATAAGAATACTAATAAAATTATATCATGGAAGCTAAATAATTGGATACTTAAGCCTATCATAGAAAATAAAATTCTATTAAAAAAATAAAAAAATAAACTTAAATAGCAATAGATTATCAAGCAACTAAATTGAATAAAATGTTCAGGTAAACAGTTGATTTGACAAAAGAATAATAAGTTGTATAATTGTAAAAGAATAGAAATATTGCTAAATTTCACTAATGTGCCAATAACCCCAATGTTTTATATAAATAAACTTTCGGAAAATAAAAATAAAAATAATAAAACAAACATAAAAATATGTTATTTGAATGAATTAGGATTTAAAACTGATGATATTTATAAATGAAAAAATTAAATTTTATTATAAAATATAATAAATTTAGTTGTCGATTATATTATAAAATATTGCATATATATAATACTAAAAACCAATATGTATATAAATATATTAATACATTATAAATATAAATTGTATATTGAATTATATTGGTCAATATTAAAAAATATTTTATAATAATTACCTGTTTGATTTTAATAAAAATTTATTTTACACTTTTAATAAGTATACAAATTAAATCATTTTAAAAACAAAATTTAAATTTTTATATACTTGTGAATTAACAAAAATATAATCAGTATAGAATGAATAATAAGGCTTATATTTATATTTTTAATAAAAAAAATTCATTATTAAGTAAATATACAAATATTTTTTAATAAATTTCAACAAAAATAGACCGAATTATTTTTTCAATATTATATAGTAATAGTGAGTTACTATTAAATATGAAGAATTTATAATCTATTTGAATTTATGTGGTTAGTTTATTTATCTATGGAATATTTAAGAAATAAATTATTCACCAAAACTCTGTATAATATAAGATTACTTAAAATCATGATATTTAGTTAATTTAAAAACAAAATATTATAATAAAATAAAAATAAAAAAATAAATAAAATTTAAATAATTGGAAAATAATTTAAATTAAAAATTAATATATAGTATAGTATATGATTTAGGTTTTAGATTTTAACAATTTGGTTGAATCATTATCTGAATAATTTAAGCTATTTTTACTTTTACTAGGAGTTTGGCTTTTTTTAGCTAGATTTTTAATAGAAAACATAAAGATTAAAGGTTTATCAATATAAAAAATAAATGATATTAATAATAGAATAACATCAATTTTGCACGGCTTAATTTCTCTGATTGCCTGCTTTTATATTATAATTGTAGATGGAACATAATTTGGTGGATAAAATTAAAGCCATTAAGTATTTTTCCTGATTTTATCTTCATCTTATTTTGTTATGGTATATTTTATAATAAAAATTTTTTTTTTTATAAAAATCAATATTTTAATAGTTATTATTAGCAAAAAATTTATCTTTTTTATATTTAATCTTGCTTATTTTAAGGATTTGATAATGTGTTATTGTTATGGTCTTTTAGATTTAAGCCTTATTTTACATCATATTTTGGCAATTTTTGGGGAATTAATTGGAATTGTATTTTAACACGGGGCTATCGATTCAATTTGTAATATAAACTGTCTTTTTAATTTAATTTTTGATATAAAACTATATTATTATTTAAGAAATATTATTTTATTATAGCATTTATTTATTTAAATAAAATTTCTGTTATTAGATTTATATGCATTTTTTGTAATTGTTTATATCATAAATTTCAATTAAAATGGTATTATTACTTAAATTAAATTTATAAAAAAATTTAATAATTTTTTTTAAAATAAGATGGGCTTTTTTATGCCGAGATCTCTAATTTTCCAATGCATCTAAGAGTCATTTTAAGACTTATGAATAGAAGATATACAAAAATTTATGAAATGAGTGAAATTATATATATGAGTACCTATATTGTAGCTAGAGGGATTATTGCACCAATCAATTTAATGGTGCCTATATTATAATCATAAAATACTTTGCTGCTATAAAAGCTGATAATGGTTGGTTTGATATTATAATCCTTTTATTTTATTAATTAGTAAACATTAATATATATTCAAAAATTTAAAATGTTTGATTTTTATTTATTTATTTAATTCAAGAATGTTTAGTATTTTAAAGAAAAAAAAATTGTAGTTAAAGGAAAGAAAAAAAAAAAGAATATACTATAGTTGGTTTTATGAAAACGAATAAGTAAAATTATTGGACTATTTCAGTTAAAATAGATTTAATGAAAAAATTTTTTGAAATTTTTGCTTTCAAAATATATTCCTTATGATATAAATTTATATACTTTATATATGTTTTAAAATTATTTTAATTAAAGATTATTATTTTAAATATATATATATTTTCAATAATATAATAACATTATAGTAAAAAAATTTTTATACTATATTTTGTTTATGAAATATTAGGTATAAATCAAGTATTAAGACAAACTGTTCAACACATTATATTCTTTATATTCTGAAATAAAATTAAATTCTAATAGTAAAAATAAAAAATAAAAGTAAATTATATCTATAAATTACATATATATAAAATGTAGAATAAGTTAAAAGTAATTCAAGACACATATGTTTAAATGTATGAATTTGTAGATTAATATTTGATAAATAGAAATTTAATAAAATTTTAAAGCAAACAAGATGAGAAATAAAGTTTTTTTTAAAAAATTACATAAATAGTAATGAAGAATATAAATTTGGAATAAAATTATATTTTATAATATGTTTAAGATTGCGAATTGGAAATTGAAGAATTTTATACAATAAAAAATCTTACAAGTTTAACTACAGAGTTATATGAGGTTTCCGACATATATAGTCATTTAAAAAAAAATTAATTGATGTAAATATAAAGTGACAATAATTAAAATCACAACCTGGGCGCTGCCGGGAAGCTGCCCGGCAAAAATTTTATGCTGGGAAAAATCACCCATTTTTTAAAATTAATCCCGGCATCCCGGGATGCCGGGAAATGTATATTAATTTTAGCATAAATACAATTTTGCCGGGAAATTTGGCTATTTTCTAATAAAAATACATTTATAACCTGAAAATTTTTGTTTTTTAATTTTTTTACAAAAAAAAATCATAAAAATCAGAAGAATTAAAAAAAATTATTCAATTTTTATTAATGACAAAAAAAAAATAGTGATATAAAATAAAATAAAATTGAATTTTTAAATTCTTTATTATTTTTTATCCTTATATTAAATAGCTACTTTATGCTAATGCTATTATATAAAATTACTTAAACATATTTTATCAAGAGTCTCAAATATTTTTTACTTAGATATAAGTTTCAATTATTTGACAATTTTAATCCTATATTTTAATTTAAAATATTTTTTTTATGATTTAACTCGCTATTAGGATCACTATAAATATTTTATTTGATATCAAAATTGATATTACTTAATTTATAATATATTAGCATAATTATAAATTTTATCAAGCATTATTTACTCATTATTGTTTGGCGATAAAATATTTAACAAATGCAAAGTTATTTTAAATATAAAATGGCAGTTTTATAAAATACCCGGCATGCCGGGAAATTTTAACAATTTTTAATCCCGGCAAAATTTTTTGCCGGGATTTTTGACCAAATTATTCTTAGAAATGCGCCCAGGTCGTGATTAAAATTTAGAAATAGATACAAATAAGAAATTATTTAAAATTGCTTAAAAATTATTTTACAATAGCTTGCTTTAAAAATATAAAAGTGAAGTCATTAATAAAAAACTAAAAATAATTTCAGAAAATGATGAAAATATTTAATATAATAAAAGTTTGATTTAATAATAGTGTTAATAAAATTAAATTTAAAAATAATAAAAAGATGATGATTAAAACGAATTTTAAAATCAGAGTATTAACAAGCCACTTCAATAAAAAAAAAATAATCATTAATAAAATCTACAGTTTTAAAATGAAATAATGGATGATTAATAAAGCGAAAGCGAACTTGATAGTGATTTAGATGGTTTAGAAAAAGTTTTAGATAATTATTTATAAAGAAAAACTATTATATATAAAAAGCCCATTTTTAAACTGAAATTGTAAATGAAAAATAAGTTTTAATTAAATTAAAAATAAAATAAAGTATAATAATACTATAATAATTTACTTGAATCTTAATAGTAATAAAATTTTACTAATTTTAATAATAATAAGAATAATTTGAGATTTTAAATTGTTCGAGACTAAAAAAAAAAAGAGATTATCATTTGAATATGAGTATTTTTTTTAAAAAATAACTAATTTATATAAAGAAAAAAAATTAAGTATATATCTAGTATTTTTAATTTATATATATTTGTCTATTATTTTTATAAATTTAAATTAATTTAATAAATATCATTTCTATTTACCAAGATATTAATTGATAAATAATAAATTTTAAGTGAATTATTTTTTTATATGAGGTTTACATATACATATTAGAGATTATGTTCCAAAAAAAATTAGGTATAATAGTGATGAATTACTTTTAAATTTTTTATTTTTTTATTTGAAATTATTATTAATTCATATATATATAAATTTATATATATTTATTTAAAATTTTAAAAATAGAAATGCAGATAAAAATAAATATATAAAAATTATAGGTACATATTATATGAGAAGGATATTAATCATATAATGGTATATTTAAAGTTTAGATTTATTTTATTATAATTACTAACTTTATTTGAAATTTTATCTTTATACAATACCAATTTATTTTAATTTTAATATTAAATATTAAATATATATATCTGCCTTTTTTTGTATTAATTTTAAAATATCTATATTCGCTAAATAATGCGAATTAAATCTGAATAATATGCAAATTAATCAATTATTAGATATAGATTACCAACAAAAATATTCATAGATAAAACCACAAATAAATTTAATTTATATTTTATTTTTCTTTTTAGCATCATCTTTAAGAAAGAAAAAAAACATTTAAATAAGAATAAAAAAACAAAAAACCATTATTCTTTAAATTAAATAAAAAAAAAATAAAAAAAATAAAAAAAAAAAAAAAATAAGTTTATAAATTTTTTATAAATAAATGTTTTTAGACTTTGAAAATTTAGTTGAGTCAAGAAGTGAATAAATAAAATTATTTTTCATTTAGTTGTCCCTTTGGTTGATTTTTGCCAAATTTTTAATGGATAAATTCAGAATTAAAGGAATCGAAAAAAGAGCAATGGATGATTTAAATAACAGAATTGTTTCTATAGTGCACGGACTTTTTACTTTTGTTTATGCCACTTATCATTTATTTACTGAATATCCTGAATATGGAAGTTATAACACTAATTCTTAAGTATTTTTATTGATGGCCTCTACTTCTTATTTTGTTTAGGTAAAAAAAAAAGAGAGAAAAAAATTTTTTAGGAAAGAGTATTTTATTTTGTTTTTTTTTTCGACTTTTTGTGTTTTTATTGAAAAAATATAAAAATATATAGTATAAAAGTTAAAATTATGGGAAAATTAAGGAGTTATATTTGATTTTTATTTGTTTTTTTAAAGGATATATGTTTTTTTTATTTTTGTTTTTTTCTTGTATATTTAATTAACTGAATTAAAATACGTAATTGAAATTGGAATTTAAAATTAGAATAAATTATTTTAAAAATTAGAATAATATTTTAATTATTAAAATTAAACTTATGATTGATTAAAATTGCAATATTAATATTTATTTTTATAAAATTAGGATTTGATTATTTGTACTCACTACAAAATTGCCGATACTAGTTTATATATTCACCACAGTTTGGCTATTACAGGTTATATGACTGGAATTTTAAGTAAATAAGGGGCTACTGATGGAATTTGTAAAAAATAAATACTTAAAAAATAAATCAATTATTTTCATATTAACTAAATGCAAAATATTTTAAAAATATATATATAATATTAAATATTTTTAATTAAAAAAATTAGAGGGTATTTTCTACGCCGAGGTTTCAAATTTCCCTATGCACGTAAGAGGAATTTTAAGATAATTAGGAAAAAGATATACCAAATTTTATGAAGTCAATGAATTATTATACATATGTAAATTAAATTATTTTGATTAATAAAATATATTTTTTATTTATATATATTATAATTTTTTTAAAATTATTTGATTATTAATAATAATTTAATTTTTAAAATAGTTTTGTATGTGATTTCAAGAGGATTATTTACTCCTATCTTTTTGGTATACCCTTGTACTTTATCGAGCACTACTCATTTTATTATTAAATTTATTTGTTGGGGAATTTTCTTATAATCTGTTTTCTTTATTAGAGAGTAACTAAATTATAAATTAAAATTAAAAATTATTATAAATTTTATTGACATAAAATTAAAAAATTATATTTATAATATAGAATGGTCAATATTTTGAAAAGAAAGAAAAGAGAATATAGAGAAAGATGTAAAAAAAATATTTCTTATTTCTGGTTCAACGAAAATCCCTCTATTTAAATGTTAGATTATTGGAAAAATAAATAGAAAAAAGATAAAATTTTCTGAACGTTAGATTGAGTTTTTGAAAGAAAAATTTTTTGAATTTTTTTTAAATTATTTTAATTTTAAACAAACCCAATAATTTATTTATTTATTTTAATTGATAAAGTCTTAAAAATATTTACAATATATAATATATAGTATAATAAAAATATAATTTTTTATATATGCTTATTTAAAAAATTAAAGAAAAAATAAAAATGTTGTTCTATTAAATTTCTATCTATTTTAAAAATTATACTTATTGTATATTTGTGAATATGTTTAAAAAATAATATTTTAAGAAATGCGAATTTTTATATTATATTAAATTATTTAATAAAAAAATATAAATTACAAGTTAATAAAAAATAACAAATAAGGTCTATTTTAAAAGATTTAGTCTAAATATAAAATAAAAATATGGCTTAATTAATTAAAAAAAGGCACAAAGAATTTATTAAATTAATTAATTAAATTACTTAATTAATAAAATTACTTTGTAATCTTACTCTATTTTAATTAATTTTCACTTAAAAATAAATTTAAGAATTGATTAAAGTAAATAAATAAATTTAAGTAAAAACAAATTTAAATAATATAAAAATCGCATGAGTGAATAACAACCTTAAGAAGTTTAATAACCTTAATAAGAATAATAAGGAGAAAGAAGAGGATTCGGAGGAAGAAGACCTTAATAATAAAGAGGTGGACCCAGAAGATAATAAAGAGAATAATGGTAACCCAAAACCAAATTAGGAAGATTAGTTTAAGCTGAAAAAATCACCACTATTGAAGAAATCTTCAGATGGGGAATGCCCGTTAAAGAATCTGAAATCATCGATAAATTAATCCCCCCTTTCAAAGAAGGAAAAGGGTAAAATAAAAAAAAAAAGCATTATATAGATTTTTTAATTGGAATTTTATTTTAAAAAAAATTTTAAGGAAGAAATATTTTTAAAAATTTTATTCTACATGGTATATTTTTATTTTTTTTGGGGGATTCAAAAAAATTAAAGCAAAAAATTAATAAATTTGACCCTTAAAGCGTGAATTTGAACAAAAATTACAAATTAAAATAGAAATGCAAAAGAATTTCTAAATGTAGCATGAAAAATAAATGAAAAAATCAACGAAAAAGCGCATAAATCAACAAAATTTGAAAAAAAATTTAATTTTTCTACAAAATAAATTAAATAAAAATAGGAAAGTATCTGAACAAATTTTACATAAAAAGAATTAAATATATTAAAAATTTATTAAAAAACTTTAATATTAATTTTTTTTTTTAAAAAAACAAGATTAAGAGAAGAATGTATGTAAGTTAAACCCGTTTAAAAATAAACCACCGCCGGTTAAAGAATGAGATTCAAAGCCTACGTCGTTGTCGGAGACGGAAACGGACACATCGGATTAGGATGGAGTTCCAACAAAGAAGTTTAAGGAGCCATTAAAGGAGCCGTTACCCACGCCAAATTGAACATCGTTCCCGTTAGAAGAGGATATTGGGGAAATATGATTGGTAACGCCCACACCGTTCCCGGAAAAGTTCACGGAAAATGTGGTTCCGTCAGAGTTAGAATGATCCCCGCCCCTAGAGGAACCGGAATTGTTGCTGCTCCTGCTTCCAAAAAAGTCATTTAAATGGCCGGAATTGGAGATGTTTATACTTGTTCTTCTGGATGCACCAGAACTAGAGGAAATTTCGTTAAAGCCACTTATTACTGTTTAGAATAAACTTATAAATACTTCACCCCCGATTGGAGAGGAAAACACGCTGAAGGAGTCCACCCCTTCGAAGAATTCCACGAATTTTTAACCAGACCCGCTTAACCTTAACACCACAGAAGAAGAGAATAATAATGAGTCAATTTGTTTTTTTAATGAAAAAAAATTAAAATAATTCACTTATTTAAAAGGCTTTTTATTCTACTATTATAAATTAGTTTTAAATAGTTTCTAAAATTTTTGGTATAAAATGCTTATATACTTATTTAATTTATTTGTTTATTATATAATTAAGTATTATAAGTTAAACTTTATCTATTTAAACAAATATACACTCTGAAATTCACTATCTCCTTTATTTTCTATTCATTTTAAATAAAAAACAATATATATATAGTAACTTAATTTAATAAATTAAATTATAGTATCTTAAATAAAATTATATATGTACTATTTAATATAAATTTCACGAAATAATCAATTTTAACCAATAATTTTTATATGAGTCTGTATAAAATAAATATAATTTATTAAAAATCATTGTTTTTAAATTTAAATCAAAAAATCAAATAATATCAATAATTTATATATTATATATATATAGTATTTATATTAAAAATTATTTTTATTAACTTTCGTTTTAAAAACTTTAGGAAAGTGAAAATTAAATTACTTTAAACTTTTATTCAATTTATTTTAATATTTCCATAGTTTTTTATAAATTTTCCATTTTTTATATGTAATCAAAAATACAAAAAATAATAAAAATCTTTATTGTTACTTATTAAATTAAAAAATAATAATATACGTTTTTATTCAG